>JTDE01000482.1:65141-89294 GCA_014338405.1 Paragonimus skrjabini miyazakii
AATTCTCCGAGATCGAAACAACGGAGCAGTGGTCAGTAGTTCTGTGGGTGGAAAGTAACAGGAATCATTCTACCAAGTAGTAATCGTCAAGGAGTTTGCAGCCCACAGTTGTTACAAGACCGTTGGATTTCAAAGTCTTTATCATGTCTAAAACCAAATCGTGGCCTGAAGGAGTGCAGAAAAAGCCCGTTTGTAGTGTGTCGTGACAAGGGTACTAGCGAGTACTGCATCCACAAATGTGGAACATGTCAGTAGATACTTACGGCTAGCATCAATAGATGTCCGTGAATACTATACACTAATTTTATCAAGTGAACTGAAGATGGCATTGTGTGTCATGTCATTCAACTTCGAAGGGTTTACGTGTACAGTAGTAAATAATGCTTCTTTCGGATAAGTGATCGGAAGCATCACTAGCCGAAACTACGTTACCTGATAGGGTACGGAACACAGGTCAACTCACTGATTTCGCATTGGAGGCAGTAACTGACTGTAATGAATATCACATCAATGTTTTATAACCTATGATAGAAGCTGTATTGTACATAGATCTCTTGAGATTAATCGAGGTTTGACTGTTCGAAGTTCGCTTAATTTACCGCGTATTGTGATCATAGGATGACAACCGCGAATTTGGCTACTGTCAAATTATATCCGTTTGCCTGTGGCTAGGAGAAGCAAATGCCTCAGTGATAGACAAACGCGATATGCGTCAGTCCACTGGCCTCAAGATAAGAGGTTCGACAGAAGTAAAGATTCGTATGATTTACGTGGGGCTTTGGGCTGAGTGACGATGGTGTCAACAGAGGTAGAAGGCCGTTTCTACATACAACCAACCTCAATAAACTATTTGCCTTGCGATGAATCATTGTCGCATCGACAAAAGAAAGTGGTCAATTTTGAATGTCCTAACATTAAACGCTCGCACTGCGCCATTTTTGTTGAAGAGGGTACAACCTCTTTAATTTATGCTCAGTTTCCGCCAACACCTGTTTGAATTTATAACGGATAACGAAGAGGTGTTTAATAAAATTTCGTAAACAGAATGGTGGCAATTGCTAAGTGCTACCGCTTCCGCCAGCAGTGGAGACATTCAGTTTTCTGTTGCGTAACCTACCCGAAAGGTCTTCTCCAGGTTTTCTTGAGATCGGCAAGTCAACAGGTACTGGGCGATCGATGACGCTGGTTCCTTGTGACTATTCACATATTGACTTGAATTCGACATTGTGGTATCCATCAGCGTTTTACGAATATAAACTGGAATGTGTTCTTTGACTCGATCACGTAAGTGCCGATCCGTTCTGCTTATGTAAGTGTCCCGAAACTCACACGAGAATTTATAGATGATGTAAGATTTTGGGTTGAGCGACAGCGGTGTTCCCAAAGGTGGTGTTGGTATTTGGGTGGTGGTGAACAGCATGACCAGTGTGGCTGCATAGAACGTGCGTCCCATAGTCGCTATCTAAACCCATAGACGGTAGTATGTACCTGATGAGATGCAGCAAAATGTGCCTAAGAGATTATTTGTGCAAAAATCTGTTTCCGACTTCTCCGTGCAAACTTTTTAAGGGAAAAGATTGTTTTGTTTTTCTGAAAACTATGCACTGTTTTTCCTGGTGCAACAGTGACTGTCTTGATATATATCGCAGCAAGCAAAATTACAGAGTGTTTTTGGGATAGACAAAGTGATGGTGCGCACGGAAGCAAGTAGTTTTCAAGGCTAACCCACGCGAAGAAACATGCTAATGTACCAAGTTTCCCTGTTTGGGCTAAACTGCTTGCAGCGCCAACCTTCTGACCTAAGACGCCTTTTGTCAGAACTATGTAATAAGCAGGATGTTCGGGAAGAGAAACCAGCAGCCAAAGTGTTTCATACCTAGGGGAACATTTTACTTTTTAGGCAGGCTGATAGTAACACGGATTCTTCTTTGTATTGTGCCAGTAAACGTGGAGGGATTTTTAATCGGGATGCACAGCTTATTTGGTGAGTCGAAAACAGGCCTGTACGCTAGACTAGTAAACATAATCGGGTTTATCTACTGATCACTGAGAATAAGAGTTTCATGCACACTGCAAATATATCTCCGATGAAACCGACAGTGTTTGCTAGTTTGGCGTACCATTTTAAACTTGGTTGTCTGAAGAAATATTTGAATCAGCACTGTTCTGAGTTGACTCAGTGTCTGCTCCTCGATCTCGCCAAGTCGGTTGAAAGATGGTTACCCACATGTGCATTATGATTTAATTTTCCACTTAATCTGTTCGGTAACCACACCTTGCTAGTTCCGTATGTTGGACGAATACAATCCCGGAAGATGTTCCACACCCAGAATGAAGTTTCCGAAACATTCGCGATGCACAATATGGTAAAGGAGCTCTTTTAAAAACCGGCAGCATCCTTTTACGGGTCACTGGCATTACCTCGACGAACATTTTGGGTCCCACTGTGTGGATGAAAGCTGATATATTTTGGTGTTTACATGTTTTATTTTTTCGGACTTTTCTTAAACCTTTGTTTGGTCCGAACCAAACTTATATCCGTAGTAAATGTAAATTGTTCGCCACCACACTCATCTGAATTTAGGTGACCGTTTTCCTTTGCGGGCTGTTTTGTCCACTCTCAAACTATGTGTTTACCTCTGTTTATCCCGCTTTGTTTCTAAATTTAGCACGTTCTGTAGAGCGAGGTTGTAGCTACGAAAGTGGTAGGAAAAGCTAAGTTTCAGACCGATTTTAAAGTTTTCCCATGGATATCGTGAATTCTCTTGAAAGCAGAGGTACCACATGAAACAGCTTTCCATCGACAATCCATCTAACCTGAGTCCGAAACTACTGGCAGCCATACTGTCATCTTTTCTTCAACGTATCTGCAACGGTCGTCCGACTATTCAGGTCACTACTGCTGAAGCCGTAAACCACTCCCTATGGACTTTCGCAAGCGTCATCTGAAGAAGTTTACCATGATGAACCTCAAACTTTGCATGATCTTCAGGAAAGAATGCATCTCAGCATTTTCGGCGACTCTTGTGTAATTGTGGACGATCCTGTTCCGTTCAGCATTCATTTTTTCTCCCATCTTACAATTCTTGATTTCATCAGGATTTTCAGAGTTACATTCGCAAACGGCGCACATTCTCACTCCCATTTACTTTAAAGGATCTCACTTTTAGGGGATGTTGTTTGTGACGGAAGTGTCACACGGCATCCCCGTTTTTCCTTCACGAACTTGCGGATAACATTTCTCCTTATATCATGCGAGTGCATGTTAGGATATTATACTGCAATACGGTTTACAAATTTTCGGATCTCTACAGTATCCGTTTGTAATCTCCCACCTCGAAATCACATTTCTGGTAGTCCGCTTTGTTTGTCTACATGCCTCGTCGTTACTTTTAGAAATGTTCGTCAGCTCTCGGATTCCCACGTGATAATTTGACTCCAAAGGTTGGTGTTCTTGCTACAGACTTGTACAAGTGGGGTTCTAGTGGAGGTGTTGTGGCATCTGAGTTATCAACAGTGCTAGTGGATTTGATAGTTTGACTTGGTAGCCCGTACTCTCACTTGTTTAGATTGCGAACGCTCCATCGTCAAACGAGGTGAAGTTCTCTGCGCTGATAAAAGTTGAGCTTTTCAACTGGGGACATCTCGATGCGCAATGGAACAAACACCGTTGGCTTCACCAACGAACCCTGTATAAACGCCCGAGATAGGACGGATGGATATAGCTTTCCGGATACCGGAGGTCAAATGTACGAATGTGAGTATTAGTTTATTAAATGCAATATCCTCAGGTAAAGATGTATGGCTAGCTTGAACACCAAACCAATTGTACGTAAGTAGAATGTAAAACATGCCTGTTTACTAGTACGACAGTGATATTCAAGTTCAAGCCGAGAGCTGGTAAGTATTGGAGCGCGGTGCTTGCTGCTAATTGTTTTTCACTGACGCATCAAAATTTGATCTGTTCGCAATAACGCAGTATTGTCAAACGACCTATAATTTACATGGCCGCCGGCTGTCACTGAACGTGAATCTTGACAGATTTTCTCACAAACTTCAGCGTGTGGTGATGTATGCGAGCATCATATCTCCTTTCGATTCTGCGAATCTGAATGTTTCTGTTGTATCTGCACTACGCACTGAAGTGAGAACTCAAAGGAGTTAGGAGGAACCTTGTGTATCTTGACTCAGCCAGCATGAAAGTGAATTACACGTAACGATGAATAGGGTTTACAGTGGACATGACCTTTGCCTGTGACCTTTCCAAGCGGCAGGTGTGAAACGGGACGGTTCACGTGGGTGGGTGATTGTGTTTGGGTGTGTGTATGCACATACAGGACGTAACGTAGATGGACCGTACACCTCTCCGTTAAAAAAAGGAAAATGTCACAAGTACGATCGCCTATAGGGATTTATCTGAAATCTCTGGATTGGGGGAAGTGAGCGTCTTGAATGTCTTCTTTCCAGACTGCTCTCCGGTGGCGGCATATCAGGATGTTCAGGTTCAGGCGTTTTCGCTTTTGGTAGAGAAAATGTATCAAGTAGTATATCTAGCGGTAGTTCATGATGGTTGCTCGCGTAGTTGTCATCTGTCGTGTATCTGCGTTTGATGTGATTGATATGTCTTTTGGTTGTGCCTGCCTGACTGTCCACTGCGTACAGTACGTGACCAATTCTCGCTTTCACGGTTCCTGGGTTCCAAGGGTTAGCTCGCTGCCTGAAGTCACGAATATACACCAAGTCACCAGGGAAAAATACGCGCATACGAGTCCCATGGTGCCGATTAAACTGACTCTCCATTTCGTAGTTAGGCTCGTTCGAAACGGTTGGCGGGTGCATGGCATTTAAAGGAGTACGCATCTTCCGTCCCAGGAATGCTTCTGCTGGTGATTGGTTGTTAGGCAGTGCTTGGTTTGGCGTTGATCGATATGTTCGCAGAAATGTGTCTAAGATTTCTGATACACACCCTTCACCTTGTAGTTTTATCAAACTCCTTTTGAACGTGTCAACAAACCGTTCAGCTTGTCCACTCGATTGGAGGTGATAAACTGGGCTTCGCATGTGTTGCACGCCCAATGAACGACAAAAAATAGAAAATTCACCTGATGTAAACTGTGGTCCGTTGTCACTAACAATCGTTTCAGCAACTCCAAACTGTGCAAAATAGTGACTGAGACACTTTATTATGGAATCTGTCGTTTGATTCTTCAACATGAAAATTTCCGGCCATTTGGAGAAGGAGTAAACAATAATAAAATAATACTGATTATCGATTGGCCCTGCATAGTCAACATGTATACGTGAACCAGGAGCAGAAGAGGTCGGCCATGAATGGAGGTATACTTTGACAGGAGCCTTAGCAGCTTTGACACAGTTATCGCACCGCCGTACCAGATGTTCAATATCTTGGTCTATATTAGGCCAATAAGCGTAACAACGTGCAACGGACTTCATTCGCACGATTCCAGGGTGGCCTTGGTGCAGCTGATTTAGAACTCTGTTTTGAAGCGTGCGTGGTACCACAATTCTGTCTCCAAACATTAAACAACCATCGACCTGTGTTAAAGCATCCTTCCGGCGGCAGAATTATTTGTGTTCTGAATTTGCAATGACCTGTGGCCAACCATTTCGTAAGAAAAATAAAATGCGCCGAATACTAGGATCTGCGTAAGTATGTTTTTGTATCTCACGGAAGGTGACGGGAAGGTGGCGAACGGAATCTGTGAACGTAGATTTAACTTCTGCATCCACCTCCACGGAGGAAATAACGGTATCTTCAGATGTCTTAGCACGCAATCTGTCAGCGATGAGTCTAGATAACGCGTTCGCATGTCCAAAACTGGTTGTTCTTACATACTGAATCGTAAAGTTATATCCGATTAAAATTGTTGCCCATCGTTGCAAACGATTTGCTGTTTGCACTGGAATGCCCTTCTCAGTGCCAAAAATAGAGAGCAATGGTTTGTGATCGGTGCACAATGTAAATTTTCGACCATGCAACATTTTATGAAACTTTTTGATTGCAAAAATTATAGCCAATCCTTCTTTTTCAATTTGACTACAATTTCTTTCCGCTGGAGTCAACGTGCGTGAAACGTGACTAACTGCCTTTTGACTACCAGAATGACAACGATGTAAAAAAACCGCTCCGATTCCATAATCAGAGGCATCAGCTGCTACAACAATTGGCAATCTAGGGTCATAATGTGTTAACGCAAGGTCCGACAACAACACACTCTTGATGCGCTCAAAAGCTGATTGACAATTCTCAGACCATACCCACTTAGCATTGTGTTTCAAAGTCCATTCAAGGGTGCCCGTAAAACATGCATATTTGGTACGAAATTATTGTAGTAGTTGGCCAGACCTAAAAATGACTGCAATGTAACTTTATTTGTCGGGGCTGGTAAGTGTTCAATAGCCTCTATTTTCGATGGATCCGGGCGACGACCATTTCCGTCAACGATTGATCCAAGATAGGCAATGCGATGCATAAAATATGAACACTTTTCGATGCGAAGACTTCGTCTTCGGCCGAGAACTTCGTCTAAATGTCCCTGATGAACTTCAGTAAATGGGCTTGCGATGATGATGTCGTTCCTGTAAGCCGAAGCGTATGCCAGTTCATTCAACATGGTATCCATAATCTGTTGAAAAATAGCTGCGGCACATTTCACGCCAAATGGCAAACTGGTATACTGATACAGCCCTCGATGTGTGTTGATGGTGAGATACTGCCTACTTGAGTTGTCAAATTCGACCTGAAGGTAAGCATCAGAAAGGTCAATTTTGAAAAACACTTTACAGCCATTTGTTTGTGTGAACAAATCTTCAGGTATAGGTAAGTGGTATTGATGTGTTTGTAGCACATCAATCAAACCAGTAGAAAAATCCCCGCAAATGCGAACTGTGCCAGTTGCCTTTTTGACAACAGCTATGGGAGTTCCCACGCTGAGTAGTTGACCTTTGTTAAAACACCCAACTGCTCCAATCTGTCTAATTCTGAATCAACTTGAGTGATCGCAGCGTACGGTACCGGTCTTTTGGGCCGAAAAATTGGTTTGCAATCCTGATTAACGAACAAAATTGCCTTCGCTGCAGTGCATAAACCGAGATCAATGTTGAAAATCTGTGCACGTTTAGTCTCTAATTCTACTAGGATGTTATTGCACACCTCAGCAGCTTCTGAAGAGCCGGATAATGGAGACATCTGTTCAGATGATACATCACAGAAAGAGTTATTGGGAACATCCCACAAGTGTAATTGTCCTATCCAATCAATTCCTAATAGATTGAAAAATCACTTGAGCCTGCGAAATAGCACGTACCGGTACAATGTAAATCGCGAAATATGAACTCACATTTGATTTCTCCCATAAATGCGATTGAGTGGCCAGATGCATTACGCGCAATGCGTCTTGAGGGTCAGTAAGTGGGTTCCCCAATGTTGTGCCATGTTGAACGAGAAAATGTGGTTATATCCGACGCAGTATCGATTTGTAATGCTACCGGAAAATTATTGAACAGCAAAGTTAGAAATTTGCGCGAATAATAATGGGCATTATCAGAGGTAGAAAATACGACATTTGACTGCCTTCTGAAGCGAGTCTGGAACTGATTTCTACCAGATGTAAAACGACGACCTTCTTTGTGTCCCAAACGACCACACTCTTGACACTTGTGTGACCGAAAACGACAAAATCGTACGAAATGCCATTCACCGCAGTGCCAACAGGCCGATGGCGATCGCTGCCAACCCGTGTTTCTTAATTCACTGCTTGCTTGTGATTGCGTCCTTGTGACTTTTTCAACCAGTGTCACATCACATGTCTCTGATGACTGTAGCATTTGTGAATCCTTCTTCAGATTTACTAATCGCAGATATGGACTGTACAGTGTCCGTAATTCCTGGAGAGCTGTTGGGACCGATAACCAAATAGAGCCTAAGCAAATAAACCGTGTACGGTTGGTTCATAAGTCGACCCCATTTTTGTCCACAAAATCTCGCTGAGTACTTTTGCCTGGACATCGCCTTCTGAAACATAGGTGACATACGTACGCTATATATATATATATATATATTGCACATATGTGGTCGATTTCATGCTTTGAGTGAAAAGGTTAGTTCACTGCATTTTCGAAATAGGGCTCCATGTATCTTTTCAGTATTGGATCTTTTATTTGACTGCATGCCTTTCCTATAAATGTTATTTGCTTCTTTGAAGTTTTTATTCATTCTGGTAATCTCTTGGTTAATGTTACCTTTGGTGGATCGGTCTAAGCAATGTCTGTTTTGTATAAGCATGGAACACATCCGATGTATGTGACAGCTGACGATAATTGAGTATTCACACTACGATCAATTCAGCTGTAGCTATGCGAAAATATGACATTTAATATCGACTAGAGTAAGTGAATAGATTTAGACTTGACCTAAACCTATTTCGCGGTACGTGTAGCTCAACATCATCAGTTCTCCCAAGAAGTCGCAGGTTCGTCACAGAAATACAGTCACCAAAGTTAAGATTATCCAATGTTTTCCAACTGCAGTCTGCTGGTGTTTTTACTACCAACAAATGAAGCTACGTGTTCTACAGTGGGATGGATACTCTCGCATACCTCACGACCCGATATATCACACCGCTTATAAAGCCACAGGGGCGTCCTGAGAACAGATGGCTCGACTGTTACTTATTTTTTTCAGGGATACTGAAAGTTGGCAGGTAGTGGGTGTTTATGTCAGTAGCTCATTGATTTTCTTATAAATCAAGGTTTACATGTTTGCCCACGGCATGCCAGCATCCATTCACAGCTTACACCGGACTACATGGTTCCACTCTGAGCCCGCCGTCGGTCTCGTTGTTCGTCCTCAAAATGTCACAGAACATGAGTTTATCGATACTGCAATACGTTGGAAGGAAAAGATGTGACAGTTATTAGGTGGCATAACAGAGTGGAAAAACTGTAGTGTCGTCGTTAGGTTCTGTTGCTAATCCACAAAGCGCCAGCTTCTGTTCAACTATTCTCAGTATGCAGTAAAACGCAGTCCCCATACGTTGACAGCTTTTGGTTTGTGGGCATTGAGTACGTTTGAAATTATTTTGACATATGGAATATTTCCTTACGCTTGATAAATTCACCACGTACTAGTGGCATGCCACACATTTTCTCACTTGACCCTCAGAAGGCTACATTCGCCCACACTATCTACCGATTAGTCGCAGTCAAAATGATTATCTTCGGTGCTACTCACTGACTTGCCTGAAATGCGGACTGGATTCTTTAGTGTTTAGGCTAGTGTGGTCCGTAAAACTTCATCTGAATCGTTCATCGGCGGATGCTTTTAAGCGTGGACTCGATGTGTACACTGGTAGGGGTTTTCTGAGCTTCAATCGACGTAATCTCTTGAAAAACTGCGATTTGGTGTCACCTGTCTGAGATCAATACTAAACAGTCAATAATCGTAGATGTGCGTCCAATCCTTGTTGAGTACTCATGTCCAACTCTTACTTATTGCAGTTTTCAATATGTTCGTGCTTTCTTACATTGCATGTTCATATATCACATACTACTGAAGTAAATTTATTTATCTGTGAGTCCTTCATTTTACGCTGCCTCACTACCACCCAATACATAGTCGGTGTTTATGGCTGTTGCATGGTCTCATTAATGAGGGTAGTCTCGCCGACTTGCCCAACTAACTAACATTCTGCCAGATACCCTACGAGTCACACCATCGTCTTGTTAAGTAAAACTGAAGTGCCCAAGTAACTGAGTATATATACCATCACCAGCACTACCACACTTGAAAAGAAACCTGTTCATACTATGTTAGTATGGATGGATACAGCTCATCTCAGATTGTTAACGCTTTGATTTCAACCACTTGATATCAAACTTGTAATTATAAAGTCTCATTACGCTCAAACCAAAACCTAAACTCCAAGACACGTTGCGCCCCTGTTTGGATTTATCCAGTGGTAGTAATCTGAGTGTGAGTTCTAGCAGGCGATTTTCCGAGTTGAAGGTCTTACATTTTATTCGCCTCCATACTATTCTTATGAGCACCATTAGTCTGTGGATGGAGAACTGCATACAATCTACTGTCCAACTGTTCAAGATGAGTTAATGTTTGACAATTTTATACCACATGGGACATGTGACGTTGTATGAGAAAGGTTTTATGAAACAAACCGAGTGAGTTTAACATTATGCTTCCTTCTGTTAAAAGGAAAAACGACTACTCATCAGGAAACATCTCCATTCAGCTGGTAGTTAATTTTTCGGGTCGAATAATGCCTCGAATAACCGTTTACATTTAGAGAAACTGTAGACTATGGTAAACAGCAGAATTAATCTATGTGTTGGAGGGGCCAAATCACCTGACACTAGCCGTTGATGCAAACGTACCTGAGGTGCAGAATACCTGTCGAAATACGTCAGCAGTTTCAGTAACGTATTGCAAAAATGACACACTTTCTGCGAAATAACTCCTCAATGCATAGTAGACTAATCTGTGAATCGCGTCTGCAAAGTACATAATATTTTTCATCGAATACCTTTACTGAGGCAACCAACTTCCCACGACTATGCGGGAAACAGACTTGAAGCTAACTCAGCTGTAGTGCGGCAATGTAGCTGAACGCATCCCAGCGCTCTGATCATAGAGGTGGCCACCGAAGTATGTCATTCCTTCTGTAGACAATTATATACTCCTCCATGCCGTGTTAACGTTATGATGTTCAGTCGGCCAGTAAATCTGTTTGCAGTCCCCCACCAACGAACAAACCATTACTTGATGACGGACCTGTAAACAACGCTCTTAAGATATAGCCTCTTGCAACTGTAAGCTAGTGAAGCATATTATAAATCCCCGTATGTATTTTAGTTTGAATGACAGAGTTAAAGTGCAAACTACAGACCTCCAAACATGGAGACAGAAATGCCTCATGGCGCAGCGGCGGTCACCATTTGTCGTTTGTCTTCCAGTCTGACCAATGATCCTTTATCATCACATGTTCGACTGCGCTGTCCTCACAGCAGCAATGAGATATCATTCTATTTTGTACTTCAATCTGAGATTCTGCGATATTTTATTAAGGAAATCTTGATGAGACTAAGAATATTCATTTCAACTAGTGCACACGTCATGATTCTTGTAGAAAAACGGTGCAGCATCTTGAATAAAACGCAAATTCTGATAACCTAATCACTGGAAACGCTGAAAGTCAACCTGGTCATCTCTTTATTTTACTATATACCATAAATCCTCCATTGTTAGAAAGTTTTATGGTTTACCAAAACTGTGCAAGCCCGTAATGATTTTCTTGGATAAGATAATTATAAACCGTACCTACGCATTGTAGTCGAAATCAACCTCTCTGGTCCATCAATGTGCGCACGGATTTCTTTATCTAGGATAATACTGAGATCACTGTCAAGTTGGGGAAGCTCAACTTTACCTCAGACAAACATCTGGTCACATGTGACGTCGTTTCGACCCTGACCGATATTCTGGTTGTATAACGTTTGATTGTCATTTACCGACGCAGAGTTGGACTATTACGCATCCCCCATTAGCTCTGTCCCAAATCCATGCCGACCCAACCAACGGTCATAATCAGAATGGTTTTCCCTTCACCCTTATTTTTGCAATATCAAAGGCAACTTTCCATCCTGTTCTGTGGGGAATTTGATAGTGCTAGGTCAATCACACTTTCGTGGTACTCCGCCCGGCAGTCATTACCTAATTTGTGGAACGCAAACTCGTTTTGAACGGTCTTAATTATGATTATAGAGAGTATCTCTGGGACCGTTTGTTGCACTTTAGTGAACGCTAAACTTATTTTCGTTGGACGCACCAGTCACGTTGATCGACGTAGACTGTCGAAGTTTAGTGCGAGTTCCAGTGGGTCTGGCGGAGAGATGATGGATGGCTCTCAACAATGAGGATAAGCACGATAGCTGGCGCTGACGATGGTCTTGAAACCATCTACTCGAAATCAGTTGACCTCAGTGCGGCACGTCTGATGGGTAATCTGTAGCGATCAGTGTGAATGCCAGTATTCACTATGAACACGGATTGACTAAGGTTGAGCATGTGTTTCTGGTGCATTTTGCAAAACTGTGCTTAAATCAATGCCTAGTAAATGTCAGTCACCCCACCGTTGGTATATCAGTAATCGGACATATGAGCTAGATGCTGTAGTGCAGTAAACAAAATATAGTATGGTGCTAGTTAATTGCTGTGTTTCGGATACGGCAGGACTAGCTGGTTGGTTTTGATTGAACAACCGACAGGATTTTAACGGAATTCGAATGTATGTATGGAATATTATTGCAGAGGCGAACGATCGATTGTTATTATTGACAAGCTGTTTTAAGCTTAATAGCTATAAACTTAAACCTCAATCCTCTTTGTATGGTAACCTATCAATTAATCTTCAATGTGAATCTAGCTACTATTTAAGCGGAATAAGTAGTGCGAAATGTACACAGAAGCAAACGTTGTTTGCTCGTCGTGTAACTAATTGAGCGGAAGCAATTCATTCACATTCCGATTATACCAACCTACCTGTGTAACACATTTCAAAAACACCAGAATCTAATGCGCGCGAGGGATTGGCTGACAGCAGGCCAAGTCATCGTCCGACTTGAGGTGTTGGGATAACTTAGCACGACATGCTGCAAAGCTTTTCAGCTGGTGCACTCTACTCGGTTTGACCTGTATACAAACAGTTTCATGTCTGTTTCTGTGGTAACAGCGAACGAGGTCGGTAATTTTGCAGTTTACTTCAGTAGGTTTATGCACAAATGTGTAATTCACCATCAAGTCGCTATATGAGCTAGGAACGTTTTAAACTTCATTTGAACAAAGGTGGATGTCAATTTTGTAGACAACTTCTCTTGGTCATTTTCATCAGGTTTTTACAAGTGCATAATGTAATTGCGAGTCAAAGTTGGAATTTATAACGAATCGAATGGGTCGCTGAAATCATAGAAGTAGTACGGATCTTAGTTTACTGAGGTTTGTTTTGAATGTTGTTGTTGTTGTCACATTGACCTATCATTAGACATGAGTTCGTCAGTATCAATTGGTTCATTCTTTCTTGGGTTTCAAATAGCCATAGCATAATTGGTCAGAGGATGTAGATGGCTCATACGAAATGTTTCTGGGGACACAGGCAGTCTTACGATAATAGTCCCGGATGTTGACAACAGTCGCATTTGAAAAGCTCTAAAGCAAGCTTCACGAACCTTGTAGATGACTCGGAGCGATTCACCCGAAGTTATTTGATGACCACTGCTAATCGAGTGGGAGCAAGTCGCACCGCAAACTGTGAAACCATTGCGGAACGATTTCAGTTGGTAATCACGAATCCTCCCCAATGGGCGCTTTGTTGTGCTCTCAACCTAATCTGTTTAGCCTTCTATGAGGTCAGTTTAGCATGGACAGACACGGTTACCTCATGATAGCGTGGTTGAAGTTCTAGTTCAGGTGAGCCCGAACATGAACGTAATGTCTTTTCTATAGGAGTTGACTGGGAGAGCTATGGGGATTCAACAACCGAGATCAGTTGTTTCTGGTGTTCAATTTTTAATAACCAAAGTCCCTATCACTCGCCAGTAGCTCGAACAATCGGCTAATTTGAATTGTTTCTGGTTCAGCATACGTCAACACTTACGTTAGCAATTACATGGTATCCAAACAAACAAGGTCGCTGCGGATTCAGGATGCATTGCTAAACTAAATATCTGGTTACATTGAGGTTGATTCTGATCAACTTGGCTTACATTGTGCCCCATTGTCTTCGGTGCTGCAACGTATCGTAGATAGGTGAAGATTTTAACTAGACAGTGATTGCGAAAGTTCTTTGTCATCCGTCATCTTTTTTTACGAAGATAATGTCCGGCAGACTAATAAGAATCACTGGGCACACACTTGGTTAACCAACAAGTTAAGGCCAAGTGAATGTGATGTTATACACTTTGAACCAAATTCACCGATAGTCTTAAGTTCCCTATGCCTGACTACGAATTATCTTCTTTGTTGGAACGTTGACAGAAATAGATTAATTCCATAGGGGCCGGCCTGAATGCTTTGCGAACTAGAATTCTTTTATTTGTTAGACAGCTGTTACTAGACGAATCCAGTTACGTACGTAGTAAATTAGTAATGGAGCTTACAAGTTATAAAAACGATGCGTATAGGATTTGATACCGGAATTGGATTACGAGATCAGTTGTTCACTGCGTGTATTTACTAGGTTCAAAATGAGTTTGCCCTGATTGCTGTGGATTTTTAATTCCGTGACTGAAAGGGAACTGGTTCGCCCGCCTTGTTGTGACGCCGATTGATGTGAATGTGAAAACTCATTCCACCCCTCGCATGCCTTCATGTGAGTTGAGTATGCTTGTTTGATTGTGATACGTGAAACAATCGACATTCAGTGGTCTGTGAATATTTGCCCAGCGATTGTTCAAATGGTCACTACCCAACATTTAGCAGCCCACAACCCTCTACTGTCCGCCCTCTAACCCGCCAACCATATACTGACTGTTTGCGAAACATGAAATTGGATGCACAGTTCATAAAAGTAGTACTGGATACTGTTGGTTGTAACTGGCTAGATTATCTTGGTGTACTCTTATCGCTGCCGGTCACAAAATTCTATAAGACCGTTTGTACGTCATGTGTGAGAAATACTCGGTCTCCATTCCTAACAGCGTTTTTGTACATTTTGTGTTGATAATGCGTATCCATGAGTGACGACCAAATACATCTTGCGTCAGAATATATACACTAAAGTAATCCAGTACAATTGAACAAAAACGGTTGCTAAAAGAGATAATATAACGCAGTATGTTAGCTCAGATCTTGCACTTTAATTGCAGCTGATAAAAACTGATACCTGCACAGATCTGTGAATTGCCGCTATAGATGTGCAGTGCTGTTGATAAGTCGACAGATGAAAGAAAGCATAAAAAAGTCACAAGGAATGTTCACTGCTCGTGGTTTTGCGCATAGAAAGCCACATTCCACAGGCGTGGTGACAGCACTCGTTGCAAAATAACCTCGTGCATTACATCGCATTCCAAGCGTCTGGCTAGTTTAAGTGTTTACGATGTTCATGGACATCCCTTGTAGACTCTGCGGTTGAGGTAGCCTCAAAGTAAACTCTGACAGACCAATATCTATCGACCATGAAGTTCACTTCTTTAGTCCACCGCAACCGATCCATTGACATCCAGGTGTTTTTTCGCATGGTGCATAGTGTGGCGTTGCGTCATCCTTTTAAATTGAGAAACATTCAAGTAATCCCGCAGGTTCCAGCATCAGCACAAAGTACTACTACATTATGAAAAGACAGAAGTGTCTTAGGTTTCGAATTCGTATGCGACTAGAAGCATTGCCTGCAACGATTTTATCAAAGATGAACTTCAGTTGATCCTTGTTTCAACCAACCCTATTTAAGCCGTGAGCTTTGGGTTGTGTTGACATCGGATTGGAACAAACCGATAGAGGTTAGCAACTCAAAGTTAAAAGAGTTTCTGCACGAATCCATTCAGACAGAACAAATACTTTGCAGGGCTGAGTAATACTCTAGTCCGCCATAATTGTTGAAACCTCAAAGTTAGTTAACGATAGAATAGTGCTTAAGATAACGTCAAATTTTGCTGAGAGAGATGTACACAACTGTAAAGATGAATGCTACCTGCATTCAAACTAAATGAACATGTGTCAGTCCGTATAACACGCCGGTTTTAGGGGGACCAGAATAACGTGGCGAATAAATCTAACCTCGTGCATGCCCCAAGTGCCCTACGTGTCAAACAACCAAGAAAAACTACCGGCAAATAAGAAGCTTACTCCGAGCTGCCCGTTGAATCTAATAAAGTGAAATTACCAGTCTTCCATCGTCATGGAAAATATAGCGCACATTACACTGTCGCATCAGCGATAACCAAAAAATTCGTTAAGAAGGGTCTATAGGAAGTAAGATCACTAAAAAACGAGAACACATTAGTGTACTTCCAAGAAGCTGACGGTAAACTTCGCTGATGGTGCAAACAGGATAAGAATTGGTGGTTTTATATTTCGATGTAAGTGGAATACATAAGGCCATTTGTCAGTTAAGGTGGTGGTGTCATGGAGCGAGCATATGGTGGCTTGTTCAACTGCACCAACTCAAGTGTTTTTCTCACAGCGACGTTTCAGCTTTATGCAACCGCGTCAACCGAAATGATATCATACCCCTGCTTGTGGAGTAGCACGGAAAGATGTATGATATTGAAAGCATATCTTCTTTATCTTCAGAAGTTATGAAAGCAATAATAACAATCTGAATTTTTCTCCTGTTAATTTGTGCGTAATCTACAGTGAACTCCACCACTCATCTGTATTTCATGCTTAGTCAGTTTTTCATACGCCCACCAAGTGTATTACGTTTGTCGCAACCCACGGGTGATGTATCGACACAGCATAACAACCCATTTATCTTTGTGCATTATGAAATGGACCAGAAATCAGCGATTAATATTTCCCGAGTGAAGTTTTCTAAGTCACGTTTTATTTATTAAGGAAAAATCAAGTAACCCCGTTTGCAACTGTGCATGTAACATATATTATTCAGCCGTGAAGTTCTGATTATCCAACCAGAGTACTCACATATATGAGTAGTCACTTTCATAGCGTAACGTACGTCACAAATGTATATACATTGCATCTCATACCAAAAATTATAAGTACACATATTTTTCAATAAGTCTGTATATGATTGGTTTGTTCAACGTAACAATAGACGCAAACATTATGTGACCAATCATCTCACTTTGTTAAGCTGATGCTTCCTGATTCCCATATATACTATGCAGCTTTTAAAATTGCATATCAGAATGCTAAAGATTGCCATTACCCCACCGTGCTATTTATTCATTCTGCTGTTGTTGATAATCCAGCTAAGCGTCACAGCTCAACTCCCGCAATGCAAGACCTCAAGTGATACACGAATTTATAAACCAGTTTGTAATGCTCTTGAGTCCGTTCAATGGACTAAGTACTCAAAACGAAAACTAGTCTGCTACAACACTACATTGCAGCTACCAGCCAACTATGATATCTGCTTAAAAACATGTGTCGAAAATGGCAACTGCACAAGCTTTGAAGTCAGCAGCTCAGAAGAGGTAAACAATTTCTGATGATCACTTTTGTGTCAAGCACGAAAGTGAACCAGTTTTGTTTGATAACAGAAATGTTTATTTCAACTTTTTAGACATGTCGGATTTACCTGACGTTCTGGGCATATCTACTGGAGGAGGACGAAGGTGCTGACATATACCAAATGGAATGCATGTGTAAGCTTGTTCTTCGTTGGTAATTTGGTTACCATTTTGCATAACCATGTACATTAATGATTAAAAAATATGAAACAGTTATATATTAAGTTGATTGTACCAAAGAAAGAGATTTTCCCGATAGAATAGCAACCAATTAATCTTAGGCCACACACAGATTAATGCGAGATGTATGCAAAGTTTATTGAAAATGCCGGCGTTATCTGTTACTTTTGAAATGTATGCTCCATTTCCTATTTTGATTGAATATATGCTGTAATCTGGAAAATTTATATTCCAATAATACTTTGTACTATCGCGCCATGCGAATTTGTTCTTGAAATACAACGACTTCACATATCGAGCTTTCTGACACCTGTTTGTTGGTTTACTGGTGAACACTGGAGAGAAACAATTGTGTAGAATTGACTGCGATCTGATCATTTCTTCACAAATTAAGTCCAAGGGTTTTAGTATAGCGGACGAATCCTTTCAACTCGTAGGAGTTAGTGGACACTGTGAACAGAAAAGTAGGTGATGATAATTCAGAAACATTATTGGATGTTCACCTGCAGAGGATAGGTTGAAACCAACAAGAAAGCAAACGTCTTGAAAGCAACTCATCTAATTATGTGAGATTTTGAAATAGCCGTGTGTCTCTTACCTGTAAAAGCGGTTTGATAAACACACTACCACAGTATATTGTTATGACCATCTCTATGTAACGTAAAGCTTCGCTTGTGAATATTAAGAAACGGTTTAAACGTGGAAACAATAGAAAGGCAGTATTCACTAACGGGAAGACGGAAAAAATAACTCCATCATCGTAATCGCTTACAAGCAGTAGGTGGGAATTATCTATACCCAGAATACTATTGAATTGTTGCTACGGATGTAGGCAATGAGTGGCCATACGTTTCACGTTGGTCTTTTGTGTTAGTGCTTACTTCGTTGCGGTTGCCTAGCACTGAACGATATCCCAGACCAAACGACTCTTGAGATCGTAACAGTTGGTACATTGAGCGATAGGTTCCTGACAAATTTTAGCATGTTCATGGATGAGGTAAGTAGGCTGATTACAGCGAACATTTGTGGGTAGCAGATTAAAGCCATCGAGATGAGGAACGCTATTTTTGTCAGCTGTTTGCGAAGATGCGTTATTGAATCAAATCGCACTAGGACAGTCATACGTTCAACACTGACGTCCGTCGCGTACACTATTCCAGTTTAGTAATGTGTCTTCAGCGTATACAGGCTGCTAGCCAAAATCAGCAAACTGCAACGAATTTCATGTCTAACATAGACATATAATTGTAGCTAACGTTTGTGATTGAAATTGGATTCGATATGTGTACAAGCGAATCCAACTTAATATGGCTTGGTGCTGATGGATACGACATTTTCCACGTGGTGTGCATATCAGCATCCAGTTGGGGAACTGTTCAACGTGAACATTAAAATAGCGTTCCATTGGAAGAAAGTGTATTACTGACTATTGTGGAATTAATAGAGATTATAGTAAACGAACCAAATTAGAAAAACATAAACTTGTAAACAGTTCAAAATTGTTGCTCATTGCTGTGTTGCACTTTCATTCGGGTATATTTGAACGCAAACAGTTTAGCTTTGGTTGACACTGGCACCTTCCGTTAAGCAACACTGAGACTGGTCATTGACTTACGTTGCATCTTGACTTGTGAGATGTCAAACGGGGTAGCAGTTGTGGTATATATTATATAAGTCATACATTATATATCCTTAAAAGTTAAGGGTAATGAAGTCAACATCAATTCATTATCCACACTTTGTTTTCCAGATCACCTAACAACAAAATACCAATTGTTATTAGTTCATCTGTTCACTAATCCTATCAGGTTATGATGATCAATATCCAGGCAGTTGATTGCATATCTCATGGATTTGATTATTGTAAATAATGTTAAATGAAACATTAATTTTAATGAAATAGCATAAAATGCAAATGAAATAATAAATGAGCATGCTAAAATTAGTAATTGAATAACATCGCAATTAATTGGTCACATCCGGCTTTGTAGTTGAACTTTCCTCAAACTATTGCAGTGAAACATGACGAAACAAACAAATATGCTTAATGATACGAAATGAGTTGATCGTTAGTAATCAGTTGCTGAAATCATGGTTGAGCTTTCCAGTTTTCCATCAAGCAAACATGTAGCAGGTTAATCCAATTAGTCAGAATGAGACTAAAAACAAGCCTGAACGCGTTACCGTTTTTTCCACCTAATCTTCTGACTTACGTATAAGCATCGTCACTAAATATATCACATTGTTATATGCGGACTCCAACTTGAAATTATATTTGTCAAATATTCAGTGATCAAATTGGATATAGAGGTTACACCTACACCTCATGTTACTAGTGTTGTTTCCTTTTTGACATCCGGATTTTTCAAGTATCCTCCGAAACCTCAGAGTGAGCTATCGATACATATGCGACTTCTTACTAGGTTTACTGTTCGTCAGCTATTTCCCGTGGGTAGCTATCAAGCAGCTTTTGTATTGTTTACGGGTGGGATTGCCCGCTAACAGTGATTGACTACATTGCCCTAATCATTTTACGGTACGAAAACTGGAAGTTCAAGTTGAACATCTTTCATATCTCCAAATAAAGTTTTGAGATGGTCCACTTCTAGCAGAAATACTACACTGATGCACCAATCCTTTCCATCGCATCAATAATGTAGTAGTGACATGCCTGAGATGTTAACTACGGTAAAGGTTTACCTGAGCCAATTGTGTTCAACAGTGTAAACCTGATCTCATTTTAAACATTGCTGGATTTTTATGAAAATAATGTATGCGAACATGTTCTTTTACAGATGAAACCCAATGTTTCAGCTCAAAAAATGAGTAACCACGTCATGATTTATTGTGTTCACTGATGAGTAGAATGCTGTATATTATTCACCGCCGAGGTTATTGCCTTGAAAATCTAAAACCCTGTATGTGTGCCCAAAAGCAGTTTTTGCAACCTCTGCACTTTCCATGGCCACCAAATTCGCACATTCACCGCGTGATCTACTTGACGCAGACAAACGCGTGTCTCATGGGAGGCAGATGTGATAATTTCATGCTTTCATCGGAAAATACTGTTTGCCTGAGAAAAATTGGACCGTTTGGATGAGATTCTTTTGATGCAAGCTTATCATAGTATCTGTCTGCAAGCTAGATCATGAGTTTTGATTCTTATGAACATCAATAAATGAGTAGATTAGTTAGCCGCAATTTATTTTCCGCTTACTATTATAAACAGAATAAACATAATACCTTCGTTACCAGGTGTGGCAGAGGTATAAACAAACAACTTATGATCTACGTTGCCAGTACTCAACGCAAAAAGATTATATTTTACGCGTGGGTAAAAATGTTTTGTACAAATGATAAGGTTCAACAGTGCGCTCATTACTTCCTGATAATATCGTGGTTTGACTCCAGGAAACAAGTTTTTATTTTATTACCATTTCACCAAGTTTACGTGAGTTCATGAGAAAGGAACTACGTAGTTCGAGTGATGTTACATCATCACGTTTGGTTTATTTTGAGTGTTACTTGCATAAACTCAATACCCAATATTTACCATTCACTCCGATTCATATATAAAAGAATGTGCATTGTCTGAATCGGTCGATGGGGGCTTGTTTCAGGTCAACATGTTGGGAAAGAATGCAACTGCGTTTAAGAGCACCAGGCGTTACATTTAAAAAATTGTACATCGACTGAAAATATTACCAAAATTACGTTCAACGTAAAACAGCCGAGAGTTCGATGATCGTGCTTTTTTAGTATAAACACTGCATGTGCTACGTGATTGGCAGTTGCGTGGTCTTCCATGTGACGCTTGTGCGTGCTGTTGTTATGAAATTCCAATCCCAGAGGACTAATTGCTTAGGGTACAATACATTTAAACCGCGTTTTCTCTCAATAAGTGACCACTTTCTAGATAATGTGGGCTAACTCTGCAACGTTGGCGATCAATGGTAATTTTTATTACATTGACCATGCGGTTTGAATGAGAAAGTAATCGAGTATCCAGTTAAGACTGCCGGTAAATAATTAACAAAATTTCACTGCTGTTTTCTTTCTCTGTTGAGCATTATCAATCTCCACGTCTTTCTGGTGAACACACCAAGTTGCAAGTCACATTCCTTCAACCATCCCGACCTACAAATCTAATAAATCTTCTAGCAGTGTAATTGCTAGAAAATGGCTCGTAGAGCCCGCTTGCACTGGATTCTATTAAAATCGACCTGTCATATTAAGTTGTCATAATAATGTGTTCGAAGACATAAGTTCAAGGTATCAATCTTCATTCCGACTGTGTTTGTTCTGGTCATATAGTATTCTACATGTAAGAAATAAACTTGGGTGTTTGTCCATTATAATGCAGTCTTACATATATGCTGCAATTCACAGATAAGTAGTCTTGTGTTTCAGAGAGTCCTAAGACTCTCCCTTTGTTCATTTTAATCGAAACCAACAATTCTCAAAACTCCGGCTTATACAGAATCCCCAACAGACATAATGAAACAACATCAATAAGGTAATGCTTTAAAACCAATCGAAGAGAAATGCTTTTGTTCGATTATATATTACAGATATGCACAGCGTTTACTGAAAACAATTCAGCTACTTCAGGAAGGTTATTACATACAAAGTTACCGGAACGGCTCGTCCCACTGACATGAGGGACAAAAAATTGTCATCTTCCGGTCAAAAATCTATGATGGAAATGCTGTCTCAAATTATAAAACTGTGTAGTTGTACAAAATTGTCTATAATTGTATAAAATTATAAAAACAGCCAGCCTGTTTTACATTGCTTACTCTCCGAACTATCGTCAGTGTCGCATTATCCTTCATACATTTTGATTGGCTTCGCAGTGCAGACTGAAGGCGATATCTTCTTCATTTCAGTACTTGGTGCATTGTTGCAGTGTGGGCTGCCTTCATCTTCCTATATGTAGTCAATTACACAAGACATGCAGGAGTCAAGCTCGGAAGCGTTGATGTGGAGGTATTTTTCAAAACCTGAACACCGTACTTTGGCTTAATGATATCACACATAAGAAACTGAATACAGTAAATTTTCGTTGTGAAATTTGTTGGTAATTACCTGCATGTAACTTCCTCTGCTGCGTCTCATCATCCTGTTCGGAATATATAAACACAACGTTTCCAAAGGTTTTATCATCTGTTTATATGGAAAAGTTGATACAAACTGCCACGAGACAAAGGCGCAGTCATGAAATACTACTTAAGCCAGAATGCTTTCAAACATTCACATGTGTCATACATCCATGACTTAAGCTAAACTGATCCGGATGCATTGCTATATAGTATGGTCATTAATCTAAGGTTGGGACAAGTTGATAATTCCCTGCTCACTGTAGTACCCCCCATTGCATTCTCCATTACACAGTGAAGGAGATTCGCTTCCAAAACATGTTTGTTGCTTATGCGGGTGAAGTTGTGTAGTTGACTATGTGAAGCTCGGTGCAAATTAATTCCGTCCAACCTTCTTCATTCGGCTTTATATAGTTAGCATCTATCAACTGGGTGTATAGTAACTTCACATCCGCCAGGGTTTGACTTGCTTTTCTACACCCGACCGAACTTCACAAATTATGAGCATATCACGCAAACAGCAACGGTGTGAATGATTGTTGTTCGTTTGCAGTCAAAAGCACGCGATTGAAGGAAACAGATTTGGAGGACTTTATGAGCTAGACGACTTAGGACGAATATAAGGTAATACAGTGTCAAAGTGACACGCTACTGCAAACGACGGCGTGTAGTTATCCGTGGATTCCTTGGAAAGCTACCAAAAGTGCATTATGATGCACAGCTAATTTTGTGAAACATTTGTTGAAAATCATCATGAACTAATCAAACCAACCGGCTTTTTCCTAAGTAGAGGTGAAATGGTTATAATAACAAAAATAAAATGCGCTACACATCACAAAATTCATGTGAGAAGCGATGAGTTGTGTTGTCCGGTAGGATTCCCATACCAAACTCCGTTTGGGCGACTAAAATTAAATTTCAAGAACTAATAAATGTTGATAAATCATGAATGCAGGTAACACCTTTAATATTTTTGACATGTGGTTCATTTAGATTCACAGTGCATCATGAGTTGTTTTATTTAATGCTTCATAAATGAATGTCGCCGACAAGACTTTGTGAGAAAATTGTCCATCCTCATCCATCATTACCGTGAGCTACTCGGCTTTCATTCATTTAAGCTTTTGTATCAATAAGCACAACATGAGTGTTGGGTCGGTGAAAATGTGTCAACTTTCGGGAAGGCTTCTCAAGTCACCTGTCTTGATAATCAGTATGTTTGTGTTAGAGACTGGTTGATAACTGCAAAACCCGTATATATCACCTGCGTGATTTTCGTGACGATTCAATGCACCACCAGCATATTGTTAAACTCCTGTGCGGTTTCCTGATCCTAGCCTAAATGTACTATGATTTTCTCTACCTCTTCTGTCGATTGACAAAGTCGGTATGCTTACGGGATATAATGATCTGCAGCTGACGATACAACAAAGACTAAACAGAAAAGATCAACTGGTATCATGATCGCTCCGAGTTAATTTGATGCTACAAAGTACAGTGACTACAAATGATTACTTAAGGACAGTAAACGTCTAGTTGTGAACCTTTATCTGCTCAATTTTATTCTGCTGGACTAAAACTTTGTTGGCTAAAGTCTCGCCTTCATTAATAATAGGGTTGAACTAGTTCAGTCCGCCTTGTGATCCTTCTGTCC
>JTDE01000482.1:89394-215660 GCA_014338405.1 Paragonimus skrjabini miyazakii
ACAAAGCGTAATTGCAGCTGAAACTGCTAATTGGCACGAAAGGATGCATCATATCAATCAGTGATGACTAGTTTACCCAATAATATAAAACCGATCAACTGCTAATATACATCAGTTGTCATAAACAACCAAATAATATCAGAATAGCGCCCGGAAAGAGTTCCCCATTAATGAAAGGAAACACAATACTGTTGACACGGCGCGTATCACACATCGTCGAGTGCGATCAACTTAGTCGTGGGATAATGAACGCCATTAACCAACTCGCCTAACAGGTTTGAGCTTATTATTTCTGTTTTGAATCAAATTATTTGTTGATCAATGCTCGGGTTCGGATTTAACCTTAAACAAAATCTTTCAGCTTATTTTATCTTAAATGTGAGCCACCTACTTCTGCTTTCAAGAGTCACCGGCAACTGACAAGTGAACATTCACTGTATTCCTGCTTAGCTAACTGACAAATTCATACCACAACGTTTCCATTCTTAAACAGAACTCTTCAGTAATAGGAATGAAATCTGAGAAAATATTGTCAGTCTTGGAACGCACAACTCTGATTTCAACTCGTTCATTCTCGACATTAATGATGTGAAATGGTAGGCATTAAGAGCATTCGTGAGCGTCATTATTTCATTGTTTTCTCTTAAAACTACGTCCATATTATAGTCGCACAAAAACTGATAAACTTCTGTAGGGACGACATGTATTTCAATCGACTGTATTGAGAGTAAACCTGTTATCAATTAATTCATGGGACGTGTAGGGTATTAGACAACGACGACCTTTGATCGTCCTGTACCGCACAGGTGACATTCGTCTACGGTGGAAACTAACTGATGCAGGCGTCAGAAACATCTTTATATTATCACGTCTAGGGTGATTTTAGACGTATGTGGTCAACTTGGAAAATGTAAACGATACCACGAATACCACTTTAAGCATCTGACAAGTAATTTTACATTCCACCTAAGTTGATGTATCGTAACAACGAAACCCTGCGATTTCATTTTCTGAATGCATACGAATATGTTAGTCGTCTAAAAATGGCTGGAATGGTTCACTGAGGTAAATTCTTACACTGATTTCAGAAGTGGAATAATCGGTGTCTGCCACTGTACGAGATTCGACGGTGGGGAAGGTGACGTCTACATGACATTATGCCGTGATGGATAAACGACTAACAATAACAAAATGAGTAGACAGAGCCTATTAGATGTCAACAACCTATTGCTGATTCACTTGCGAAATTTCAGCTTCCGAAAAGTGAGCACTTTAATGTACGCATATGAACAGAAAGTAGCATCTTCGGCTTGCTAAAGAAGCCCAAACATAACGGCTGAGATATTCCCTCTGAAGAAAAGGGTAGGATATCTTTTGCGTCCGCAAATTTGAAATATTTCATTTGCATGCAAAACGTTTGTTAAAACAAGTGAGTCATTGCTGAGACTAAGAAACTATTTTTTATTTGTCACCGTTAATCGCAGCTGAACAGTCACTTGGTATAAGCCAATCTCCTAACCTTTCTTGCATTATGAACCAAGACAAAAATTCCATATTAAACTTCCATATTGGATGACCTTATCGGTCAGTCGGCTAGTCTTCATCGGTTTGCGGAAT
This sequence comes from Paragonimus skrjabini miyazakii, assembly GCA_014338405.1. Taxonomy (NCBI): domain Eukaryota; kingdom Metazoa; phylum Platyhelminthes; class Trematoda; order Plagiorchiida; family Troglotrematidae; genus Paragonimus; species Paragonimus skrjabini miyazakii. The sequence continues at coordinate 91,012 of JTDE01000482.1, forward strand.
TTATACTATTAGTCGGCAGCTACCTAAAGTAAACACCTTTTATTTTCATATGGCATTTTGACAAAGTAGATGTTGTTTGCGTGTGTTTGCCCCACGATGGTCTGTCACTTGGTTTTTCCGCCTGGAGTTATTAAAGTAATCTTTCGCACAGTCTACGATAACCTTGACTACGGTCACTCTGTTATGAGCATAACCCATGGTTAATCCATGAGTTGCGTCGCAACATTGCTATCATTTGGGGACAACAGGCAGCCACTGAGCCGTGCTTTTCAAGGGAAAACCAAAATTAAATGACCATCCATTTTCTGGTAGAAATTATTGTTGTATCAAACATATATGTGCATAGCTGTACAGTATCGCACATAGCAAACTCGTTGATATGCATACGTTGACCAATAAGATGTTCAACTCCGAAACATCACTCATTTTTGACGACACTGTGTCACCAGATTTAATTCGTGTCATTATACAATGTAACTGTTCAAACTCTCACACACTCAACCGTGGCATTTCGACCAAACTGTAAGTAAGGGAGTCACAAATTTATTTTGACTGACAAATGGTTAAATCACTAAACCCATATGATCGTTCGTCAGTCGAACTGTTTTGAATAATCTATTAGCACATAATACGCTTTGGAACTTCTACACAGGTCGCTCCACTATCACAGCCAGAATATGGCGTTAATTTTTTTCCCGGGCCCCTGGTGTCCAGATAGCATCCATGTATCGTTTCATGCAGGATACGCGCCACTGAATTATTGAGAACGGGCGTCACTAACTCCATTGTTCTTCATACGGAACATTTGGACATTACCAGCGATATCCAGCAAGCTACCTCGGTCTATTATTCACGTACGGTGGATGTACATTGGTTACGGTTGTCCGGTTTATGGATGACCACAATGTAACAATAATATGTATGCAAACTAGCCTCCTAACTGCCATGTAATGGTCAAGTAACCATTTGGTTATTAACGGGATGATACACGCAAACTAATGTTAGTCCCTATACTGGGAACACATTCCAGTAACTGCTGAGTTGCATCGTATAATGTGGTGTCTATCAGACACATGATCATAGTCCATAACAGCAGAAATGATGTTAGCAGAAATGACAAAGCAGTATTATATAGTGGTCGTACGACTGCAATTTTTATATACAATTTCAGAATTACGATAGCCTGATTGAAGCTGTACTAATTGAAACTGGAAGACTATGCGCAGCACTAACAGTTTTTTTGTCATCAGATTAGGTATATGAAATTTTTATGGCAAAAGTTGTAACCTTCGAATAGTTAGGTCTTTTTTGTGACACTCGATCATAGCAGTGTTATTAAAATGTTAACTACATTTTGTCCAAAGTTGAATACCCTGGCATGGTTATGGATGAGCTTCCTGTCGGAAAGTATACTTGATTTATTTTTCCACCTGAAATTATTCTAATCTTTTCTTCAGGTTGATGAGCGATTTCAAATAATCGTATTACCCCAGTATTTTCTTTACAGTCATTAGAGCTAACTGCTCAGGTTTAATAATTGTGGCATAATCTATAACTCAGTTGGACTAATTTGACTAAAAGGTGATCGTGCCTAGACGTTTCATTTTAAAGATTCTTATATGAGATCAGTGTGGAGCACGTTAGCCTCACTGTTCGTGCACACAATATATTGTATCAAGTTTGTGAATACTTGTGACGTCTCTTTCGTTTTACACAACACCGCTCTTCTTTGCTGCTCCTACTAAACTATTTTGCTCGTACTTGTCGTATTCAAATTAAATCATATATTAAGCTGTCACAAGTTACTGATGTCCCCTAGATTATCGATAGTAACATCAACTTGTTGCAGTCTGATATACCGGCACGAAACCACAACAGACAATGCATGTGTTCAGTTTTGCAATGAGTATGTGGGTTACTTCACGCATGCCGAATTGAACGCTATCTTACTTCCCTTTCAAAAGTGGACGCACACCAACGGGAGTGTTTGGTCACGCGACGTTTATGCCGCTGTAGTTTGAGGGTTGCAGTAAAATTGTTTCCGGGGTATTTTGACCATTAAATCATACCACTTATTTGATCAGACTTTTGAAATTAAAATAATATTTAGACGGTTGAGAAACGCTGACATTCTGCACAGTTCCTTTTAATGCTCCTAACCTCGACACTGATCTACGGATTATACTGATTCTGGAGTAGGCGGCAAACTTAACTGAGAAATGAGTTGGAATACGCAATATATTGCATTGTTTTTGTCTGCAGAATGACGGAGTATCTGCTGAATAAGTGAGATTCAGTTTTCAATTAGTGAAAAGCATAGTCAAATTTGCATTCAACTTAATACAAAGATTCTTATTGTTGCTCATGTCATGGTGTACTGCTGAAAGGTGGTGCTGAAGATTGAGGATAATAAAACTGTTTGCAAAATGAAAAGCCGACTGTCCTATTCCATCAAACTGATTTACTGTGTATGGAATAAAACGGATATCCTTCAGTAGAATGATAGTGAAATACGTTCTATTTTTTAAACATTTCAGTTAAACACATGTAAAACTATAGTTTTCAACTCCACTTTACATCTAACGGTTCTAACCTGATCGCAATAGACTACCCAACGTGAATCACAATTTCTTCAAGATTGGCGTGTCTTCCAGTGTAACTTGCACGACTGGTTGGCCGTCCGAATGAACGGCAGCGAAGAGAACGTCAACTGAACAATCCGAAAAATATCTCGCTGTCTATCAAGCAGCTTGCTTAAATCGCTTTTACCTACAACAGAGGAGTGTTTGGTGATAGCAAATCTGCGTAAGTTTGTCAATGGTTAGTATGAGAACAAATGACAACACGTTGTGTTTCTCCTGATTCTTGAAAATGATATGTTCTTCTCTTAATAACCTCGGAAAAATTAGTCATTTGAATAACAGAACAGTGAAGATTTCTTACAAAACGAAATGAACAAACTTAAAATACCATTTGTAATACGAGTAATTTAAAAACATTGCAAGCGGTTTAACGGAACATGCATGAATGTGAACATTCCGCTTAAAAGTCTGATAATAAAGCTTCACAATGACTCTGTTAAGTGATAGACTTACGACAGCGAGATTGCCCATATTCGATATTGGACTTATCCAAAGAGCGCTAAGCTAACACAAGCAGCATTTATAATCTACATGGTGTACTGTTATTATGTGACGTGTAATAGTGTTCAGAGAACAATGCTAACCATCATATCTAGACAAGGTAAAACCGTCTCAGTCAGCAAAATGTTAGGAGATAACTCAACTTAACTAGGAATGTTAACATGGAAAGTCCACAATCACTTAGCATGTGCAAAGTTAATCGGTGAAAATAATTTTGATTAAGTTCTCACAGTGAATGAGTAATTCTTCTTGATTGTAACACACATGTGTGCTAATTTCACAAATGTATATGGATCTGTGTGAATGTCCTCTGTCCTGAAGAATCTGGAACGTGAACTCAAAACACGCCATTATAGTCGTTGGAACAACTAACCGGAGCAATTGTGGATGTCAGTCTCATACCACGTGAGCTCGAAGACGGTTTCAAATACGACCACGCATTGCTCAGTTGCTAATTTCCTGAGTTATCTTCAAACCGAAACTTTTACGCCAAGTTGTATAGTCACTACTACGTTTGTTATCCACTCATGCAATTAGTAAGCTATATTATTACCGCAATATGTATGAAGGAAGTCAATCTCGGTACCAGCCAGAAACGCTGTTTTCACCAGGTATTTAAAACGACTAAATAATTAGAAAACTTGTGTCATTTCCTCAAATGCCTCTGGCACGGTCAGACTTGACGGACCCTTAGACCACACATGGATACAACGGAAAATAAAAGCCAAAGTTCTGGGATAACCTAAAATCGGAATATTTAATCCGGCATGAGCAGTGAACTTAACCCTTACTAAACATGTTTACATGAGTCATTTCACAGTCTATCGTACTTCTGAACGTTAGGACTGAAACGGTGTTAACAGTATTCGATCGGTTGATTTAATTCGATTCATTTGTGACAGTTTTACCCACAGCATACAGAAACTGCATCACCGTTCCCAATCTGCCTCAAGGAACACGAAGTAAATCAAATATAAGTCACTATAAATTGTGCTACCCAGATGCAGTTAATCCATTAGGAACGGTGTTGCAAATTCCACATCCTGCTGGCGAATGAACCGCTTGATTAAGTTGCAGCTGGAAATGCGGACGCTTATATGTATTGATCTGCCTCTGATTTAACGCACAAATAAAAAGGCGATTACTTGGTGCAATGTAAACGGGGTGGACGAGTTTTTGGAGCAGGCAATCATTTGTGAATTAGTTCTGGTAACAGGACAACTGTATCCAATGTGATTTTTTTCCATAACATATTGAATCCAATATTAAAATGACGTTCTGAACGTCTTGGTTGGTCTAGATTATTTCACCTATGTGCATTTCTATACATTTTACATTCGAAAAGCTGAATTACGATCGGTTCTGAAGATACTTTTCCACAGAAAAGCTAGTTGCGCACATTTCCGTCTGAGACAACTTACAGTCTTTGGAACCAGTCTTGCTGGGAAATAATGCTGTTTGCTATGTTGTGCTAACAAACAAAGTCTCCAAATAAGTGTAACCAGACTATGACGGTAGCACGTTCCGCTCTCTCTCTGAAATGCTCGGATGGAAAATGGAATGCGACTAATCAGATATACTCGTCTAATGTGCGTAACCGTAATCAATAAATTGTTTCACAAACAAATCGTTGTGCTTACTGTTCAGAATGTCCGTTGCTGACATCACGAATAACTATATTGTTATGTCACCAGTTCTCATTATAAACCCGCTCAGTTTTAATGTTCTCAAACCTGAGTAACAATACTGTTAAGGATGTCACAATGCTTATGGAACAACAAAAGAATCCATCTGGAGTGGGCACAAATCCAACTGCTTGGATCGATTGTAAAGTATTACAATTGGTTATTTTCGTAACAGTTTGGAAGTTCAATTTCCCTGATTCTTGCAAGAATTTCGAAACAACGCATCTTGTGTCAACCCTTAAGAGACAGTCGAAATTGGGCTACAATACAAGAAGGTATCTGAATAGTGATTTCACACCATTGCAACATGCCTTGTAGCTTACATGTTTCAACCAAAAACCACTGGGTAAAATAAATATAAAATGTTTAAAATTAAATGCATCGCTCTGATGTGTATCTCATTTCTGGTGCAGCATTTGGTTGTGTGTAACTTGTTATTTGTGACCATTATCGATCAAGGGACATGTGTAGCTCTACGGTGAGCGTGGTTTCTTTTGTCCTTCTTACTCAATGGCTTCACTGGTCAGTAATTTCGTCGAAATCAATGGTACAAGATACGATGTCTTCGATACGACATAATTCCTTAACAAATCTTGGGAACTTTGTTTCTTCTGAGTTGTACGTAATATCATTTCGTTCGATAAGCAAACGTTGTACGGCCTAGTAAGATAATGTGCGTACAGATGAGTTTGGGTAGCATCGCCATCATTCTGATCAGCTCAAGCGCTAATAAAGTGGTACGTGATGAGCACAAACCTGAGACTCATCAGGTGTTCATGAACTAGCACATGCAGTGTGTCACGGCAAGTATACACAAATGCATGATTGCATTTTGTTTTTCGATCGCGCGATCAGTCCCATCGGGAGTTCTCCAGTTTGTGGATTAGAAGGTTTGGCGTTGCAACATCCAGTGAAATGTACCCTGCATGATTGAGTGGTCACTTCTCAACCCAAAAATAGCGCTCTCCCAATTTCAGCTTGACCGAACGTGGTTGGTTTTCTATGATCACTTGTCATCTGTTTCTGTTGAACCCTAGGCGCTAATTTCGTATAAATCTTTAATTTAAACCGCTTATCTTTTTAACTAGTGCCTTCGAAAATGCAACAAAGTTTTGTGTATGCGATCTAATTGCGCTCCCAGTTGAATGCACGTTCTCAACGAGGCCAACTAAAAATATATGCTCATTTTATTCAAGATAGTGGTTCTGTTGATGGACCGAATATAGCCGATGCCCTGACTTTTCCCAATTGGATCTCATCTACTATTTAAGTTAAGCAGTATTTCCAGTAAAAAGACTGGTATGATAAGGCATCGGCCGCCAGTCGCTATACAGCTCAATTGCAGTTGACTGTTGACGCATCAAGCGTAGGTTCGAGGCGACAGCACGACACTGTGTTTGGGCTACAAGTCAGTCAATAAATATGAACAAACCTAACGGCAAATATGAGATGGAAACAACAAAATAAGTGTCACCGTTGCAATCCTTTGTCTCAACAACTCAATCTGTTCGCCAACTGAGAATGCAGCAGTTATAAGGTAGACATTGCACAGCATAACGTATTAGTTTATGTGACTGGTCTGTAATAATGTGACACCAAATAAGTGTGCATCATTACATTGACCATCACAATTCTTGCGTCACACGCGAATACATACTTGAGTATTACTTCGTTAACAACTTCAATCGATTTTGCCTTGTATCTAGTCATGCCCGGTATCAAAAGAGGTGTGCTTGGAAAATTACCAGGGTCACATCAACAGCATGCGGGTCGGACATGTCCGCATACGGTTCGTACAAAACACTACAAATCTATATATATCCAAAATGAAGCTTCCCGAAACTCGCGTAACCCATTCATGCCAGTTTTCTTACTGGACAGTAAACATACACAAGTGCGACGAAAGTGAGATATTTGATGACAAATCCGCCCACTAGCTGTCAAAGTATTGTAAACGTATATTTCGTTTTACTGAGGACGTTGGTTTCTTTTCCACATAATTAGATTTTTTACCGCCGAGCTTTCAAATTTAGGGTTGGTTGAGTCTGCTGTATTAAATTTCGTTCAGAATAGCAACTACGTCAAATGTATCGTCTGACAATTCACTTGCACGTGGGAGGAACCACTAAATCTGCATCGGTGTTTCTTAGAATGGCTGGGGATATATAAGCTAACTTCTGCCTATACTGAGTTTATTAGACAGCGTACATGTACTCTGCTTCACTGGTGCCACAAAACACGATCGCCAAACAATTTCCTATGAAATGGTATTGAGGACGGGAAGCGCTGTGTTTCGATGATCCGAATATATATGTCATGGTGCTGTGACATATTGGGAAAAGGCAGTAAATGAGACAAACTGGCCAATGAACGGCCGCTTTTTGTAGCAAGACGATCATTATGCACCTTTCAAGATAATAATGTTACCATGGTAATAATCATACACAACTTCCAATAAACAGTCTGTTTGATGACCTGCAAACATGCATACATACATGCATGTATATCATCACCTGTAACAAAGTCTTAAGTTGGCGTTGGACAACAGTGTATTGAACAAGCTTATTTTCAGTAGGTCAGCATCAAGCACCAGAAGTACATCGTAATATTACAAAGAGTACAATAATATGGTAAACTCAGAGAAGTGGTTTAACGGGATCAAGCAGATAAGGGTTAGGTCTTGATCGAAATACCACCAAAACAATGGATTTCGAGACGTTAACCAAGTGTGAGACTAATGCGAATATAGTCAAACTCCAAACATCTTTCTGCCACTGCCTGCCCTCTGTATCCCTAAACGTTGTTGATTGCACCATTTCCCTTCAATATGATTTCGCTGCATCTCGTCAACTGCAGATTGCAATAATGAAAATTTCAGAACACGCGTAAAGTTGTATCTGCCCTGTTCAGACATGGAAGAATCCACGATCACCACTAAGGCAACGCTAAGTTAACAAACAGTCGCTTTTGCACTTACAAAGGTGACTTCACCGGTTTAACGGCAAGTGGTAAGCGGAAATATCTGAGAATCCCGACGGATTTTCAACGTCGTGATCTATTACGATCCCGTGACGAGCAATGGATGGAACTGGTGTCTTAGGTGGAATACCTGTAGCTTCATCCGCACAACTATCGACGCATTGGCTAAAGCAATTATACACTATTTTAAGCAAATGTTCCCCCATCCTGACCTGCAGCTACCTCTCCGTCACTGCTGTGCAGCTGTAACTGTAACCAGACGAATACTGGTACAGGCAGTGCGAGATGAGGAGGAGCAGGTGGTTGATGATGACAAGCGTTGTCATTATGATGGTGATAAAACTGAAAACTACATTAACCGCCCAGAAGACCAACGGCAGAAACTAACCGGCATTTTTAATGTCTTCGGGATGATGATACACTTCGTTGATTACCTCATGTTTGGCAATTTTTTTAGCTCGATCGAATAAACCCTCTTTCTGCCTAACGGAGACGAAACTGTCATAGCATTGTCCAAGTGGGTTTTCGGTAGACCGAAAGTCTTAGAGTGTCATCAGCTGTCTGTCGGATCAATACATCCGTAAATGGCAGACAGCAGTGCTTTTTCAACGCCAGAGTAAATCGCACAGTCCTGCAGCTACATTTCACTACCTTCCTCAACGTTTCAACGTGTCGGTTGCTGTCGGCGATCACGATAATGCTGTCTAAATGCCCTCGATGACCTCATCTAGTCACTTTTTCGAACTCAAACCAGAGGAGGCTTCGTTCTTTCATTTGTGAACGTATGTTCAAATCTTTTCCAGGATCCCTGTCCATCTACTTACTCGCACGCATCTCGGTTTGCTATAATCCAGCATTTGTTATTTTGCTCAGCTTTTTCACACTCTGGAAGTAATCGCGAATCTGGTGCAATGGATTTTCCATTTCTGACCGGTTTTAAACGATCGAGAAATTCTCCATGCGATCTATGATGACGAGGACGACGTTGATCGTGTTGATGATGACGGGTATGTAAAGGTAACGATTATAACGAGGAAGGTGGTGTTGACGAAGGTAATCAAGAGGATGCGTTTGTGGTTCAAGCACATTTATTTGCCTCTCACTTGTGAGAGACGTTGATATCAGTCGAGATTAAAATATACTTTCTGATTACACGAAGCAAAATAACGAAGAAAAAACAATCATATAAAATTCTACCCCCTTGTCCGGTCAGACGTCGGGAAAAATGGTCGCCACAGGAACATGTGGAGGATTACACACAGAAGGAAACTCTCAGTCACATTGCTGAGAATAGTGGAGGTCCTAAATAGAGCAAGCAATTTCACAAGTGTGTACGCACGCACACAGTTCCATATTGATGTTTCGTTACGGGAAGATGTACGAACATGACACTGTTAGCATAAAAGACCCGTACTGAAACATACAAAATATATCACAGCATGCGAAGCAATATGAATAAATAAAATGCAATTATCAAATGTGTACCTGCACCGAAGTATGCAGGTCGGTATTAGAGATTAACTGTACTTGACGAAATAAAAGGTCATGCATTTCGACTCATCCTTGGGGGATGATGCGTTAGCTGAAACCACCAGGTGAAAGTTGTCAACTTCGGAATATGGGAAATTACATTTGAAAAGCAAGAGCTACGTACCGTATAAGATACATTTTGATTTTAATTGGAGTACTAACGGAAACATTAGAAATACTGTGGCCTAAAGTCCGTAACCTACTTAAACAACAGTAAGTTGACTAGGATACTTATGCAATCTGTAAAACTGGGGTACGATATTATAAGCATGTAAACACCTTTAGCCAAGTTGCATGAGTACATTTCCATTGAAGTACATCTTGCAAAAATTATCTGTTTCATTTTCCTTTACACTTGCAGGCCAACTAATTTCTATCACGAATATTTTGACATGTGAATCATTTTGATTCGGCAGGAAAATTAAACAAAATCGACCCTTATACAACTCTGAATGTTTTGGAGTGTGCTCGGTGGTAACTGCACACCTTTGTTGACAATCTAGCATTTTATCTCAGATTTCGCTAACTTCATTTGTGTAATCGGATCCATGGCCAGTGTAAAACTTGCAAGTAATTAACCATGTTCTCATCAGCAAATTCACTGAGAACTCAAGTATAAAAGATGTGTTGCCAACTTAACTTGCGAGATTGTTTTGCAAGACAAACGAACTATGGTGCTGACAACATTTATCTTGTTTGGCTCATTCGTTTTGTGCAACGCATTCATGGGTAGGTTTGTTAACTAAGTCGTGCAATACACCCTGATTACTAAAACGATCAATTTAGTTTGTATGAAATGAAAATGCAGTTTCTCATTGCCTTACAGTTATTTCATAATAGTAAATGATGATTTCTCCATTAAGCAGAAAATGAAACAAGCAGGAGGTTTCCACTGTCGTGTTTAGATATATACGTTATACATGAATCGTATAGATTGTTTTGATTGTACACAGAAATACGTCGCACGAACAGCTGGCAAAAGTTGATATAACAGTGTTCCATTTTATATAGGCTTTCAAAGTGTGACATTTTGAAGACTGCACTAGGAACAAGGATGTACCCGGTTGTCTGAGTAGCATAGAACGTAAGGTTTTTTAAGAAACATTTGTTCGCGTTGTCGCTATTATCTCACAGATTCAACCAACCTGTAGTTCACACTCTTTATCAAGTTACAAATTTTTATTTATCTGATCACTTCGCCTCAGTAACCAAGGCAGAAACCCTTCAGCCTGTTCATACCGACAACGTGCTGATCGAGCGAAATGAGAGTGAGTGGAGTTCAAGTGTTAACAGAGGAAGCCAGTGGCCACGTACGGAATATGATATCAATTGCAGCAAACCAATGGATGACAGTTACTTGGAACATACTGTCAAACACGAACTGGGCATCACAAAAGGATACGCGGATTTATTAAACCAGTCAACAGCCCGAACACCAACATGCAAAGATGATGAAACAATGGTCGTACTGTTTACCCAAACTGCTCGGCATTTGGTCGCGGTCACTCTACAATTGGCGAAACAGGTGGCCCGGTTCCGACTGTATATGGAAGAATTTGGCATTGAATTATATAAAGCTGGCATAGACTTGAATGAAACTGTTACCATATAAATTGTAATGCCTGTCTATTCTGAGTGCTGAAATACAATCGGCTCTATCACCTGAATTGATACTCTAGTGACACATGAGAAATATGAATATTCGAGCGGGCTAAGGATAAGCAATGATTGTATTGTGCTGGAGAAATTTTTATTGTGCGTAGTGTGTCGTGAATGTTTATACGGTTGAGGTAAACTGTCTTCCTCTAACAGCCTGTTACCTACGCGTTGGTTTGTTGACCAAATACAGGACAAAAATGGTCAGACTGCTGAAGAGCATTAAGTACTCAAATGCTCAAAATTATACATTCAGTTCACTAAGTTAGCCTTCGTCAAAATGATGCTTTTAATCTCTTATCCATTCCCTATCGTCTAACAATATGGACTGACTTCTATGGAGATAATAATCTTCATATTACCCAACTCTACTTTCCTCAATTCATCTGGACAATTACATGGTTATCCGCGTGTCACACACAATGCTCCACAAGTAGTTTTATTTCTGTAGTCTGGTACCAAACAGCTGAGATCGAGTATTTCAGATTGGTAGTTGGTCACATTATACAAAGAATTAAACTCATCCACTTTTCTTGAACTTGCCGGTCAGCCGGATGAAACAATTACTGAGTTGTTCGATTTGTCAACCGCGTCTTGCCTACTCATCATTTGAACGCAGCGTTTTCAACAACAGCTGAATGAGTCTAATAAAAAGGTTATGGGCCAAATCACGATCGAGTAGCTTCCGTAGATAGGTGGACAAACAGAAGCAATTAAGTAATATGATGATATACCCAAAGTACTAACTTGGGCTGCTAATTTTAATGCGGCTGCTATGCTGTGCACACACACGTTGACAAGTATACGCCAAGTGCTTGAAAAATAAGCTTTGTAAGCTACCAAACTTAAGTTGAGTTTTCTATGCCATGATGAGGAGTAATTCTATGTATCAACAGCTACCAGATTGCAAGTTGTAATTTTAACCCATGTGAAGCAATTTAGATCTTAATGCATTATGTTCTGGCATCCAAAGTTTGACTGATTGACTTATCAGGGTCTTGGCGTATGATTTAGTATTTGTCCTATGCATACTTGTGATACATAAGTGGCCGTAGACTTATCGACGTCCATGACTTTTTCACCACAAAGTTTCTGTACACTTAATGCAGATAATTGGGTTCGAACAGTACTCACCAAACATGCCTAATACGCAACAGCAACAAGTTAGTTATTAATTGGGTTTTTATAAACAATGGCTTCGTATTTGTAAAACACGGATGCATTTTGAAGCAATTTTCACTCTTAGTGCGATATGCAAACTATATTATAATGCCAAATTTATTTACAACTTAACACTGTTGATAGTACACGACAAAATCGCGAGATCTTTTCGTCATCAATATCCGTATGTTAGATCCAAGCGCGTATAGACAACTGAAAGTATATCAGAACATTGCACGATTATGCACTGGCTGCGGTATAAGTTTCATTGCACTCTACGTATTCAGAACTAGCATGATAATCAAGTACTTATGGAACTACTTCAATGAGGATAGGACCAGCTTTTTATTCACATGCAAGTAAACGAGTCAAGAAACGGGCGTGTAGTCTTGGACAACTAATTTTGGTTTGAGCAGCCTACGATGGAGCTATGCGTGTATATCTACTTTATCTCGTGTACATAACCAATGATCTACACAAGAAAGCAATTAAGAGAAATGCGGGAAAATGTGCTTGTGCTACTGAACTCAGATTAGTGGTTTCCAAACATGTGTTATTGGTTGATTGTGAGGTATTGCTTCACATATTTATCCTATTCACAGTCAGTTTATTGACTTGTTACTTGCCACAAATCACGAATAGTTGACTTGAATTGCAGAGACGGATTATGCATTGTCACCGTTTATACATCCTGTGTTCTACTGGATGTCGCTCAGTACTAAGCCAACGGCGCCGCAACATTACTTTCAAGCATATCCCTTCATGCCCTTTGACAATAATGTACTTCCGCATTAAATTCAGATTGCAAGGTAGGCGTGTGCGTTTGACAATATCCATAAGGACCGTCTTTTAGTTTGACCATGAAAGACAGGGATCAGGTTTAATTTAGGTCATGTATCCTAACGGGTTCTAGGAGCATAGTAAACATAAATAACGTCTCAAATTATGTAGATTGGTAGTTCTATGTCAGAAACCCTACGCACTCAAACATCTTACTTGTCAAAACCTGAAATATCACTAATTAACAGTTCAAAGTATAGTAGTGAATCAGGGATGTCATAGACATTTGTCTGTTTTAGATAAAATAATATAAATTCGGAGGTCTTACAGTGGTTCTGTCAAAGTTACGATGCTAGTTGAGGTGAGTGTTACGAGTAAATTGTTCGATACACTCTTGCCGCAGATCATCCTTTATAGGGAATTAAACATCTCTTATATGGGTTTACAAAGAGATGCAATAATGCAACTGAGATTAGACAAATCCGCGTAATTACCTGGCCTTAACCCAATCATCTTTTGTTGACTGTTAGTTGCATTGAGCCATTTTATCTGAGTTGAGTTGATCTCCTGATTAACTCATCTTCATTGTGGATGTGCATTATTCTGAAAGATTGAAGTAAACATTGCCTCCAAAACAGGTCAAATTTTGCACTTTTCCTTACAAATGGATCAAACGTCTAATTTCATTTAATATAAACTATAAACACCGTTATTCTAATATTTTAATGCTAAATGTCTTCACATCAATCTCCCTGAGCGTAGTTTTGGGAACGCACGAAGTAATTACGTTTTGTCTCATTCGAATACATCATGAAAATACCAGCCCCTTCATTTGTACAAAGACGTGTATGGTAACCATTTGATCAATGAAGGTCACACCGTATTTGCGTTCGCAAGTACAAAGTGTGAGCTGATGTTCTTGAGTAGGACAGTCAAATGCTGTCACCACAAAACAGATGTATCACAGTTGTTGATCGCCTTGAACCAAATGGGCACACTAATTACATATCTGTTTTCCTGGTTAATATATACAAATCAGTCTCCTGCAAACCTATAGTGCTCCAGTACGGTCAATGTAATTTGAATGATCAGATAAATTGCTCCTGGCATTTACATTTTTATATCAACAAATTCACTTTGCTTGCTCTCCTCTAATATAGATTTACAGTACTTAAGTGCAATAAGTGTCAGCCACTGCAGTTCGAACAAAATGGAAATCTTAACAAAGCAGTTAGGACACGACAACTGGTAGATGCAAGCACTTCTTATTAACTCTTCAGTGCCAAAGTTAGAAGAAAACGGATTAGCTTTTTTTAAAACGAATAACTAAGCGGGTGGATAATCAATAAGCAGGTTAGGATAAGCCATTAAGCCCAGGGAAGGGTCAGATTCCCGACCAGTTGTTTCTGAACACATAAATTGTGTGCATGAAGTGTGTCGTGTTCAAACAATAGTTTGACGAACTGTTCCAAGTGTACAATACACAAATTCCGATATTGTTTCACGCAATATTGTTTACGTTTGTCAAGTTACGGAGATTCGGTGATCTCACACGTTGTTCTTGTTCTGCACGAGGAAACTGAATTATGTACAAAAATGGGCGTGCTCTTATCGCATTTCGCACAAAATACATTTTGAAGCAAATCCAATACCTCCTATTTTGAATCATGAACTTACTAATAGTTGATTGATTAATGCATCATGTTTAAATTGAAATTCTGCCACCATTCTGTCGTAGGGTTTCTGAATTTGACTACATCACTCCTTTTTCTAACATTGCTCAAAGTTCAGATGAGAACTGCACATTGCATCGATGTTCCGCGAAGCGTTTTTCCGAAGGTGGTTTGCTTCTATAGTCGGTCACTAAATGTCTTGCATGAAAAGAATGGTTCTACGCTAGCTGTTGCACGGTTCAGTCAATTGTTTGCATTTAAGTTATTTTTGTTGTGACGAACGTCTTAATATGCATCATGCATTACTTCACGATTTAGAAAAATGATCAGCTGATATGAATACGTTGCACAGTTCCCGTGACAATGCGGATAGTTGCAAATTATTGTGTTCAGATATATCTGGCCTTCAGAAAACCAGCCTGGATTGTGATGAATAAGCGTTTGTTAGCAAATTATTCACAGAAATGATGGCACGAATTAATTGTGTGATGCATTCGTTTAAACGGAGAAAACGCTGATAACGGCAAATGAGGAAATCTTACTAAAATACATCGATATGAACACATGGCGCGTAATCCTGGTACATGACCTACCCTGGTTATTAAAGTTGTAGTGATCAAACCCGGCACGTTCACGCGGACGTATTCCAGTCACACAAACACACTACTTTATATCGACGTAACTTTCAAAATTGAGTAATTTCTTCTAAAGACGAAGCAATTGGCAAGATCCTGACGTTCATGCTCATGGACAGGTATGGCCTACGGATAAGTGGTGCAAGCACACTACAGACGGGTAAAGCAAAGTCCCCATATATGGTTTTCACGAAGCATGCCAATACTACAGCAGACCGATAGGCCCCTAGAGGAACAACTATAAATCAGTCTACTGCCAGCTGACGTCCAGGTGGCTGTAGCACTCGTCGGTAAAGCTATACTTACATAACTTTTACGCAACAACATTCAATGGGCATGAATATCATCTCCAGGTCGCCTAGTCGCTACGTCAATGTAACTCGCCCGGACAAAATTATAGCGGTCAAAGGTTTGTTGTCCAATGTTGGCAAAACTCGAACGTTTTTGAGAACTTCATATGAACAGTGTATAAGGCAGCTATTATTCCTGCGTTGTAACAACTTAAGGCAGATGCGATCATCCAAACCTTACGGCATTTGTTCAGCGTACATAATTTACCTTTTGAGGGTAAATATTTGAGAGGACTAGACAAATCAAATGGTTTTGATTATTGTTCTACCTACGCCAGGGTGGAACATTATGTAACTGTGTGAAAATCAACATCATTATAGAAGGTCCATGTTGCGGCAGTCGTTTCAGTACTTTGGGCACATAGTTCCCGAATGCCGACGGACTGCTTGAAAAAACCTTCGCACTCAAATTTTGTGATATCATGTCACCACGTTGCGTTTCCCAGCTTTTTTCGTATGTATAATGGAATAGTGAGCTATAAGCACGCACTCATCGTAAATTGTGGGCCCACCCCCGTGCTACACGTTACCAGTTTGATCCCAAAATACGTAAGTAAACAAAATTTTCTTAATGATGTTCGTAGGAAACTTCCACAATCCTGAACACACCGTTGAAGGAGAAACAACTTAAAAGTCTCCGGTTTCCACTGCTTTGACACAAACAGGATTACAGCGCATTTACTATAATCAGTTATCTAGCAGAGATGATGTGGAATAACTTGAGTGAAATGCTCGCAGAAAAATACAAGTGTATCTACCCCAGCTTGCAATTGAGTTCTGTCCAGGAGCTGGTATTATTGCATCGGGCCAAACGATTTTAAATCGTAATTACTTGAAAGTTAACGTAAAAGTTTTATTGACCGACTTTCAACTGTTTCGATAGGCTTAGATATTTTCCTACACATCTGTTTACGTTGACCTTTAGCACATGCTAAGACCTGATGTTTGTGATGCACGTGAATACGGATATTCTTCCTCAAAATGAAAAATAGACAAGAACGGAGAGGGAAACATTTGTTACAATAGTAAACGCAGTAAATTAAATTCCTGTAAATTGGATGATCCATTCTCATTATATTGGACCACGTGTATTCGAAAAGAAGGCAATCATTGAAACAAGGTTTTACTTTGGATGTACTGTACGCAGTGCGCCGAACAACCAGTTCGACTTTAGTTCTTCAGTGTAGGCGGCAAATGGAATACGTTTATTCTGAGTCAAGAGAATACACAAAAATAAAATTTACCATTCTGGGTGGTATTGAATGCATTTCAAACAACCAGTGGGACATTCTCTTTATCCTTTCACAATGGGTGTAATTTAATCACGCGAAAATTGTAATCCAATTGAGAAGTCCTCACATTTTTCAAATTTATTTATAAGTATGTTATACATCGCTGAACGTTTTCACATTAGATATTAAACAGTAAACGGAGAGTTATGATGGTTGAATGTTAAGTTGCGATTACGATATATGTCACCATTGTTATCAAGTATTCTGAAATGGCAACAATCATGCGTATCTGTAATGGTTTTTGGCAGACCACCATTGTTTCATATGTAGCTATGCATATCATAATACCCCATACACTATGCCTCATTAGTGTAGTGAATGCATACAAACGGTGGCTGCAATCATCTTTAAATGAAGCTAATTTACAGCCTTTAATAATATTTTTCTTTAGTCAATGTTTATTTAAAAGTAACAGTTTTGTTTATTTTCAGCAAACTGCAGTAGTCATAACCTGATAACTTTTAAATCATGTTCCTTTTTGGAGACGGTATGGTGGGAATTATTGCAGCTGAACTTCATTCAGAAGGTTAGTCGAGCTTCTGAAAAAAACAGCTATACTAGCAGCGGGAAACAAGTTTGTCGGTCATTATTATGTTATTGCGAGTTTTCAAGAAAAACGTACATGCACGAAATTTATTTAGCAGATGAGTTAGTAAGCATATACAGAACTTAAGCTGGATGATTTTCATTTCAACACTAAATCATCGTTTACGTAATAATTACTCCAGTATATTTGCTCCTGAGTATCGAACAATAAAGCTGTAGGTGTCTGCAGCTGACATCAGTTCCAGCGCAAGTGTCTGTCACAGCTACGAGGGTTAATTTTAAACAAAGGTTTTCAAAAATGAGCCTAGTGTGTCTGGATTTTTAATCGCTCATGAACTGTGGCCGCTCATTTAGAATATTATAGTATTTGTTGTCAATATACGGTGAACGATGACAGACAATGGTACGTATTGCTGCGGTACTGAAACTGAAGTGTCCTGCATGGAGCTGCAAGAACTTTCAACAAGGTAGCTATCATCCAGTCAAATGAACGGTTTGCTGGCTTCAACCTGTGAACAAAACGCTCACCATCAATTGGAACCAAATGGCGGAAGATGAGTTCTACTATGTCCCTGTGACTTAGTAAATATTTGGGAGTCCACAGTTTGCAGGTAATATTTTAAAAATTTATGAGGCAACCAATATGAATTAATTGCCTTAATGTTATTTACTGGTTAAGACAATTCTGGAAGGTTGCCGCAATTGATTCACCTCGGAAGATCAAATGTTTCTTTCTGGAGTTATTTCATGCTTAACTCACATTAAATACGCGGCACACTACCTCTGTGTTTCATAAACCTGCGTCCAAATGTGCTTCAAATCAATTATCTCACGCCGTATTTCGAAAGTAGTTGAGAGAATAACGTGCAAAGGTAATGTATAATCACCTGTTTCCCTGACAAATGAGATTGAGTGAACTGAGGTACATAAAATGTTTGGTTGTAGGAGTGTTTCTCACGAAGAATGTTGCAAATATTGCTTGACACAGTTATATTTGCATAACACCTAGAAAACCACGGTTTCCCAGCCCAAGTTACCTGTAGAACGGTGACTTTTAGAAAAGTCAATGGTCTGTCGACATCCAAAAATTAAATATTTCTCAGGACATGCTGGGCGACTTAGATAGGCAGTTTATGGTTTTCATTGGTTCGTCTTAACAGACCAATTCCTAACACACTTCCCTCCGTTAACGAAAATATATTGTGGTAAGCAATTTAGGCCGGACGCATCAGGGTGCACTAGAGCTTAAACCTAAAATCCGTATACATTGTCCCAATTAACTGCAATTCAGTCGGCCGGTTAACGACAGTCAACGCGTTTACTTCGAGTAGACAGAAAAATAAGGAATGGGTAAGGTTTATCATAACAAATCCCTATAACTACCTTATGGAGTGGACATTGTAGTAGACCTGCGTGGTCTCTGTTAGTATTTCAAACGTCCATGACGACAGCTGATTGATCGCCGATATTCTAACATCAATTACCGCGAGAGACAACCCCTTCTGTTGCTAATGCACACCGTTTTATTGCGTACATCTTATGACTGACGTGAATTTGTGCGCGCTATTGACAAAACAGTCTGTTAGATATAGCATAATATAGCATACGAATGCTTGTTAAGGTATACAGTTTATTCGGTAGATGATCTATTATCCAAAACGAACTGACAAGTGCAAATACAACATTAGTAAACATTGGGAGTCATGCTTATCGCACTGTTTTCATTTTAACGCTCCCATGTCGGTGAATAACACAGGCATGGGTCGTTACTGCCCGACTGGTTCGCTTTGAATGCAGATCGCCAGTTCTGAGACTACGTAACCGGCGACACCTCCGTAACGTAATCCCAAAATCATATTTGTATGTCTCCCTGTTTTTGTTGTTTGTCTACCATCTGTGCTAATGCGAGATTTTAATTAAATTGATGTGCTGCACTTCCCTGTACACTTTTACCTTCAGCTGTCCTTACTGATGTTCGATTTACTTTAGTGAACTTCACACCACCCAATATCTGTTTTGTAAACGAAAACAAAATGTACAAAAGACTGCTGTATGATTGTGCCTTGTACAAAACTGCTACCTACTGACAGGTACGGAAATACCATGCTGCAAGGCGGTTGACTAGCACAGGGACTAAAATTCCCATTCAAACAGTGTGTGATAATGCAACTCGAGTAGCACCCAAAAAATCTGTTGTATAGTGTTGGTTACGCAAAAACACGCCTGCTCACCAGTGCGCAAAACCATCGGTTGCTACTATCCTAATGTTATGCGGAATAAGACGACTATTTGGGGCGTTTTTGCTAACATAAATGATGATGTTAAAAGGATTGAACTGTTCGTAGGTGTTTGTTGTTTTAATGCATTCTGGAATTTCGACTGATTGTACCGTTAGTGAAAAAGATTGGTTGACACTCGAAAGTGAAGCGATGTCTCCTCGAATTGCCTTCAAAATAAGAGGAACGATTCACGCAGTGAACATCTGCCGTTATCGTTTGTTTGGTATTAATGAATTCAGGCAACACGCTTCAGTGTTAGATAAGCAATGAGGATCAGCATGTGTAACATCAAATTCACATAGCAGCGTTATGTATAAATTCAGTTACGTTGAAATTAAACTCGTAATCTGTACCAGATTTCTTCCAGCTCGAAAAGATATCGTTACAAATACATCTGAATAGTCCATGATAGCTTCGCAGGTAGATCAGAGATTGATCAAAGTCGTCAATTTGAATAAAGCATGCAACTAGCTAGTTAGATTCATTTCATGTACTTTCAACAAAGGCTTTTTCAAATTTGTACACACTTCTTGTTACAGCATACAAACCAGAGAGTAACACAACACATATGCACAGACAAACTATGGCCAATGTATACATTTGAAAATGGCAACATATCCCAAAAATCAATTGCAGCCTTTGTGTTTGTGAAGAAAACGGTATTCCCTAAGGATGTAGATGAAAAATTTGGTGTGGTAATTGTTTTCGTTTGAAATGAGTTCACTCGTCAATATTAGGTGACGATCTGAATGAGAACAAATATAACGCTTGAACTAATTTGGCATCAGCTAGCTAAGTTCACAATGTGACAATATTTTAGAGAAATTCCTCGCAAGTAGTTGCAAAACCCAAAACTAAGATTATAGCACGTTAGGGATGTTGGGAAGTAGATTCAGCTGCAAGATCAATTAGTTGCTGTTGGCACGCTAGCGTAAGTTACACTCGATTGGAATAATGCGATATGGACATATCGGACTGACATTAATTTGACCCTGATCGCTTGCATAAAATTTAATTAGTCACGCATGTGAACGTTAACCACTGATCCTACAGTTCTGTTCGAACTCTTGTGTGAAACCAAACACTCACTTTAACATGCTTCAAGTATCCAACAGTGATTTGACTTTCGACTGAGTTATATGGTTAGCGTAAAAGATGATTATATTTTGATGCACATAAAACGCTGTACAGAAGCAAAGGCTGTAGGTAAATATTAATGACATTGACAACTCTCAAGTGTTTTCTTTTTAAATTGTGGATACATATTATGTATTCGGCTAACATTGTGTATAACCGTAAATAACACTGTTTCTGAACATCCGTTTAATGCGAGCAATGAACAAGTATGCCTACTCTTCCCTATTTAGTACACTGAATATCCGCATTAGTCATGTGATGCGAAATCGTGTATTCTATCAACGTTGTACTTTAAAAGTCCCGTAAACAAATCTGTATTGCCCTTACCGTTCCGACCATACTTCGAAGTCACATTATTTTACAACTCTTAATAACATGGGCAACAACTTCACAATCCACTACCTCATTCAAGAATGAAAGTCGGAAAAGTTCACAAAACTGCTTTCTACGAAATAATCATTGTACATAAGACCTAGTATGCATTCACTTGATAAAATTAACGCCATAAATGGTATGGATAGTTTTGTCCGGCTATTGGCCAATCTGGTGACGACTCAGCAGCAACTGAACACTTCTTTTACCGTCACTGGTTGGCAACTGGCGCTGACTATTCCCAGATGGACAAAATGGCACTCAGATTTATTTTGGGGAAGTAACGGTGGATTCTATATGAGACAGTGGGACGGGTGGGTAACCGAGTCCAAATGTGAAATTTCCGAGTTTCTGGCGTGGCTTCGTAGCTCAGCTGGTAGAGCGCTTACTGCGTTGAGGCATGGTGTTTCTGTCGCTGGTTCGAATCCAGCCTAAGCCCTGACTTTTCACAACTGAGTCTCAACTAACAGAATTATTATAATTATCGGTTGACTGGCAAAGCTTCACATTATTTTCAGGTTCATCATCCACGAACCTTCATTAGAGTTATGAAGAAATGACCCGTATTACATTTGCAAGGTATACATAAATACTATATTGCGGTGAACCATAAACTCTCTTACAACTTGAAGGTAGCTCACCAAATGAATGGACTGAAGCACCAATTAGTCACTTTTTGTATGTCTACATTTCAATCAGTTTGCCCATCGCGTTGATGGAAACGTTCTCAAGCGGCTTTGGGCTAACGGACTCAAGTAGTTTTCGCATTTGTGAACACATTTAGTTCGACGACACATCAATGATGATGACATCACTGGAGATTAAACCTTCGAAAATAAAATCTTTTATGCGTTTCTAGGACTGTCAAAAGAAAGTTTAAAGATTTTGACTTGTTGTAAATGGACGTTGTTACGCCTGGTGGGTTCGATAACATTCTATATACTTGGTTGGCAAATGAGCTGAACAATGTTTCGAATACTTCACAAAGAGTGTTGTCACCAACGAAACATTTGTGTTCTTTGTCAGCTTACTTTGATTAACATGAAGTATTGATGGTGCAGGCTGGGCATCTGTTCATTTAAGCCGAATGAGTTGGTATCACTGTTGGTTCGATTTCTACAATCCTTTGGTGTATATGCATAACTCACAATTTATAATCAGCATAGTCCGTTTCGTTTCAGTCAAACATTTAATGTAAACTAGTTTCCTGCATGTCAGTGCATTCACTTTGGATTGTCCCAGATTTAAAAAATAATCATATTTTAACACATGTCAAATTGATTGTATTTGACGCCGAAAGCGTTTTAGTCACTCAATTTATGGAAAAACTACTTTTGCTTAAAAATCAGTCTACGAACTTTAAATATTTCATCAGTTTACCACTTAGCAACGTTGGTGAGGACCATTTCAAATCCGAAGTTCGTCCAAACTTCAGTATCCTTCATTTATTCGCCGTGAATTATTTTAGTTAATGTTGGTTTCAATTCATCAGATGCAACAATATATGTACGGAACGGTACTACGAGTTCAGTGTTGTATGAAAACGAACAGCTGTCCAATGGAACGAAGTATCGCGTATTGCGGGTAAGCTTTAGCCAAAATCGTTAAGAATATATTGCCAAGATTAGTTAGGCACATGGAAAATCTAGTTTGTAGCAGTATTATAATGTTACGACTAGTGGTTTATACAAACAAATCACTGTGCATATACACGTTGCTGCTGTTTCCCTACGCAACTCACGTAAAACAACCTTGCTAACTGGAACCCATCTATCAGGTGTACAACATAGTAAAACAACTTTGGTGGTTTGTTTGTTTAAATGCACTCAGCTACCACACAGCGAGTTTTCAATGCAATCATTTTATTGCAAACGTACGTATCACGTAATGGAGTTCGAAATACAATTCCAAACTAGCCTACAGACCAATTTGGATATATGAACAACCAACTCTAAACATGGCACAGAAATGTTCATTTACAATCAAATGACAGCGTTGAATAACATCAAAAACCCATTAGCCCGGTGTCTACACAAATAAATTCATTTAGCATTCTCCTAAATCTTCGTCCATGTTCTCGTAATCAAGTACGTCAGCGGTGATTGGTTTCACCTAGTTTTGTTCTATCAGGTCCACTCAACTGGAACTAACCGCTGTCAATAACGGCCAGATTCTAGTCACTCGTATCTGAAATGTGTTCTAATGTACGTTTTGGTATGGATGCACAGTTATTTTACCCAAAACCACTGAATAGGGCAAGCACAACTCGTTTTATGAGTACAGATATTGCTTTCGCAATATAAGACACGAGAATAAACGTAAATATCTAGTGGTGTGTATTCGACTGAAAAGATTCCGTACAAAAACTGTTCTCATAAAGATCTCCTCCGGTAGCATGCAAAAGTACGTTTGTAATGCACAAATATTTTTGGTGTGTACTATCTTCGGCCAGTATACACACTTGTGTTTGTCAGTAATATATAAATATGGATTGGGTCCTGCGGTGGAACAGACTGATGGGAATCACGTGTGACAGACAATGACAAGATGTTAGTTAAATTCGTTAATGGTCAGACAACACAACTGTAACCCTTTTGTTCAAATATGACATCCCTTCTGTCACCAATCCGATTGAACCAGCCCACTTATTAGTAATCATTGACCTAGAGATGGAACGAGGCGAATATAATTCACCGACATCTACCGGTAGTGAGACGTACGATGATGACGAACATTCATGTGTTAGTCGTTTTCTTGAAGTTAGTTAACGTCTTTAACGCGCTCAGGTGATTGTACTGGAAACGTCACTTCATTGAAATGATCTTTTTGTATTTGACTTCAACTGTCGTAACCCAGGGGCCTTGCAAACCTTCTGTATGAGACTTGCTAGCCCGAAATGCAACAACGAAGAACCCCGCACGAAACTAATAGGGTGCGTTGAGTAACGTCATCACTGGTTTACCGAACAACACGGATCACACAGATATCTTCCTAGCTTATCGCCAACTAGCTATTGACCTGTATTGATAGATTATAGCAGCTGAAAGTAAAAGGGGTCTTACCCAAATGTCATCCAGAACTATCATTGATATATATATATATATATATCATTGATATGTTTCTATTGAGCGTAGACATAATGCACATGCAGTTTGGATTAGAATCAAGAACACAAAACACCGTTATTCACAGTCGGCAAGAAACAACTTAGTGATAAAAGGTAACATTGATTTTACTAAGGTGTATGCAGGAACATCGGAACGATTTCGTGTTTGAACATTACTAGAATGGTACGTTTATGCTTCTACTGTCTGATTTGTTCCTATCCGAATGTAAACGTTATTCTGACTAAAGACTCCTCTGAATCAC
Source organism: Paragonimus skrjabini miyazakii (assembly GCA_014338405.1). Lineage (NCBI taxonomy): Eukaryota > Metazoa > Platyhelminthes > Trematoda > Plagiorchiida > Troglotrematidae > Paragonimus > Paragonimus skrjabini miyazakii. Next base: position 115,599 of record JTDE01000482.1, read on the forward strand.
TGGTTACATACCAACAACCAATTCGTTTAATTTTTCTATTCGATACAGTTGACAGAACTCTGAGTCACATCACTTCCTGCAACTTCCAGCATTGGTCGTCAGTTGTCAACCCAAATCAACTCAACGTTTATCAGAACAGTGGTCTACAAACTAGCGATTATAACAGGCACCAATTACACATATCGATCACATAACATGGCGTGAGCGTTACATTTATGCAGGGTCCGTTTTTGATTAGTCACCTACGTAATGAAAATGTTACAGTCCTTTTGCACGCGGGCCGTGAGGCATATTTCACTGCATGCCGTCATGATGATGATGACTTTAGTTTTAGATTGCTCAGGTTAACAGACTATTGACTGCCAACCTTCGTACGTAAACATCATAGAATGTGTAAACAGGCAAACGTAAAATGAAGTGGTTAAGAGAATATATATACGTACAAGTAAATATCATGAAGACACCTGAGCTACGGAATGCAGTTTGTATTTTAGAAAATAGCAATAATTTGCCTGTAACCCCATATTCACACTCTGCAATCCGAACTCATACGGGATACGTATTTGAGACGTTTGGACCTCACAGAGATAATTTTGAGGAAAAACCGACATCAATATTCTGTCACAAACTTGGTTCCGACTGACAAATCGCCACCGGTAAAACAACAGGTCATTTTATTAAAACAAGTGCTACGGTCTCTATCCCGTTTGGCTTGGTAATATTTGCACATAACGGTCGTCATATTTCCAGTGTTCCAAGATTAAGTGTTCATATGACTGAATAACTAGTTCGGTTCTTCTGAAAACACATTCACCTAACGTTCAATCAAGGTACAGATGTTTCTCTTAGATTACGAAATTGCTGCTTCATGTCAAATGCCGAGATATTGCCTGTAACATGTAACGCACTTCATTACAGAGATTCACATAATCATTAGCCTGTGGTAGGTAACCTAAGTCACGCCGTTGAACATTTACTACACGTGGATGATGTTCCATTATGTAACTGCTTTCCAACGGATTTCTCAATGGGTAGAAATTGTCGGGCAGCCTTACGAGATATCGTCAAACTGAACATACAATTCAATGTGACGCTTGCTTCCCTAAAACAAGGGGAAACCTTAAGGATGCAATATCGGTCGGTTTTCATGATTTCATGATAAGAGCAGTTTGCTCACATACTCAGTTAATCCAAATGTTTGGCTTAATTAGTTAATCTCGCGCAAAAACAGTGTCAGGGTTCACATAACGTAGCAATAAAATATCGGATTACCGTTCGCGTAGGCGTGGTCGGATTATATTGTAAACATTTTGGTTGGGATAGTGAGCTCACGCACATTCGATAGCTCCAAACCTCCCGAATTTTTCTCAAACGATTTGCGACATAGTGATTTTATATTCTTTTCAAGAAAGCTAGTCGAAGCATGTTATCACGTCCTGACTTTTAAATTGCTCTACAACGAACTCCTAGGTTGCACATAAACCTAGGGAACAGGAGTGGTTCAAATGTAATGTGGAAATTTCATAAAATGTGCGATGCAAAATCGAAAAATATCGTATAAATATCAGAGAGAAATGGCGACTGTTACAGGAAAATATAAAAACCAGCACGGTATCTCGTACGGCTGCCCGACAATTTCAACCCAATAAGGAATCCGTTAGAAAGCTGTTACATAATGGAACATCATCCACGTGTAGTAAATGTTCAACGGCGTGACTTAGGTTACCTACCACAGGCTAATGATTATGTGAATCTCTGTAATGAAGTGCGTTACATGTTACAGGCAATATCTCGGCATTTGACATGAAGCAGCAATTTCGTAATCTAAGAGAAACATCTGTACCTTGATTGAACGTTAGGTGAATGTGTTTTCAGAAGAACCGAACTAGTTATTCAGTCATATGAACACTTAATCTTGGAACACTGGAAATATGACGACCGTTATGTGCAAATATTACCAAGCCAAACGGGATAGAGACCGTAGCACTTGTTCTAATAAAATGACCTGTAGTTTAACTGGTAATGATTTGTCACCAATAACTAATTAGCTATCGATTAAGGATATCTGAATGATCGTAGTATCATGTTAAGCAGCTCAAACATTTATTGATTTGTTTGGATCAAATTTAAGACAGATCGTAAGTGCAACCGTATTGCTAGCTATATGTCTAAAAACTGAACAATAATGCATGTTTGTAAATTATCCTTCACTAAACGATCAGGGAAATTCAAAGATTGTTTGTGGTACATGTGGCAGACAATAATCCATTAGATGGTTATGCTACGAGAGGAATTGATATTCCAGTACACTTAGGATTTGCCGTTTGCTGAGAGAATTTAAGAGGCGATGTTCAGCAAACGTAAAATTCATTGTGTTTATGCACTAGAACGAAATTAACCGCTTTCGCTGCTTTTCTACTAAACATTTTTCTAGCGACCGGAAATGTATGATTGCTGTCACATGCATGATTACAAGTTTTTTGTTTCGGTCAATACCATCGTTTTGTATGCACGAACTCTAGTCAGCTTTACGTGACAACTGAGTTGACCATCAAGCGTTTATGACGTTCGACAGAATTATCCTACTAATAAGCTTACGTACTTTTCCTTGATATAGGGATCAACTTGAACGTCATCACAGTTAGGTTTTTAATGTCAGTAGTAGCATTTTTAATGCAAAAATTTCTTGACATCACTGCACGATTCTACTCTGGTCGCCGAGTGATTGCAGAATTCTACTCCAGTGTAATTCTGTAGAGTACATCAGTTTGTTCAACATAACGTTTCAGATAGGGCAGTTCCACTACCAATGTCCGACCGCTTTTGCTCTAAAATTGTCATGAGTAGTTACAGTGCAACTCACCAAAGTGAGTAACCTTCAAAAAGATACAATCAAAACAAAATTGGCGGAAGACCACTTCATAATTTATTCATACGTGCAACCTTTCAACCGTCTACGTAACAACCCTAATACTGTATTTGTCGAGTATTTTTTGTTATCGATTTGGGAAACCTCATGGTCATAATTCAAGGTTCACAAAAAATATAAGTGGTATTCTCAGTTTGTGGACATTCTTGATGTGTGGACGGCTGTAAGAAACTGGTGTGCTGCAGTCAACAAAGCAGCTGAGTCGCTGGAACATGTCACGAAATCAGAAACGTGCTTCAAAGTGGAGTGTGAACCACTGACGTATTGCTGTTTGTATTGATGATGGCCTTTTTTCAGTGACTCGAATCGCTTTCGATGAATAACAGACGTAACGCTTCATCTATTTCAGCTGATAACGTCGTTAAAAATAATGATCCACTAAGGTGTGTTACAGAAAATATCACTGACAATGATGGCTAATGCATATGTTTCTGTTAGTAACAGTTCTTTTATATGAAACAGTGCAGAAATCATCCCTACTAACTAGAAAAACACTCTTTTCGTAAGATAGGCCATATGCTTAGTTTTATTGTTAAAGCAAATTGTCTAATGCGCCACTCAACCAAACTAGTACGTATGACATCACTTGATGACATGGTACTCGAACAAGTCATTTTAAATCAGTTCAGAAATATTGGCGATTTTGACCGCTTAAGATCATTAAAATGTTTGCAATGTTTTTAGCGTTTTAAAGCCGATCGATTTACAACTTTCCCATTGTAGATTTCCAATGGCGAATCACGGAACAGAAATCGATTAGGTGAGTAAGTATTCAGTGGGAAAAGGTTGACGTGTGATGAGTTTCTAAGGTTGAAGTTTACACTCTTTTTAATCGTAAATAGTCCCGTCAGTGCCAGTGGATATATTTGCGGATTGCTTAACGGCTCGAAGACTGGACTGGTTGAAGAAATACGCATGCATGCAGTCAGGGTACATCTGGCAGTTTTGTTACGCTTTATTTCCGTTGGAAACTTTACGAGACTTTCTATGTAATACCTATTATGTATGTTGAACGAATTATCAATGTTTACTGGTGCACCTTATGAAGTCCTGGTTTGTCAGTCTTACATGAGATTATGGCTCAATAGGCATGTGGACTAATGATTACATTGAAATATTAACATGTTGCAATTTGTATCTGTAACTTGGAGGCTAAAACATGTCAGATATCTTTTCCCTGCACAATTGTACGGTTACATTCACAGTCTGGTTTTCCCATTCATTCTAACATTAAGTTTTGTATGTTATTTACTGTTAAACAGAAGTCTGAGAGCCAAACAAGAAGTCAAACCTAATTGACTGTCACTAGTAAAGCCCAATTTAAACGTTCTGTTCAAACTGTGGACCCACAGTGACATTTGTTCTATAACTAGGTACATCAAGTAGCAACGCAAACGTGTTTGTTCTCCCTATAGGTGTATGGTTAACCAATCGATGAACTGAGAGGTCAAATGAAATATCCTAGAACAAAACAAGTTGCCCAGTTTAAGTTCACCATTTAACAAAATGGAAAGTGGACACCAACATTTCGGTTTAACTGTCAACTAACCATTCATTTCATTAAGTGATATGCATTCATCTTGCGATGTGAAGAAAAAAAGTAACTAATTTGAACATAAGTTTGATAAGACATTAAGTCCGCGGATAATACACTGCCACTTTAGCTGAATCACACAGCCATCCTCTTGACAAAGGTAACGTATGCGTTTAAGTGGTTATGACCAGTGCGCTCAACCAGTAAGCTGAAACAAACCTAATGTGCTGTAAGTGGCGAATTAATATGACAAAGTAACAGGGGAAGATGGTATATTTTGATAACGTACAGGTTAGTTTGTGTATAGAAATTAGTATTACTATGGTGAACAATAGCTAATGGAGAGAAACCACTTAATAAAGTAAACAGCAGAATAAAAATCCCAGTGTTACATTGTGGATAGAATATCCTTAGCACTGTATAATCAGGATATATCGCGAAAAAATAAAATTCAGGAATGTTTAACAAATCGACGGGACGATTGTTGCAGCTATCATGGCTGAGTGCCGATTAAAAATAGTGCTGGTGATTCACCCATACAATAAAACTATTACGTGTATATACATGTTCCTGGCACGCATTACCTAGCGAAGTGACGACTACTCAATCATTTGTTTCTGTCCTATATGTAGCATTTCGTTCTGCTCGTTCGTACTGAAACGCACTGGTGCAACAGCAGCATTAGCTTATTTACATACTCAAACACCTGATAATGCTAATCAGCTCTGTATTTATAAATTCAGGTGGAAAGCAAAATTAGCGATTACTGTCGTTGTGTAACACATCTTATGAGTTGCAGTTAATCGATTGTTTTAATAGAATCGTCGTAACGATTACGCTTGCATTAGGTTTAGACAGTGGGCCCACTTTAATGCATGCAACTATGATATCATATTATCATTTAGCATACTGATCGCTCAACTGTAGTAAAAAAAACACCGCGTACCCGTAGGAATTAGCAGAGCATGATCGTCGTTTGTCTTCAAGAGGAGCTTTTAAACGAATTGAGGTTGGTTTGCTATTTGCAGACGGAGAAATGACCTCATTAATAAATGTATGCTTGATTACCTTGAATCTCAAAGTTGGGCAGGCAATCCGACACATTAACACCGTGGTTAAAAGCTGCGCAGTCGGGTTGTCGCAACTTAGAAATATCTCACCTGTAAATGTAAAATACAAAAACGGTTAAACAGTTTCAACAAATTACGTAGTGGCTGCCATTGCTTTCATTTTAAGGATGGCCCTCCTTAGCAAACAGATAAACATTGAGTCCAATTCATAACAGGCTACACTTATGAAAAAATTGTCATTTTCCTGTCTATCACACACGTAGTAGCATTGAGGTAAAGTGCTGCCGAACGGTTTGTAACTGGCTGAAAACTTGTAATCAACTACTCTCACTAAGCACTTCTATAACATGTTCTGAGTGATACTGACTCTACCAATATTTATATAAACCGGTGCAATATGCTAATGAGTACCGTTCAAACTCACACCATAGGTCAAGTATTTACAGCTCTTATCGTAATAACCGCAGTTAATAAGCTCGATTATGCTGAGCAATTAAATCCACATTTTTCACGTCAAAGTTTAAAATAACAACTCTGATCGACCCCACATGAAAAACTTTACAAACCCAATAGATTGTGATATCAAAATTGTGATTTTTTGGCATACTTGCCTTTGTTATTTACATTTTAGAAAGGATGCTACGAATTTCCTTAGAAAAGAACAACTGTAAAATCCTGAAGTTAGTTTCACAGAAACCTGATTTCGAGGTTCACTAATGTGGATGACAACTAACCTTGCAACGTGATTCTTTGGTAGTTCATAGCAAAATCTTCGCAAAATCACTCAATATATTGGTGTTTTTTCACAGTAAGGTTGTCCCGTAGAACGCGTACGTAATATAGCAATCATCCTCCCTTAGCACATGCGACATAACTCTGTCTTAACCTGTAGGATATACGACTTATTTTACGACCGACTATCCCTCCTAAGCAACCAACAAATATTCAACGTTCCAGTGTACCCACAACATATGACGGGCAGCCGGAAGCTTTTACTGGATACAATAGCGAACTGTTAAGATTTGGTACCCATCGCAGTCCTTTTGCAAAGTTGACACCACATACAACCTGCTGGTCAGTAGTTAGCAATTTCGTCCATTTCAAGCTAAATATCACATATTTGATCGCATCCACTTTAATCAAGTAGAAATAACAACCAACCTTTCTAGAAACAAACCACTAGATTCCGCTTTCCCTCCTACGAAGCAGGAGTGCACACGAAAAGAGCGATGTACAGCTATGTATTTTCGAATTAACGTCTAGTTGATCATTTAGAATTCATTAGATCAAGGTTATGCTGTTAGATATCCATAATTAAAAAGAAGAAAACTACAAACTTTGTTGAATAGGTGGCCTGAAACGCAGAAAACCACTTCCAAATAAGATACTTGTTAACATTTACTCCAGCAGCAATGAACAATACAAATTAGTAAACAGGAGATTTATAAACCTCTAATTTAAATGCAGGTCTGAATGGCGAAATGGTGACGTGATTGAAGTAGGATCAGTAGTAAGTTGTGCGGTTGCATGCTGGACTCTAATTACTGCCCGCAGTAACAGGTTTCTTGAATCGCCGCATTTATGTTCAATAATATTCTATGGAACTTATTGTGAACCTGAAACAGATGGTCTCGAGTTGTATTTTAGAATGCATTTCAGAATGTATTTTAGATTGAGTTTGTTGAGTAACGGGTTAGGTAAATTCACTGCCGTTCATTCCTGTACGAAATAATTTTTGAAGTGGAGCATTACTTGGGGTGACATTTCGTAGCAGTAGTTCGTTTTTCTGGGAATCGGCATTTGTTTTTCCCATTCAGTCATTGCGTTGTCCGATGAAAAACTGTCACGAACGGCTCGAGACGAAATGATCTCATTTGTGACGTGCATCACAGCACTCACCGAAAGGTCAAACTGCACCAAACAGGGCATACGCGTGAACCGAACATGTCACGAGGTGACCAACACATTCGTCGGTCAAGGCCGAAGCCAAGCTACTGAAGCCAAGCCAATGAAGCCAGCTGCTGTGTTGATTTCGTATATAATGCCCTATTGACAATATACAGATAGCTTTTATCCTGCCTCATTGCTGAGTCTTTTGCAATCAGTCGGGGTAGCTTGAGGTCGTATTAACCAGCGTTTCAACAGATTTGGTGAACGGAACCCTCGCAAAATGTCAATCACTGCTGAAAACTTGAAAGCTTTCTTGCAATTCTAGCAAACTCAATTCGAATCAGCTCCAAACCGACTGCTGGAAAGCACGACGCGGCCTACAGTTCAACCGTCAACATCAACCGGCGAGTCTACTTCCATCGATGTAATTATCAACAGTATCATGAAGTTCAACTACGACCCTGATGCTGAGTTAATCTTCGATTCGTGGTTTAAACGTTACGAAAATATCTTCAACATCGAACTCAAACACAAAGACCATACTTGGCGTGTTCGACAACTGCCTCGGAAAGTTAGCTCGACGTAGCACACACGGTACTCCAATTTTATCCTACCGAAAAATAGCAGGCAGCTCTTCTTTGATGAAACAAGCAGAACATTGACGGACATTTTCAATGAGCGTTCTCCTTTGTTTAATGTCCGTTGTTGAGGCATGAATTTAACCAAGCGAGAGGGAGAGGATTTTATTACTTATGCTGGTAGAGTAAATATTGAATGCGAACATTTCAAGTTATCTACTGTGACATAGAATCAGTTTAAATCCTTGATTTACGTCTATGGACTACAGTCAAAAGCTGTTGGTGAAATAAGAACTAAGTTGTTTAGCAGGCTTGAAAAATCTCCCGATATAGCGTTGCAAGATGTGGCTCACGAATGTCTACGCCTGGTTAATCTGAAACATGACACGGCCATGTTGGTGCATCCAGTATCCAACAATGCATTCAGTGTCGCTCAGACATGCACCTCACTGTCCAACAGTACCAACGCTCCTAACTCTACTAAACCGTCATCAGCATGTTGGCAATGCGGAGACTGGCACTACGTGAAGTTCTGTCCCTTTAGGCAACACCAGTGTTCTGTCTGTCATCACCGAGGACACAAGGAGACCCATTATAAAACATAACGGCTCCCTAGGCTTCATCGTCAGAATGCACCGTCATCGAGTAGAAGTCGTGGTTACAAGCCACGCTCGACCACCGTACTTGCCACATAACCATTCACCAGCACGTAGGAAATATGTCACCGTTCAGAGAAACGAAAAAATCGTCAAGTTACAGATTGACACAGCATCTGATATAACCGTCATATCTGTTGGTTCATGGCGCGAAATTAGAGCATCAAAACTAATACCAACCAACAATACAGCGCGCACGGCATCTGGTAGAAAACTTTAACTCATTGGTCAATGTAACTGTGAATTGCAAGTCGCTAACCGAATTGGCACTGGGATCGTGTACGTGGCAGAGTGCAATTTCAATATTCTTGGTATCGACTGGATAAATAGTTTGAATTAATCAGACCGATCTATCGAGCAGCTTACTAAATCCATTCCTTTTCAAGTATTAGAATTACGGAGTTTATCTCAACCACATGACCGTACACTTAAGTGTACGGTCATGTGGTTGAGATGCAGATGCATTACCGTTTTGGGAATGACCTTGGTTGCTGCACAAAGGAGTAGGCAGTGTTGTATCTAATCCCAGATGCCAAACCAGCATTTATACCAAGAATACCGCTACCGCATGCAACTTTGTCCATCGTAGACGACGAGTTGAAGCGTCTAGAGGCTGCCGGAGTCCTGAAACCAGTAAACTATTCCCCATGGGCTGCACCCATAGTCGTCGCTCAGAAGCCAAATAGAAAAGTGCGTATCTGTGCAGATTGTGCAACTGGTCTGAATGCCGTCCTTGATACATACCAGTATCCTTTGCCCTTATCCGAAGATAGTTTTGACAAAATGAACGGGGGTAGATATTTCGCAAAGCTTGATCTACCCGATGCTTACCTTCAGATCGAAGTAGCAGAATCATAACGAACACTACTGACGATCAACAGGCATCGAATACTTTACCAGTACTCCGGGTTAACTTTCGGGATAAAAACAGCACCAGCAATTTTCCAACAAATCATGGATATCATATTAAGTGGAGTCGATGGTACTGCTGCATACCCTGACGATATCATCATCGTAGGACCTACAAAGGAAGAACTATTTTTCCGTCTGAACACTGTGCTTAGCCGAATACGTGACTATGGTTTCCGATTAAAAAGAGAAAACTGTGCGTTATGAAAAAGATAGTATTTCTGAGGATTACTTACGCGTAACTGCTGATGATTTTCTAGGGTGTGAACAAGAATGCATGACAACTCAGTGGCATATTCACCTTTGATGAATAAACATTAAAGTATTCGTAGATTAACTGCAAATTGTCTTGCCGGTTAAGTGAGAAAACGTAAAAGTTTGTTATTTTGACATGAATCTGAAGGAAATTGGCATAAGCAGGCGATCTCCATGACAGCACCCTATCAAGAAGGGAGTATGACACAATTGTAACGTAATCATTTTTATCAGACGTTAGGTGAATCACGCGCAGTACAGAATTTGCAACCAGTTCGCCACTGAAAAAACTGCCACCACACTTGGCTATATTTCACAAGGCAGGTGTGATTATTCTGTACTGACGCTGCTTTTGTTATAGACATGTGTTGAAAATAACGATGTGAACAGGGTGTGAGGGCATGATTATTAACCAGTGTTATGTTTGGTCGTGGCTAACGCACTTACTATGCCATGACATTCAAACCACTTATTCGTTTCGCTGTGCTGAACAAAATAAACCCACACACTTGTGTTGCAATTGGACAGAGGATAGATTACCATAAACGAACATCTTTGATAGTTTAGCTACTCATGAAAAGATGCATACACCTGATTAAATGTAACAGGTGGGAAGCTCAAATAATGTGTTGATATCTAAAAGGAGTTGGCTGAAAGACCACTAGAAATGCAGATGTTTCGATTTTGTAGGTGATGTAAATCGATAAATTAATATCTGATGTACGCCGTATTAAGGGAACATTGTCCTAGTAGGCTGGGACTTAGAAGCCAATATCTGCTTTAGACACGCATGACAGGCTGATAGGGATGTTTGCCTTTTGGCGCGGTAAAGACAAAACGTTTCATTAATTCTCTATTACAGGACAAAATTTAGTTTTGTTTAAAGTTGACAGTAATGGTTTATAATTACTAATCATTCAGCTATGACAGTAACTTAGACCCAGGGTAATTTTAGAGTTAAATATAAACTATGTCATGCAAACGGTTCACATGAATGGGTGTTGTGCACTTTGGGTTTCAAATTAAGGTCAAATCACCTATTAAGTTGGAGATATCAAGACTGATCTGCTTCAGCATTCCATTCTTGGTGTGTAAATTAGCTGAAATGACCAAGTGGTTGTAGGATAGAGTTTTGTTTTTTTACACCGGACCACAGGATCTGATATTTTCGGTTAAATGCGGTAAAGACGAAACGCGCCATCCGTGGAGTGTTCGCCACACCACCGCCCAGTTAGATGGTTACCTTAGATACAATCTCCTGGAAAGTTTTCATGAGCCATAATGTGCAGCCAAGAGTGTAGTAAGTAAATCATGGTGAAATGAATTGTAGTAACAATGAGAGAGATGTATGAGGAGCATCAGCGTAACAGTCAGCTGCCAGATAAACAAACCATGTCTAGTTCACTGCAGCGTCACTCAATCTCAAAATGAATTATTTCTGATAATAAAATCTCACGGCATTCATGATACGCAGTTTGTATGCAGACCAGCCTGTTATTCTGTTTGTCCACGACCGAATCACTGCTTGAAGTAGTGCTGCTTTTTATGTGTGAGCCTTATATTTGTTGCTTCCATTTCAAGTGGCGGGCATCAACCGTAGGTTTAATGCATTAACTTTAATGTATTCTTGTGGAGAAGCGCACTCCGGTTTGAGTCGATCAGAGGATAAGGAGTCCTACATGGTTTCGATCCAGTCCGAATGTGACACATCCGTAAGGACCAATGTGATCAATCGATCGACACTTGGTGAACAGTCGGATTCAAGTACATCAGAAGAAGACAGTCTGAACTCACCACGCAACAATAACACAAACCCGACGAGTTTACCTGTTTGCAAGTCGGTAGCCGTTAACCGATTATTAATAAGGGTTTGCTCCTCGATATCAGATTTTCTGTGTGGCTGATGTGCACACTGTTTGTGTGCGTCTGTGGTTACTGGAGTGAATTTTACAGATTTTCTGTAAAAATGCCAATATCGCAGGATCTAAATGTTCAGATGCGGTTGAATGTGCTGTAAAGCTCCAATGTGTTTAAAACCTTATCATATTTTTAGTCAATTTTGTTAAGTGGGAACGTTGTTTTGAAATGATGGGTACATATCGTGTGCGATTACCGGTGCACATTACAAGTTCGCATGAACACAACTGTTTAACTGATTAAAACAACACATGTGTACTCCAACCAAATTTACAAATTAAGTAATTATATCATCTCTGATAGATATCATCGTACAAGGCGTTCGGGTGATTTATACGACTGTAGTAATTTCACCACGGATAGCAACGCCCCGTTAATTGTCTAACCACAGTTCATTATTCCGTAGATTTGCACGTGCGGTTACGTTACATTTTGCCCAGGTGTTGTAGATGTAATTAGGATGTGGATGATAAATCTATTATTGTCAGGTTATGAGCTAGATTCTTTATAAGATAATTTCTAACAAACAATCCTGATTAGAACAGATGAAACCATTAGCTGTCAACAATAGGAAATTTGTTATAGAGTTGAAGATAACCATGCATATCAAATCAAATTTTTCAGTCAGCTCATTTGTTTTTCGAATAAATAGGTTGACAGAATATCTCTTCGTTAGTTTTTTCCCAAAAAACTGATTGTGTGAAGGTAAATTTTGCCACAATTAAACCGAATAACCTATCTACTAACCAAGTCCGACAAATTTGGAGTTTATTTTTCTTTATTACAGACCGAGAATTTAAAGTATATGATTTCTTGGGAGACTTTTAGTAACGTATACATTAATAAATGAGTATAAATGAGCATGAGTAACCCCAGGCATTTGCGACAATCGAAGTTAATGTTATTCTTTAGAAAAACGGTATTCCAGTAATACATCAATTTCAGTCGGGAGTTTGTCATTTCTAGAATACGCCGAAGTTCCTTAGTATTGGAGTTAGTGAACGTGTGCCACTACATATCTGTTTTCTCCTGTGAACACAACAGCTGTTTGAATCAAATAGCGAGTTTGATCTCATCACAGAAACTAACTGGCTAATTGAAATGAAAGGAGAACCTGAAAATAATATCACTGTTTACTATGCATCCTTCAACTGTATGATTGCATTTACTCTCAAAACACCAATTAGCAAGCAGATGTGTTCTCATTTTCTAGTAAACGTTAGATGTGCCCTGATGCTACTGAAAGCTTGGGACAAATTGAGTGTTTCAAATTACTCGTGGCACCAGCATCTCATTTGGATTACACCAATGTGCTTAGTTATCATTGTAAAGGACCCGGGTACATGAGTGACACGTCATACCTAGACCTGTGTTAGAATGTGCCAATCGAACGCTGGTGCACGTGAAGTACCATTTTGTAAAGTATCTTTTAATATATGTTCCAAGAGTCCTTTCGGATTATCTCTTCCAGCACAACACGAATCAACCCCCCAACCTAAGTCCAGTAATCAACAAAATAGAAAGCACAAATCGTCTGCGTAACTTAACACCAGTTAACGGGTTCTCACCGGTCTTCAGAGGATGGCGAACAACCATAGTTGAGCTCCCATCTTCACTTCCAATTCAATCCAGTAAATATGAAGATAGTTTTCTGGCAAGGTTAGATGAATTGTGTCAATGTAGTACCAGTTGTGGATTATTGACGTGCATTACCGCGTCACTTGTTACAAATAAGACATACCATGCCAAAGAAAATATGTACGAAAGACTTCTGCACGCACATATTAAAGTTTCACAGCTGGATTCCAACAACTTCAACAGCGGAGAGAATATGACAATTCGCTTTGTTGGATAAGAGTTTGTCTTTCCGTTCCTCTACTAGGCCCGTGTACGAACGCTAGCTAAAACGCAGTTATGTTTCTTATCTCAACCACCCAAGTTGTAGAACTGCAAGTGTTCTCGTCAGTGCACGTTAAACTAGTGAGTGCGTGCATCGTCTAATGGATTCATTTTGTTTGCTTCGGTGAATGCAAGTATACATGCGTACAAATGCCCACAGACAATAGCCTCTTCCAGATAAATGGGTTTCCTCACTGGTGTCACTTTGCTCATCGGTATGATTAATTACCTTGTGTGAATACGACTACCATAAGAATAATATGATGAACTGTTTTTTAGCTTGTCCTAAAGAATCAGAATGACGTTTCCATCCGGTGAACTGTGGGTCACCGGGTAGAAGAATTAACAAAACCGGGGCACACTCACCAATCAGATAAAAAGAGTTTTGTGTGAAATTGCGGTCACCATTTTTCGAAGAAGAGTCCAACTGAAAGATGTTCATGTAAGCGCATGGTATCAACGTAAGTGTCTTCACGCATTCTCCATGAAAAGTGAATACGTTCACTTTTCGGGAAAGTCTGAATCCACTAATTTTGTTGATCTTAAACATACGTTGTACGCCAATGTACGGGGTGGAAAAAATGCAGTTTATCCAGACATTATATGGCTGGCACAGTTAATAGCTGGTTAGAGTGCACGAATATGCAACTCGCCTAACGTCGGACATAAAATATTGTCTTCTTTTTGTGCTAATTTCTAAGTTTCAACCTGCCGACAATATGAGATGTTGTGGGAAGACAGTACACGCGAGTAGTTCTTGTAAAATTATGTAACAGTCACCTACGCGAGGAAGTTAACTAATAGACCCATGGGAACAGCATGCCCAAATGGGCAATATTAGTTGCTCTTGGTCGTTTTTTTATTGATTCTTCGTTTGTCCACCCCCACCATGTCCACGTATAGCAATGGTGACCCATGGTTAGCTCGAACGCAGCTGTTAGTCATCTGATAGTCATTTCAACATTTTGGTCAACAACAGGATATACAATAAATTTAACCGTGGCTGGACTATCCTCAGTTATGTCAACAAGTTAACATATGGTCGCCAGTGAAATATCGTTAGATTGATAATAAAATCAAAGAAAATCTGCTATCAGTAATTTGGTACAAAATAGTTCAACACAATAGCAACGTGCTTAGTAAACGTTCTAAATAGGAAGTAGGTTAAAGGACATGAAGCTCGCATGAACACACGATTAACCGACGAAATCTGAATTTTGGAATACTCATGATGCTAAAATCCATTCATCCAACGACTCAATTTGTAGTTGACAGACATTGAAACTGAAGATGTCATTTATACCAATCGTCTAGATGTATTCCACGGTTGTACGCAGGAAAATCTCAAACAATACAGTATGAAAAGACAGAGTAATGACGGTCAAGAATGTGTGCATGACTTGTGAGGTCAGAATGTTTGGTCTGCAATGAGTGTCCTTCGTACCAGTTGATGAGAAGATAAGTGAGTTCGTTAAAAAATAATTTGGAATTACACTGTTAAAATTAAAAAACGGTAAGCTAATTGTTACAAAGAAAGAAAAGACGGCTACCTGTGCTTATCTGAAAACGAAGACAAATGTTACCTATCCGTTTACAAACACAGTTTATAACCACTGCTGTAACAGACTGGAGGAAAAGAAACTTCAATATAGCAAGATATATTTTGACGGGACTAAACTTCTAACAGTGGAACAGGTGATATGTATTTGTCATTATCCGCACAGAACAAGGTTTGCTGAACTGAAAGCAATCAGTTTTGTAACAAGTAGAGGTATCGGTCTACCTTGTAATTAATAGGAAATGCCTTAGTACTACTGACACTACGGCTTGCCAATACAGAAGAATTCATATCTTATTGGACCAAGTACTCATGCTGATTAACTCTCTTATTTTGATGGCATTTGCTTCGCGTTTGTCCTTACGTCGCTTGAGGGGACTTCATAATTCACCGTCGTCACAACGACTGTTCGCAAACGAACGATTGCCTTAATGTCCTTTCAGTGGCCAGTAAACTGTAATCAAAATATCCGTGCGTAAATCAATATACCCACAGGTGTCGATTCTCAAATAATCTCCACTCCCAACTTTAGCAGCAATTGTTGGCGATGTAACTGGGGCTGCCTTTGTCCCTGGCAATCACCCGCTATCTACCAAAATAGTGAATAACTGTAATGCAACTAACATATGCTAAAGACTTGATACAATACAATTAAACAAGAACAAATGACAGAACGAAATAACGGGTGAAAACCGAACAAGGCTACGGGGTTTTCGGAAATGGCAGACATAGAATAAATGATCTTTTGGTTGAAGGCTCGCTGCCGATTGCGAGGTTTTTGTATCTCTGTGAGTTTTCTAATCAATATCTAGGTTGATAGTGAATGCCACAATTGGGTATACGAAACCTTCCTGTCAAGCTTGTTTGGGCGATCAAAGTTTTCATAGACCCTAACAACGACATCGTCTGATTACCTCATGGTTTCTTCCAACTGCAAGAAATAAGCCATGCTGCGGCTGGAAATCCGTAGGCATAGGAATTACGTGAACGAACCAAAATAAACCATGCAATTCCTTTACTTCGGTTACCGTTCTTAAATTTAGAAACCCCCAATTGCTCACACACTGCTCACACAATAATGTACTGGCACATGTGAGTAGCCGCTCTTGATGTTATAGCATAAATGAAATTTTATCTTACGTACTTCCACTGGTTCACAACACATAAAAGCTTTCAATGTAGTTAGTGTGATATGTAAGACGCGATTTAGAATTCAGTTTTGATTAGACAGAAACAATTCCACCGCACACTGTCTTACAACCTTTAATCTGAACTATTCACATTGTAATCGCAATCTGATTCAACAGTCAACCAGTCGGGTTTTCCAAGTTTGGTACTCACTCGAAAGTAATCGTATCAAACAACTGATAGACTAATTGTCCGTTTTTACAATCTCAAAAGGGAACTCGAAAAATCGTTAGTTTAACAGTTTTCACGTTCTAAGAGTAGTTTTGTTCAACGGACGTCAATGAATGAGGCGGTGCCTTCAGATTTCCAGTAAAACGCACTTTGTAGATCGTTATACAGCAAAAAACTTGTGTTCAATCAGCGCTGTGCGTATACATTCCAATGTGTATACTAGCGAACGAATCAAGAGTACCATTCTTTACAAAGAACAATTCAGGGGCTAGAACAGTTTTACTAATATTGTGGCAACATCAAGCGAGTCGTCAAACATAAAAAGTATTGTTTCTGAACAAACAGGGCCGGCTTCAGTCGATTGATTGCGACAGCCTCAGCAAACTGCAAGAATCTTGAACTGGGATGACGTCATAAGATTCTGAATGCACAAGCCGGATCAAGGTGTGTCTTCCGATTGCGCACGCTGGTTGTTTGCGTGTTTCAAAACCAACGAGTCTCGCTCAATGTGTTCCCTGAGGTCAATGGACCCTCGAAAAACTCTTGAAATAGACAGTATGCCATCGGTCTATCTCAACTGATTTTGTAATCGATGCCGAGTAAAAATGTTACAAGCGTCCAAATAATGTAGGTTGTACGAAAAGGCAAGTGTTAAAAACGATATTCAGTTTATTATGTTGCTTCAATGAACACATTTTAGCTTCCATCTATTGAAGCTACGCGTATGAAACAATAGCAAGCAGAAACTTTGTTCCTACATCTCAGTTGGTTGACCGGGAGGACAGAATGATGATGTTCGTAAATCCGCTGGTTTAAGTGTTACGCACATTCATGAGTATTTGAAAGACACATTCCAAACAAATTTTTGGTGGCAGCAAAATAGATGTTAGACTACCAGAGTTTATCTGGTGCATAATTTAATAAAAAATTCGTAACTTATTGATATTTAAGTTTTAGCTACATACGTTGCGATTGTCTAGCAATAAAAGTGTTTCAAACAACAATGTCGTGTTTCTTCGGTGTTTTATAAAATTACTTATCATGTTTATGTTTGAAAACTTCAGATATTTCATGCCATTCTGCTGGACCATTGTTTGCGCAAAACACGTTGATCTCAGCTTTTACTTAGAATACAACGTCCATTTCGTCACTTTATAAGCAACCTTATGGACCACATTGTTTTCAGTGCTAAGGCTTGCAAGTAATGTGTATCTATTCTGTGACCGGAATCCGAACTTCGACACACGTTTTCTCCAAACAATCTTGTTGCCCACTGTGCTAGAAACGATATTCGAACCAGGTACTTCTATTGAAAAAAAGCTGACTGAAAAATCTTCTTGAACGTAGAAGTTGCAACTAAATATGAGTACTTTCAGTATTGCTTGAAAGGACTACACTTTAATCAGATGAAGCGAGAACCAATCAAATACTTTCAAACAAATCAATATTCAACTTATATCCAAAGCAAGTGCTAATTTTTCATCACTGTAAATTAATCAATCGAATCCAACTCACTTTGCTTAGTTGGGTTATTTCGACGGTCTAGATGACATCTGTAGTCAATCAAAAATGAAACGAGTACTATGGACGTTATGGCAATATTTGCATTCAAAAATAAATTGTGTTTATGGATACAGTTTCCGTAAAATTCATCTCTGTGTCAGTAATGTTTACACTGAAATTCTCAGTTCGTTTTTTTATCAAACTTGTTGTAATAACACATGAAGATGGGATCAGTTAAACATCGAACAACCGATCAATTGTGTTTGAAAATAATATAGATGAGTTGCCTTTGATTGCGCCAGATTTTAAATCCACGTACAGCTGGCTGTTACTAGACCCCCCATCTTCCCATGAATTATTTTCCACCGAACTACAAACAGCGGATCATCGTTAAGCAGCCAAACTGGTAATAGGTGGTTACATCTTTCTCCCGAATTGTGGAGCGCTATTGATTTCAGTGTACTAGTTCTTCGATTTATCTGCGGCCAACTCGCATAAAATCGAAATAAACAATCATGCAACAACTGGGCTACAGATGCTCTAATTCCCTTGGCATAAGTCAGTGGTGCAGCTGTTCAATGATTTCAATATTCAGCTGTTTCGAAACTGTAGTGTTTGTGCTTGCCAACCATATGCTTAGTTTTTGTAGAGTTCGGTTAAATGTAGGATACGGAATTTGCTTCACTGGTGTTTCATCACTGCGCTTGCTGGTGGCATAAACTTGTGAACGCTTTTGAGTTGCATTACCGGTACTAAGATTGGTCTGATTTAGTTTTCAAAAGACAAGGCCAACTGAGCAATAATGTGGGTCGGAGACAGCCATGTTGTTTAAAATATTATGTTCTAGTATTGTTTGAAAGTAGTGTGATGCATTAGTTGCTAACATTTGTCATTAAAATCTCAGAACAGCATTGCAAACTCCAAGCCGGACGGATGAGTGGACCAGTTGTAAGTTGCGGTATGCAAAACAAATGTCTAATACCGCATGTTGATACAGCTAGATTGATAGATTTCTAGGACGGCTGCTGACAGGATGGCAGTAGCGAAGGTCTATTGCTTCTCACTTGTTCACCTAGAAAACCACGTTTTTCGAGGTAAAATGTAGTTCAATCCATCGTCTGGCGTTTACACCTGCTCAGTCTCTTCCCCTGCTAGCCAACAGTTTGTGTCGTTAGTAGGGAACAATGTTGATAAACTGTCAGGTTTCAGTGAACAGGCTTGATAAATAATAACTCGCTTCAGTAGTGCATAAAAGTCATAAATAATAGTGATATTTCCCCTAACCGTAAATACGGTATTTTAGTAGCAAGCTAAACTGAGAAAACCTGATAATGATCCCAAAAATTTTATAACCTAGTCTAACTCCGTGCTGTATTCACCAGCAACCAAATGGTTTACAACTCGTAAACAGCTTACACAACTAACCAATCAAGCCATCACCAACTGACTGACCAGTGGCCTAGTTTCTTTGTAAAAAGTTTGATCGATGCGTAGATATGACTCAATTAACTCCTTATATAATTGAACTGGCATAAAAGTGAATTATCGAAATGTGTTCGCCGATGTGTCTTCATTCTCATAGCCTGTACAGTGTTCATGTCTTGTCTAAATGATGTGTGTAAAACTTTGAAACGGTAACAGTCAGGCCATATATATTCTTTTCTATCACAGAAGGCAAATGGATGGAGTAATGCTACTCATGCCGTCTGCACATCACTTCACAAGCCTTTAGGTGGTTGTCAGTTAACAAGAAAGAAATCAGTGGCATTTTCACTACACAATATTTTATGATAACCAAAATTATTACCTCCAAACCGGTTGAATTGCCTGGTACCAGTCTACCCGATATGGTCATACCTCGTGTTAATTATTAGAAACCTAAATTCGTGCATGCATCAGTGCCCTTCAACAATCTCAGCATTTATGTTTCTTCTACTGAATCGCATCAGGCTTGAAAGGTTTGAAATATCAATCCTGCTTCTGTTATAAAAAGTTATCCCTCATTTTTTGAGCAGAGCCGTGTTAATAACGGAAAAAATCACATCACACAGTAAACGTCGGGGTTCATACTGTGTCAGAGATGTCTGAATTCAAACCGAAAATGGCAGGATTAGATGATACTCATTATTTTTCCAGGAAAGAGTAAATGTAATCCACATAACGAGTAAGTCTTCGATAAGAAACATCCTTCAAGAAGCAGTGTCTTCTACAGGTTAACACATAATCAGCATCATCATATACAGCAATACATCATTGGTTCACACTGATGCTTAACTACCACACAACCACGAAGAAGAAAAAGAGAACCCTGTATAGCAAAGGGATGGGACCTGACCACTAAAAAATAGCCACGTCTACATGCAAACATACAACATCAAGGCACCTACATCTTTCAAGCAGACAACCGAGCTGTAAGTGAAAGTAAGGCGACACCAGCAAGATAGCCTACTTGCGGCTTTCACTGCCCCGCGTCATTAAGTGCGCTCACTTCACAGACAACTCGGCCAAACAACGACAACATTCACGCCACTGAGCTCGGTTAGCCGCCATCCCACCTAATGTCTCAAACCACCGACTCTGTGATTCGCGAAGGCTACAGTCCCTGGGACGAATCCGATCCGTAGTGACCAACCCTTCGTGAACGATTTCATTTGTCTACGCCAGGTCATCATCTGTCCACCTCGCACCTTGCACCAATCGATCACAGTGTTGGCAAACAGTGCTCAGTGTGGCAAACAACTAGCTGGCATCCTTAGTACATGACCTAACCACTTAAGTTTGAGCAAGTGCAGTGACTGAACAAAAGAACTCGTTTGACAAACAGTGCCAAATACCAGCTCCCTAGCCTCCTCAATGCGCACTCGCTGGTGCCACCCCATACGAGCGATTGAACGCGGACATCGGCGATCCACAACCTGAAGGTGGTTCACCTCCTCTTCCCTGAGCGGCCAGGTTTCGTTGCCGTAAAGTAATAAAGCCCCCAATGTTGTCTGATATACGCGAGCCTTAAGCTTTCTGTCGCCATATGTGCCTCAGATTAGTAAACACTGCTCTAGCCTTGGAAATACGCGCTCTATTTCATTCCCCACATCTCCACCGCCGCCTCCGCTGATTTAGCTTCCCAAATCTACAAACCGGTCAGCAACCTCCACAACTTCATTATCTGACAATACGTCTACGTAATTACAGCAATCTTGCAGAGACACTTTGCATTTCGAGGCTGCAAAGCGCATTCTGAAGTACTTAGTAGGACGAGAAATTGCATTCAGCGTTGCTTGTGCCGCTTGAAAGTTGTCAAACAGCAACACCTTATCGTCAGCATAAGCAAGATCAGTCAGCCTTCCACCAGGTAGGAGGTCCACACCGGCATCATTTGAGTGCCGCAAACAGTCCTCCATTATTTTGTCCATGACAAAATTGAACAAAACTGGTGAAAGTGGAAATCCTTGACGAACGCCGCTCCTGGTGCTAAAACTGTCAGACCGCTCACCGTAAACCCGAAGTATGGGAGCAAAGCGCCGATAATATGTTCACATACTTGATCGGTACACCCCTGCGTTTAAGCGACTCGAAAAGCGTAGATCGATCCACCGACTCGAACGCACCTTTACAGTCGACACATATGGCCATTTTTGGCCGGCTGTACACAAGACGCTGCTCCAAAATTTGACGAAGGGTAGACATATGATCTATACATCCGCGACCAGGACGAAAACCTGCCTGTTCTTCTCTATTGTTTAACTCCCGAACTGCAATCAGTCGACAGAGTATAATGGATATCAGAACTCTAGAAATGACTGGGTTAACACATAGCAGGTCGAATGACCACCATCGACTTTCGAGAGCAAATCAGGTGAAATATTGTTTTTTTCATGCGATTTTGTATCTTTCTTATATACATTGTATCACCCTGTTCCATTCATTATCACTTAATCCGTCAGATTCATAATATCAGTACTAAAGTAGCTCACCGATTTCAAAATTGACAGTGAGGTTATTCCAGATTGTTATATGACTGCATAATAAAGAACTTGTTGATACCACATAGAGAAATCCTATTCTACTCCATCATGTTTGCAAACGTCTACCGGACAAGTACATATGATTCTGCGTGGCACACCGCGGTCAATTTACAGTAATTTTGTTACGACTAGCTCAATGTAGACCAAAGTGACCAATGAAGTGGGGTTGGTATGTAGATTTCTATTGTGGTTCAGCCACGTTCGTTTATTCCAATCAGTGTTTCAGCTGAATTGAAAAGTAGTCCTATAACCTCCCAATTGTAAAAACGCAATCTCGATCCGAGTTGTAGATGATGAACCTTTTATATATTATGTATACTATAATATATAGTACCGTCGAAAACCCTCTACTAAATACCAGTTCTCCTTGCAATGGATTAGAACGTTATAATCCAAAAATATGCATTCCATATTCGGCACACAAACTTGATCCGTGAACAACCGAATGCAATATACTACATTCGCCCCCATACATTGTTTGAATTGCTGCATGCGTCCAATGTACATGTTATTTGACGTGAAGTCGAACGGTTGTTTGTTTTCTCACCACCGGTTACTGACACTTTGCCCATTGTACAAACCCTGATATTCGTAATAAGTCTGAGTACCAAATGAAATGTCTTCAACAGAAAGCTTAAACAACAGCACACAGTTTGTGATCATCTAAACATGTGCGAAAATAGTTCGGCAAATCAAAATATGTTTACCATTCTTATATGATGCTTGCATCGGCTTTTGTCCAATCGCGTTGGAGTTTTGTAGGAACCAATCGTATCAGAGCTGAACAACGACACTATCAACAAAAACAACAACAGAAATCTACAGTTTGATCCCATTAATTATATATCACATAATCGAGATGTGTGATCAATAGGCATACGAATCACTGCTAAGTCAAGCTTATGTCTGCAAGAAGAGGATAATGAGTTAAACTTGGTGAGCGTTTCTGGTCGTTTTTTAATCAGGTAGTAATATCCATTGTCACTGATATGTCATACTTGTGTTGTCAAACATGTTCATAACTTTTAATTATATATTCAATACTTGCATCATTTGCTAGCTTGGGCACATGTGAACACCTATTCTTCCGAAGAATGACAGATATTAACGAAGCTCACAGGCTATTGTGACTGAGCGTGTGTTCACATGACAACTTTACTGATACAAAATCAAGGACATCATACGGAAATATGGGTCAGAACTAAGATCTTGGACCTCAACATTTAAAAGATTGTGGTGTATGGCTCCTGTCATAAACAGTCGAGTCAAAACTGTATTTAAATAGAATCTACTTATAATAACAGTAGACTTACAGATGTTGAAGGAATTTAACATGTTTGCAAAAAATGGATCGTTTTGCGCACTTGAATGTTTGTCATGAAAACAGTGGATTAGATTATGCATTCGGGTGACCAGTAAAGTATATACTGATTCAGATAACAAAAAATCGGTATTGTCACTTGCGTTTGCTTTCATCCAGTCAAAAGCGTTTTCTGGAACCATGAGAAAAAGTTGCCGTGTGATGACCTGACTCATCGTCTGCCGGACAATTTGCTTATGATTATTATATATATATATAACTGGTAACCGGTTCGGTTCCAGGTGCGGCTCATGAAACCTGGTAATACAGGGAACTGTTACTTGAAGACAAATGTAGTTGATCATATAATCAGATTGGGTATGACTTTTTTGATTAACTCTGACAAAGTGGTTGAATTTGGCAGCCAAATTTATTTCAAAACTTAATGCTATAAAACTTATTGCCAATCTCAATACGGTATATTTTTTCATTTATCACATACTTACTGACTCTCTCTCTCGAAATTTTAGAAAAATTTTCAAACAGTGATTCCATAAATCTAAAGTTACTTTGGGAAAAATTCCACACACAAAATGTTCAACCAATTGTTTCGAGATTTCATCTGTCGTAAGTATAAATGCGCTAGATTCACAACTGTTACTTGTGTGGATTCTAACAAAAACATCCTAGTCGATCGAGTAGCCGAATGAACAGCCAGCGGAGAAGATCGCATCATTCTCACACCTGAACCAAAAAAAGCATTGTCGGATCCGCTATATTAGGGATGAGGTGACCAAATAAATGTAGACTCGAAATAACTGAAGCAATTCAGCGTTTACTGACAGTTTGCGACGTAATGCTTATTTCTTATACTTTGTTGATCCAGGCATTCTGATAGTAGCAGACCAACAGACTGTGATTTATTACAGTAGAAAAAGTATACCAGCTCTTAGACAGATGATGAAGTATGAGTATTTCAACGACAATATTCAATAAACAGCCAACCAGCTTATACGGAACCCATCATAATAATACTGCCTACCATATTCGTCGGACCAAACTGTTTTCAGATTATATCACTATGACAATATTCAGTGACGGTTTCGCCCTGAAAACGCACATATTTTTTGAAAGAGTTTGGATCGAATTATTTATCATTGGCCCAATGCTCACCAGTGATCAGAACATACAGTTGAGTCAGATCGATTAGAAGCATACACGGAATGTTTGTTTTCAAAACGATCAATCGAAATGCAATCACTAAAATGGAATTAACCACTAACGCAAATACGTTAAACTACAGCCATATCAGAGGGTAAGTGGAGCACTTCTTCATTGTATATCCGAACGGACTAACTAACGTTATCTGATAATAACCAGCTATAATGGTCAACGTATGCATGTAATAACAGTGGACGATGAACGCTGGAGATTCCCAATTCTGCTGCCCTTTCCAAGGAGGTGACAACGTAAATTGGAATGTCTTGCCTTGTATAACTCCACAGATTTTGCGAAAAATGTTACACTAGACGTTTACCGTCGTTTGTTGTTAATCAGTGCATGTAGCGTATCGTTACATCTATGCTCATGCTAGAAAGTGATAAACATAAACGTAAGTTCAATGTCATCATATCTATCGTGAACGGGCCTGACAATCAACTGCATCACGTGAAGAACTTTATCTCACAACCAATTGTTTACTGTAAGGGAACATGTGCACTGTTTGCTGTCTACAGGCTGGACAACTTGTTATCTGCAAGAAAACAGTGAATCGCCTGCATCAAAAATGCAAACATGAAAATAGACAACATGTAAATTGCCTTCATCTGTGTTATTTATTGGATCTGCCAGAGTCGAATCCTCGTAACCGTTTAAATCAGATGTCATTGAACATGTTGATATGACGGAATAACCGGAACTGGGGGAAAACAAACAACCCACTTAGGTTAACTGATTTGGGTTGCATATTAACAATCACATAATTACAGAGAGAGAGAACTGAAACCGAAAATGTCTACCATGTACATATGTTCCAACTCGGATGATGTAAAGATGGTATTGCTTGTATAGATACCACTCGGGATATAGTGTGAAAATGCTCAAATATACAGCCAAAATCCGGAACTTGTAACTCACGTCACGATCAGTAACCACAAAATTCGGTTGCCGAGACACCGCTGAACGTGGTTAAACGTCCTGCGGTTTGTCGACCATGCGCTCACCTCTAAACGGTAGCACTGTGTTAGACAATAATAATGTGAAATACCCAAACAAGATAACGTATAATTTGTAAGTAAAAAGTGTAATCAAACTCAATTAATTCGTGCTATGTGGCGTGCAGGCTAGACTTGTTTTTATCCCTTGAAAAATCTGCTCAGTGCAGTATTTCCATCTTCCATACTGAAGAGGAGCGCTGGTGATGGACAGAATTTCTCATAAAGACAGTGCAAATAACCAATCAAGTTAAGTCTCAAAACATAACAATTGGATCATACGGGTTAACATGACCACAGTGTACGACTATTTTACAAACGATTATCATTTTCCGTATGAATATCGGCAGTGGTTAGTAATAACATTATCTAAAACTGTCTCACCAATAATTCATTCAAGGTTAAACGAATGCAACCGCATTGTACAGTGCCACCTAAAGGATACGAGGATACTTCATGTGTGGAGTTGGTTCTACACGTTCAACGGAAATATTGCCACACACATTATGATGAACTGTCAGTGATGTTTTAAAGTTTACCAGCGATTGCTTTTTTGCTATGGTTTCTATTTCCATTTGCTAAAAGATAATGTGACATTGATGACTACTATGTTGCCATCAGCCGCTTAAAAAGTGCACATAACCATTATCTTCTATCAGTTTAGTAAACTGGTGCGAATAATACATAATCAAATGTATGGCCACTTCGTCTTTGGAATTTAGGTTTTGATTGCTCTGGGTGGTTCAACCATTGGCCACAAATAGAAACATAAAAACTGATGGCACAATAAGTTTGCAGGAATACAAAATATATAGCTGTTAACTCAAAACTTTTCCTCGTAACAACAATAAGATAATCCATATGAAACCATCCGCATTTCTGATCAGGCTGAACGGGTGAACAAACAAAAGTGTTTATCTAGATTTCATATTTTTTGGCAATACAGAAATGCACAGAAATTTAGCAATCTTTGATAAGCGTAAAAAATAAAGATTGTTGTGACCGTGACTGATCTAAATAAATATAAATATCTAATAAATTATTATAATAAATATCACCAAGCTACCGCGGACGAATGTATCAAATTACGTAACACTACGAATGAAAGACAGTGGTGCGGCTGAGTGAATAAAATGCTTTAACCTTGGTTCTTAGCACAGAAATTAGCATGCTTCGAGTGTTTCCAACGTTTTCAGTAATCCACACACTACAATATATAAGTGACTGGACCAGTCTCTACTGTATTATGAAAATGCACAAATTGTTATGGATTGCAACTGCTGCACCAGCGCTTTGTTGTCTTTCTCGGTGCTGGGAATCACATTCACAATAAGCAAAACAATCATATTATGATGTCAGCTTTTGTCACTCCAGTAAGGGGTGAGAAATTCGAGATGCGGTAAAACATAGGGTATTCCAGTTTAGTACCAGTCTGCTTAGAAGCCAAAAATGTTGATATAGAGAAAGTTGGTACCTTAACATTCAACACAGCTAACTGTTGGCAAGCACAGTTTGAAATGAAATTTGCTAATTGTGTGCGCTAGACAAATAAATCCAAATGCTGTATACAGTTGGTCAACAAATATAGGAACGCATTATGATAAAACACTTTCAGTAAGTTCCCCCTTGAGTTGAAATGGTGTTGTGATTCATAAGCCAATAACAGTGGCGAATAAAATAATTGCTTGCAAGTATAGCCATATGCCGCCCAGAGTGGAATAATCGATAATTTTATACCACTGTTGACTATACACTGCAAACAGTGTCACACGTGCATTGGGGATATTTGTTCACGCGATTGTAAGGTGATAGATAGTTGGGAAACAGTGGATAGTGTTGTACGAATGAAGTAAAACAGTTTTGGCGTCGTGTCGTCGACAACACTCCTGAGGAAGGCCAACTGAGATGGTTGAAACGTAGAGTATTACAACTTGCTCGTAACCTTGTGTTATTCTCAATCCATTCATCAGTGAATATTGTTACTCTTCCCTACATATTATGCGGAAAATTAGAGCAAAAACTTTGAGTCGAAATATCACCCACTATTCATTTCGAAAGTGTACACATCTAGATGTGTGTACATGTATTCTCGCAACGAGGCAGGATAATCTTCGTACAGCCAGTTACAGTTGACAGGTCGACAGTTTTCTTGTTTTTCTATCCCTTTTTCATAGTGAAAGCCAAAAATTACCTGCTGAAAATGCTTTCGTTTTCAAGACACCGATACGAAAGGACAGATCACGAATACTTACGTCACGATACCTCTACAACAAAAACTTGTTCAATCTGATAACCTACATCATCTGTGTGTTTCTTTCTGCTTGTACTGGGTGTTTTCTCCAATTCAGTCATTTCTCTCTAGAGTTATGTCGTTAAACAGTGTGGATCAACGTCGAACGTGATTAGACGCACAAGATACGACTAATCTACTGGAAATAAATTTCCGGATAATGTTATAACACAATCAAAGAAATCTGGTGAGTATGGTGGTGGTGGTGGTGGTGGTGGTGGTGTACTCGTTATCTAACTAATCAACAAAACGTCGAATTTTGTTTCGTATTGTTAGCATAAATGTTAAGAATGATACACATGTGGACTACTGAGAAACGTTTGAGCTTACTGCTTTATCCGAATAGATAGCGGTACTATTGTAAACCTAGTAGTGTTTTACCATCTTAACGTAAATGAGATTTTCTATCATCGCTTTGCGAATACGTTGAGTTGTCAGTTGGACTATGAACTAGTCTTAATGTAGCTTTTTCTACCTCAGACAATTAAATGTAACTTGAGTGTTTGATAAAAAGGTACCGAGCTTTATATTCTTTAAATATGAATGTGAAAATCTACTTCAATGTGATCCCGAATAAAGTGCACATTTAATAGAAATGTATTCACGTTTATCAGCTAAACAAAGCAATAATTGGACTAGGAATAATTTTCAGCAAAATATGATGTGCAGATTCTAAAGTTCCTCAATGTTTTGACGATTTGCAGGCTATTGTGGATCCAGTCACCTGACGCTGTTCAAATTAAAAATCCTGGAAGTTATTCTTTGGTGTGAGCGCTACTCATTAGTATTCCCATCCTATACAAGTATTGGCAGCCCTCTTTTCTATCATTTGAATGTTGAATAATAAAACCTGTCCTTACTATACACGTTGTAAGCAATCGTCATTGCGAAGAACTGAGCACATTATCTTCATTTGATGTACTGCTCAATGTAAGCCGTCACAGCATTTTGTTCCGAGTGAAAGAATTTGCCTGTTGTGGTCTCAGATGCCATTCAACTGTCGTTAGCGCGAGAGAGAAAAACTTAATTGAGCTCGGGGAAAAGTTGTCACGTTTAGATCTCGTGATGCAAAATAAACGGTACTTGACCTCGCCTAGATTTCATAGGTTCGTTACACCGTTCCGGAGAGAAAAAGGAATCCAGTTCACGTGCTCCTCGGTCTGTTTATTGTTTGTAGGCCAAAATGATGTTGAGGGTTCGACGATATACAAGGTGTGAGGAACAAAGTAGGACCCACTGACGCTGTACATGTGACGTTGAAAATTGAAGTCGGTGGCAACAGCATATACTTGGGGATGGCAACACAGACAAAAAAACAAGCGGTCAACTACATCAGTCGACTTATGAGAGTGGTAGAGACGTGGCACAGGACAACGCGGCGTAACCTGACCATGTTAACATGATGTATCTGTGTACATCACAGCTAAGTTAACCTTGACCACAGCTTTCAAAAAAGGCATATCCTTGAATTGGAAGCTTATGTGATTTATATGCTAGCCTGCCTATTCAAAAACTAAACATGAAAAGACACGTTAATCGTTTGTTTCGGGTCGACTGGAGGTGCACTAATAGAATAACAAATGTATGAGGAATGTGGAACTACTGCTGCTGTCGGGTTCCTGTAGATCATGATAATGTGGTTTACGGCTGACTGCTTTTCTGAGTTAAAAGGTAAACGGTTTTCGAAAGCTCTTGTATCAGTCCGCCTCTCGACAATAGTTATTACTTCAAGTTGAACATCACCCACAATTGATCGCACCTGTCGCATTCCCATAGAACTTCCAGTCGGCCCCTTTCGAAAAGGAGCACTAGACTCGAGTTTCGCTCTCAGTAGAGCTCGTCAGTAGTGGAGATCATCGCCACTGCCGGGACTTGAACCACGGACATGCTGTTCATGAGGCAACCGTGTTTACCACTGCACCATTGACCTCGCATTAGGCACGACCGAATTATCATATGAGAACCCTAATCCACTTTCGCTTGTGAGTAATGATCAGGTTGCCCGATCGTCTCGAAATGGAGACACAGTAACTGTCCTGTTAACTCCAATCGATAACGTCGCGATTAGGTGTATTACTTCGGCAATATAATGGTGTTAAGTCAGTACGATTATCGCGTTATGCTGGCATACAACTGATTTGTACACTCTGAGTATTCAGAGCAAGGCTTCCACCAACTTTCTCTAAAACACCCGGTGTCACTTGCCCTAATGTCTTATTTGAACGATTGATTCAGTTGTGTAATGGTTGAATCTGAAAACCGTAAACTTCTGATTTTCTGGAAGACTGTCACCGTGTGTCCTAACATCTGGCGCTATTTAAATGTAAATGTTTTAACCGGGATTATTTGGTGGACAAACCTGAGCTACCGTTTAGAGCGTCCAAGCGTAACTGCTATAGTTTTGCACTGCACACTATTCTTTATCGCATATTCTGAAATTGATCTATACGTGATCTGAAAGCTCAGAGACAGACTAACGGAACAGCAAGAAGCTCACTCTGCATCACATGTCTAATCCTCTTACGTCGCCACTTTCAGGTTATCTATATAAATTCCGTGAAGTCGTTTAGTTGTTTGTCATCGTTTTAACTAGCCCAGCATTAACACGTCTCTATCTTGTAACAGTTTATTTGCAATGTGATCACAAATGAGAGAAACGGCATACTAGAGGTTGTAGAGTAGTCACAATCAGTAAAGACGACGGTAATTTCGGAACTTATAATACTTATCACACTTTCGTACTAGCAATCGTGTTCACGTAGCGTCTTCCGGGGTACAAGTTTACTTTAACTGCACAAACAGCGTACACATTTTCGCAACCATATCCTACTCTTCAAGACTTTCAGAAGAAGTAGCCTACGTTATAAAACATTTACTTAGATGGCGGAATTCTCTTCAAAACTTAATAGGTTGCTCTGTAACCCTAAATATTCACATATTTCACTAACCCTCAAGAACCTAATGAAACAAGATTTAAATTCCTGAAAGAGAAATCCAGATCGACACCGGAACTAGAAATCGCCAGAGGTAACATGTTTTCATCAAAGCTGGCGTTCATTTGTATCCGCCTCAGAAAATGGTAACGATAACCTGCAATGATACAAATGTGGACAAAAACCTGATGCACATTTTTTCAGTGTAGCAGAAATCAGATGAAACACATGGGCACTGACCCAGTTTTGTTCATATCGCGCAACGCAACAGCCCCTATACGGACCTCAGAAATTCACGATTTAGTTGTACTGTTAAATCCATATATTTGGACGTCATAATTTGGGAAGAAATCTGTATTATGTATTTGGTAAGCTAGAGGGAGACTCTGAAAAGATTATAGCTACATCAAATTCACCAAGTGTTACTAAAATATGTTTGAAATGGACAGATAACATGGTCGCCGTACTACAGAAACACTGGTCCAATTAGACTTAGACTATCTCATCGATTTTGATATAATCTCTTACTGTATCAACCGTAGTTTATACGGTGTGCCAGGCGGGCTTCTATCGAAGGCATGTCACTATCAAGCCATATGAATAGAAAGGAATATCCTAATATTCCAGAACTTTCATTTACCGTATAGTAGAACCCAAATTAATTTTACACCATTAAGGCCAAATTTGTTTGTTGTAAAAGTGGCTAACTACTTGCACTCATTAATGGTTCAGGGTAACCTCTGAAGATATTATTCGTAATTGTTCAACACTTATGAATGGTAAATTTCTGGAAAAATTTGTAACCGATGACTTTATTCGTGATAGGCTGAAATAACTTTACTAATGACGACTACAAACCATCCAGAAGGATGCGTAATGCCGTGATCTTTCAATGATAGAATCACTAGAAATGAAAATTCAAGTATAAATGAATCGGAAGTTAGTTATAGCTACCGGGCTTCACCTGAACTTTAGTGCTGAGTTAACTGCAGAGTGGTTTTTTCTATAAAATGTTGCTTTGTGACAGTTTACCAGCAGCTACATGAACATAGGAGAAATGTGTATTAAAAAGACGTGTGGAAAGCCATGTCAGTTCAGCTGACATGTTGTGATTTTCAGGAGTTGCTCACGGGAAGTCTCAACAGCTACTGGTACCAAACATGTATCTTGAGTTATTCACGATTCGGTCGATATATTAGATTACGCAAATACATGAGAATATAGTTACTTATTGGTTCGACAACTAAACGACTAATATTCCCAGAAAGGAAAGGCAACCGTGCTAGTTGGATTAGACAGCATGTCGTGGCATACATTACACTGTAGTGATTTTGCCTACTTCCATGTGTCACATCTTTTGACACTGAACAAATTTATCTTCGTTTTGTCAGATTACAAATAACTCACATAAAGTTACCGTTGAGTGCTAGGCTTTAAATAATAGATTATTCTTTCTAGATCACTTAGCATTTGCTACTGCTGATATTTTCATAAAACATTACTCGAGAGAGTGCAGTATGATTAGGGCTGGCCAAAAATATTGAATTAAATGTGCCGTTCCTTCACGAAAGTTTTTTACGGAAAAAAGTCTTAATTACTGTATGCTGTCCTTGGCAGATCTTCCTAAACTATGAGAACACGTATGAAAAATACTTTGCATTACGTTTAAAGTAGGTAATCAGTAGCAAAGCATCTGTCCCAAAACGTTCTGTTACACAACGTCTAAAATGGTACGTGTTACTTAAGCTGAGACTGCGTTCCGGTTGCCGAGTCGCCTAATCAATATTCATTTTTCGCTTTAAGCTAAAGTCTTTGGTATGAAGATATAGAACTGTTGTTTACAAATGAATATGTTTGGTACTTAACACAGCACTCTAATAATATTCAGGTATGGTAGAGAAACATTTATGTTGAACTGCTATGTTGTTGTTTTCCAGTTCTAGTAACACTGTGCATATTGGATTTGTTCGCTCCTATTTCATCTGTTGAAGAATACTTGGGGTCTTAATGTTTCTTCTTAGGTAATCCAATAGTTAAGAACCAACTATGAAAAGTCAGGGCTTCGGCTGGATTCAAACCAGCGAAACAAACAACATACCTCAACGCGGCAAGCGCTCTACCAGCTGAGCTACGAAACCACACCGGGAGCTCGGGAACTTCACACTTGGACTTTGTTACTCACTCGTTCCACTGACTCTTATAAAAGCCATCAAATGATCTAAGGGATCGACTGCCGTGGCATGTTTTCTCATTAGTAATACAATCCCTATGCTCAACGGTGCATTGGTGAATTCAAGCGTGAACTGTTCAAGAAATCCTGCCGGGGCACTCGATCCCCTGGATCATTTGGTGGATTTCATATGAGACAGTGGGACGGATGGGTAACCGAGTCCAAATGTGAAGTTCCCGAACTTCTGATGTGGCTTCATAGCTCAGCTTTTAGAGCGCTTGCCATGTTGATGCATGCCGTTTCTGTCGCTGGTTCGAATCCAGCCCTGAATTTCCACAGTTGGATCTCATCTGAAATCATAAGACTGCCAAACTACTTATTAGTAACCTAATAATGTTCACGTTATCTGGTTTTGTACGATCGATAACCTGATATCCTTAACAGTTCCGTATTGTCGATCTTCGAAGGAAATAACGCATTAAAAGTGAACATTTGTTTTAATTGAAAAATGATAATGTATAAGCAGTTAGCTAACAGTTTGATGGACGAATTGCTTGAGCACAGTATCTAGTGAGAAACAGTTAGTTATAAAGTATGTGGCAATCTGACGCACTAATATCACAATGGACAGTCGAAAAAAAATGTGAACTCCCTTTGCATAACAAACATCGACAGAAACCGCACACACAGAATCGGCGAGTGCTCTATTAGGTAAGCTAAAAAGATGCGTCAGAATCTCAGAAATTTCACACGCAGAATCATATACTTTTTGAACCTATGTAACGTGGAATTCAAGAAATATTCCAGTGTTTACTGCTAAAACGTAAATTTGTAAACAGTTTGCGTTAGACTTCACCACAGCCACTCTTGAGTGTTAAGCTAGCCTCAATGATGAATATCCACTTAACTCCGTATTACACTGGGTTCCATGTGCGAGTGAGCAGACGCAAAACTCTGAGTTGCCGGAGTTATCCCATAGTTTAGCTAGCATAGTACTTAGTATATCTGGAGATAATGTCTGTCGCTGGTTCGAAACCAGTTAGAGTCTAGATTGTTCACGGTGGTTACTTCTCTAACCAGTCAGAAATATCACATTAATTATTAGCAACAAAAATTTTGTTACCGTTACCGATAGTAAGAATGTATGTTTCACACGTTCTACAATTTTTAGGTTCGACTTTCGGGAAAATGTTGGCAACACTGACAACTACCAGACTAGGGCAACCTATCGAGCTGATAATGAATGGATGGGAGCAAAGTTATACTTGTGGACCTGTCGAGTAGACACCGTATAATAACAAAAACCACATTTGCACCGCATGTGGTCGACCACATTCCTTAGCATCTAGTCAACAATAACGAAGTTGTCCGATCAATATTATGTTTCAAATGCCTCGGGAGGTAAATCATCAGCTTAAAACTTAGTCAAACGTTTGGCAAATATAAGTGGGTTTTCCGCAACTGACGCATATCATAGGTTAACACAAAAGTAGGAAGCTTGATTCATCCGTACTATAGCATACATCCTCTAAGATGTCATTTCTCGATTAACAATCTCAGCATTTTATGTAAATCGCGCAGACTTTGAGGAATACGATCATCTGCGCGCCTAACGCGTGCAACGTAACATCTAGACTTAGATAAATTAAGTACTAAATGATTAAAATTGAGGCACTCGATCGAGCCAAAAAACAGTCTCGTGGTTATGTCCTTAATCTAAAAGATTTCCGTGACAATATTGTCGACAAACCGCTTAGGGATTGTTTGAATCTTAACATGACGAAATTTTTGCAACTGGTAATGTAGTTCACATAATCCTAATAATTTACTAGTGTCCCAAAATACAACAACTTAGCGGTTCGTCGAATAGCAAATCGGACAGCTTGGTGAAGAACAAAATGGCTCAATCCAAAACGCATTTCCTAACTCCCCCTCATTATTATTTACGAGCTGAAATTTATATCTTGTATGGCATCAACCAGCAACAATTCGGTGTAACTCACAAGTCTGCCGATGCTCAGACGTGCATAGGGAATGACAACAGCCACATGGGGTCTAAGGCATCCAATACATACCACAGGTACGACCTATTACACTCCAGTGACATCGTAGCGGCGGCGTTCTTCTTCTGTAATATACTTACTATCGCCTGCTTATCAGCAGCCTTCTGTAACTGGCCTGACAAGTTAGCCAGTAAATTTATAAATAAAAGTTTGCCTTAGTTAGGGTTAGACCATATCGGGACACGTCACCCCAAGCCACGGTGCTAACAGTCGGAATGACTACAGCTTTTAACGCTCTTCCTCCCGTCCTGTTAGCTCGCTATCCGAAGTTCGTCGATTAACTGAGTCGTTTGAATACTGCCTCACTTCCTTGTAGTCTAGGTCGTCTGAGAGATCAACGAGTGATTCATTACAGTCAGAAAATGCACATCTGCTGATTGTGAGGTTGATCAAATGGCGGCTTATAGTGCTCCAGTCATATTCTGTAACAATCGAGATAACTAGATTGAATTGTAATGCTTACCATTGTGAGTGATATTGTTTTTCCATCGAAAACGCCAGGATTCTCGGTCACCCAGTGTTGCTTAGCATGCAGCTGTGCACCTGTTGGCCACGTTAGTAAATGAGCCTAGGCTCCATTATATTGGAGCTTAAATTGTCTGATAAGTGATTCTGCGCAACTGAAAAAAACTGATGGACGATAAGATACACCATAGCTAGCTTTTATCTCCCGGGATAAAGTGACGTGATCATTTTGAACGCTAGGTAAAATTCAGTTACATTCCCCGGAAAAATATTTTGTAAAATGCGGTTAACAAATCGATGAAGATCTTAAGTAACTTCAACTTATAGAACGTTTGCCTTGTCAACGTAATCATTTCCTGCTTCGAAATAGATGTATGTCTCGTTTCATTTCATTGGAAATGAAACAGTTGAAGTCTCACTTACTTGCTGATATTTGGCACAAAATATGGCAATGGCCTGACGATTAGTGTATATCATCTTGGTACCTGTTGACCACGTCAGACTACAATGTCGCCCATCTAAACTGACCAACCGAAAATCATCTGTTACCCTCCCTATCAAGGCTTCAAATATTGGATTTAAGAAACTGTCCGGTTGTTTAAACATAATCAAAGCATTCAGATCACGCCCGCGTTGATGGGTGTTTTCATAGCAAATGGTTTTCTTTAGTTGGAAATAATCAATTAACTTGAACATTACCACTTTGAATAAATCAATGACTAACTGTCCATGCTGATTCACGCATTGTGGGCGATTTGCAATAGAAACTGCTGAACTTAGTCATACAGTTTGCTGTGAAAACTGTCCCGACAACAATGACCAGATGACTCACATACATAATATGCGTTTTTAGCATTCCACTTCACTATTTTCAGTTGTCGCGTTAAAAATAGTAAGCGTAACGTTCAGTGAAGTCCTACAGTGACAAGTAAATGAATTAACTAACAAAATCTCACCATCCCCATACTATTGAGGCGGAAACAGTTATTTAGTCCCTATCTATTGTGTAAGGAAAACTGACCGATATTTTCTTAGTGGCAAGGTCTCACCGCATGCTCCCAGGTTCATTAGTTAAATCCTGAACTCCGTTTTGAGGGACTTGACTGGGTCCGTTTGACGAACAGTTGTTGGGATGTTTGTTAACAAAACAGGCAGTGGTTTTGTTGGAATGTGACCGTTTTAATGGCTTGCAAACCTTGTCAGCAATCACCCAGATGTAGTGCGTAAACAAAGATCTCTACGACAGTACCTCGATTGGTATACTTAAGGAAAGACCTTATATTCTAGAAGTGCTAGTCAGACGATCTCCGCTATAATTTTCTGTGTTCAAGTAGGCAACATCAAGAACATCGACCTGTTTATCCCATCGTGGCCACGATGTTTGAAACTGTTTTCATGTTGTTTATATTTCAGCGGTTATAAGCTATTCATTAAAAGGAATAAACCAGGGTACCAGTCTTGCATAACAGACTAACTCGCCGTGGTCACCCATGTTGATCAATCCAGAGTAACAAGTTAACTAGTAGGTTGACAATGGTTATTTTATTTTCCATTTTCTGTTTTCCCAATTGTTCTGTCAAAGCAAACTAATTTGAAGGAAGGCTTTACGACAATGCTAAATACGTTTGCTAAACGTATTTATAGGTAAATGTGGAATTGTTTCAGAAAACCTGCACGAAAAAATCAACAACTCATCATCGTTGTTGAACTGAATACTATCTAGTGATTATTCCGAACCTAAAACCTATTCACTATTACGGAAAACA
Organism: Paragonimus skrjabini miyazakii; assembly: GCA_014338405.1. Taxonomy (NCBI): domain Eukaryota; kingdom Metazoa; phylum Platyhelminthes; class Trematoda; order Plagiorchiida; family Troglotrematidae; genus Paragonimus; species Paragonimus skrjabini miyazakii. The sequence continues at coordinate 152,878 of JTDE01000482.1, forward strand.
TAGTCAAAGTCTACAAGCTTGCATAGTATCAATCAACTATAGTCAACGAGCAATTATCCGCATTGTAATCGAATTTTACCTACCCACAAACCCTGTACTATTTTATCTTCTGTAGGCACGTGATTCTACAAGAAGCTGTGTTTAACTATCATTTACGCATTTTCGAGATCATCATCAGCCGATATATATATGCATCCCTGATTTCTACGACTAACATATTTATATGTTTCAAAGTATAATCTTCTAGGTGATTCTTTAAAACCGTGATCACTATAGAAATTATAGCTACCTATTTTTTTCGTACATTATTTCTTGGTTTTTACAACTTTATGAAAAACGGCTTCGACAGACATACTGTTTGAACATCACACACAGCTGGCTGTAGTGTCCACCTCCTCACAGACTATCCAGCTGGCCTCTCGTGAATGTAGGCATTGAAAAGTAAGTGGGAATTCAAACCAACTTAGCAGAGAGGATACGGAATCCTGACGAGATTGAAACCCAAGCTTTTTGCCTCTTTTCAAAAGAGACCAAGTGAACGTGTTCACGAAGATTGGGAAGCTGCGACATGGTATATGTAATATCTAACCTATGTCCACCTTTTCATAAACGGATGATCCACTTTTCAGAGCAAAGTGGAATGCACTTACTCATAAAAATTCATTGGATTTCGACATACCGAACCATGTTCTACCAGCAACAGGTGATGTGTGAACCTGTTCATTAAAAAGCTTTTGTTTGTCTCAAAATCAGACTATTTACAAACCTACTGATCTAGAATTATTTGCTTCTAAATTCAGGATGGGCCTCCGAAGAGTGGTTATTACACATTTCATCCAGCAGAAATCTTCCTTTTTCCGCTAGTGTAGTTGTTTTCATCACGCACGGACGAGTTACTTTTAGTATCTCTCTGATCTATTGATTTTCCCAGTTATTAACTCGGTTCACAACTTGATCCTCAGGTCACTGATCTATAGCTCATATTATAGGTACGCATTATTTCAACGACAGTAATGCACGCGAACGTTCACTTTGCTTACACATGACACATTGGGGACAGATCGATTCTGAGTACACGATTACACATTTGGTCATCAAAGCATAAATACGCAAATTAACCCACGTTCACCTAAATGATCAAAACTTGTGTACCGGAACAAATGCAATATAACCTCAAGGCTCTTATGAACACACGGCAATGAAAATATCTGCCCAAGTGGTAACACTTCAGTAACCACCCGTATCTAACAAGGGTACAAAAACAACAAGTATAATTAGCTGTCGATCTCGTACTGTGTAGATAATCCCTTAAGATCTATGTGGTAAAATTAGTCTTCTGTGATTGTGCTTATCGTAGTTAGATAAGAGTTCATAATCCATACGGGGGTGAACTAATCGTTCATTCCACTGAGAAGCGAATCGTTGAATCGTACCGGTTGCGCAGTTGAGAAGCGTGTAATTTTACTTGGATTGTCCAATGTGTTGAAGCTTTTTAAAAACAGACACCCAAATGTTCGAACTTCTTCAGCAGGTTGAATGGTAGAAACAATTTTTTTTGCAGGAAAAGCAGTCTAGTGATTATCCTGTAAAAATATGTCTTCTTATGCAGTTCTGTTTGACGCTGACTTTCCGTAATAATTGCATTGTTCCCTACGACCGGATTGTCTTTTATGTTTTGTTCTCAAAGAGGTACGTTTCCATCTGCTTCGCTTCTAACACTCACCAGTGAAATGTGACATTTAGTTCACTAAACAAAGAAATCCTTTCAGGTTGACAGTGACGGCTATAAAAGTGAACTGAATATTATGAAGTTATGAGTCTCCTTAGTTAGCTGTGGGCTACTGATAACTTGATAGTGTCCAACAAAACATTTTCATAAGATAACGTAATAGGGGTGCTTGTGGATGGAGACTAAGCACAAAAATGCCAAGACAATTTATACCGGCAGACATGTAGCAAACTGTTACAGTCAGCTGGTGACATCCGACTAAATTAATATGCATGACAGAAGTGTGCAGATGCAGATGAACGTTCGTAGCAGTTGTAATAAATAAAATCAAATTCCACAATAACGCCCTCTATTATAGACTTGCTGTTATCAAGAATATTCTTATATTATACCTCAACCCAGTTTTCACGTCTGCAGTCTTTCAAGAAGCGGCAGATATATGTGCTCTGCTGAACTACCCTGACGTCAATGCATATGCATGGTGCGTTTCATCGAAATATGCTTTCTTAATTGGATAAACTTCTTCCATTGAATAGCTTAAATAGCGTAAGCTGCATAGCTCCGTACACGATAATACTTTAACGGAGACGTATCATACATATATACTTCAAGTTGAACATCACCCACAATTGATCGCACCTGTCGCATTCCCATAGAACTTCCAGTCGACTCCTTTCGAAAAGAAGCACTAGACTCGAGTTTCGCTCTCATTAGAGCTCGTCAGTAGTGCATATCCTCGCCACTGCTGGAACTAGAACTCCGGCCACGCTTTCCTTGCGGCAACCGTGTTTACCACTGCGCCAATGACCTCACGTTAGGCAAGACCAAATTATCATATGTGAACACTCAACCACTTTCGCATCAGGTTGCCCGATCGTCTCAATTGGAGACACAGTTACTGTCTGTTAACTCTAATTAATAACCCCGCAATCTGGACCTGCTAGACAGGTCGATATCTGCGATCTCATCAAACCTGCTAGGCGATATTTTAGAATACTGATCAGTATTACATATATATGTCATGTATCTTAAGAATGTTCATGGTTCGGGGTGTTACGTCTTGAGGAGTGTTTGAAATGCTTGATAACACCTAACTCATTAATGACGCTATCTCACTGATATGCGTGTTTGACAGCGTTACTCAACGGTGTCTTTTCCACACAAAAGTGTTCAGCCACCAGTTCTGAAGAGTGTTTACTGATACAATCATTAGAAATACCAATACAGCCGCAGATTCTGATACTTTTTCCGGCTGATCTGTTACGAGGCTAGACACATTGCACTCTAAGACGAATGTTTTGTAAACGGAAAATACATGGAGTTAATTACATGTTGTGGTTTTTTTAGGACTCTGTATAAACTGTTGCACAATTTGGCCATTGCAGTAAATATGCGTACGGTAAATTTTTCTGGTAGCTGACTCATATCTGACAATCTATTGGGTAGACTTTTGTTGTTTGATTTTGTAAAACTGAATTATATGTTCATCTACTAAACTTATCTTACAAGTACAGCATAATTCCCTAGTGAGACCGCATGTTCTGTCGGTCGTTAATGATTCGGTGCACTGGATTTTTAAGTCCTTCAAATGAATAACATTCGGCTAGTGCTGTCCTGATAAAACGATTTGAGAACCACCTCACAAACCAACTTACGTTAGTGTTTAGCTAATGCCGAGCGACGGCGGTATGAACTTGTGTACTTGCACTGTCAAGGTTTTAATAGTCTAACGATTTCTTTTAATAAAGTTTAATTGATACTACAAAGTTATGGCTTATTTCGATGTACAACAAAGTTTTCTTCGTGGGGTTTCATCAGGTAGTCAGGTGACACGTTAGCATTGACAGTCATATCACAAATGGACAGTTGTCAAAATATGTACCTAAAATGCACCACCGTTTTCCTATTGGATTTCGTTTCCTTCATTCTCTTTGTATTCGTGGCAGTTACTTTGACATTTGAAAGAATGAACCTGTCTACAAAATTGTGTGTTTCATGAGGACAATACCCTCAGTTGGGAGCAGGTGTCTGTCAGCAAATGTCAATGGACACCAGGTGGTCTTTCGTCCATTCGCAACCGATCATAAGTGACCCAATGACAAGTTTTTAACATGAAGTATGTCAAGTTTTACAATCGAAATAATCTTCCTCTGTATTACCATCACGTAAACCCAGCATGTGTTTCTCTATTCAGCTGCAGACCATATGTGCATAACCACCGCTGTTTGAGGAATGAACAATGCGCGAGCAGGCGTCAAACCCAGTAGCGTAGCAAATTACATAGATGCTAATTGGCTCCAGCAAATTCTGTGGTTGGCAATGAATCTCACTTTGCCCTCAGATCACAATCATGAGACTTCCCTCAACCTCACGGATCCTACTTTATTTGGCTGTATTTCGTTTGATTTCGCACCAGCAATGTATCCGGATGGGCCTTCTGTTGCAAGACATATCTTTATACGGGTTGTCAATATCAGTTTGGTAATTTTAAATGCCTTGGATGAACACAACCTGGAACTGTGGAATTCTTCCGCTGAAAGCACACAACAGTTGGCAGACTGGTTAAATAGTCGACTACCTCGAACTCACACTTTCTGCACGCGTAATGTACAGAAATTTGAACATTCGGATGCGGTTACCACGTCTTCAGGGATCTATTCACTGATAGTTCCCGATGCAAGCTCGCAACCAGAGACAAGTAGTAAGTTTTGTTTTTATGTGGCTAGTAATATCCGGTTGTGCACTTAATGTCATAGTTCACTATCCGAAATATTCACCACAGCGTCAGTGTTTGTGTGACTTTAGATGCTAGCCCTTCTGCTAACTCACCCGTAGACATTTACTTTGCTCTCACCCTTGTACTTTACGTTATATAATAACCTGTGTAAGAAGGAAAGCGAATAATCTGGCTTAACCTTTTTCTATCATATACGTACACTACTGGTGACTTCAGATGTACTCTAGAACGAAAATGAACAGGAACAGTTGGCATATGTCGGAGTGGTCGAACTGTTCATGACTGGGTACATCTTTGCTCATGGGGCGTTGCGTGTTCACATACGTAAACGTGCATCGCATCATCCACCATCTACGGGTCTTTGCTGAATATAGTCTGCTGACAACTTCATAGTTTTACCGGAAGTCCCGCCCTAGACCGTTAAAAATATCCCGACCACTGTACAGTCACTACAAAATTACACTGAACTAGCAATGCTGTTTTTCATGTCTACACATACACAGCTGGTTCAACCTGCTTGTAGGTTACGTAATCTTGTACCATGAGATTGATGGACCTAGCGAAGTTTTCGTTCACTTTGCGGTTGTAACCGCATCAGTATGTATTTTTGGAATTGTATATTCACTGAATCTATTAGGCCAAAGTGATCCCATCTCTGTCCGATAAACTAGAAAGCAGATCAATTGGCACTTCAGGCTGGACGACTAAATATGGTTGTGCCTCAGAATACTGAGAATCGCCATTTACACCTATCAAATCATTCAGGATTGTTAACATCAGAGGCAAACTTCTTCGAAGTGAGGCATAATTGAATCCATTGGGTTTGCAGCCATAAAAACAAATCAACTCCGACTAGTTGACCAGTTATCAGTTCATAAAACAGTTGAGCTACTATCTCTCGGTAGTAGGAGAATCGTTATGAAATCCATCAAAACACAGAATACAGATGTTGCGAGATGTCAACATTTCGTTTGGACTCTATAGCCGCTTACCTAAGATAATAGGTTCAAGCGTATAAATCTGATGCAAATAGCGTACAGTCAAGTGAACTAAATGTAAGGGGTGATAAGTTTACTACCAAGTGAGAGATACAGCCAGATTCAGTGTATCTTGGGAACATAAAACCGATCTTTCATATTTCATCAACAGCCCGTTATTGGTAGCCATCGGTTTCAGGTTTGAGTTACTTATATGATGAATGAATTGATCGGATTCACGGGATGGACATGATTGGCAATGCAGGATGGTAGGTTGCGTTGTTTCTTTCAGCCGTGCTGATGCTTCGGTTCACAGATTTGATCAGCCACTTGGGGATATTTTCCCGTACCCGCTGACGAAAACACTGATCCATTCTGTCAATATAAGTGTCACGGCAACTGCAAATGCATTTATAGACAGTATGAAAGGCAACATGATCAGTTAACGTTTGGCTTCACTCAGACAACACCCTGGGGTTGAGTGTGAAAGGAGCAGTCTCGTTGAAAGGTAGGTTCAGTAAAACACGGACTAAAGAGGTTCTCCGGATAAAGCACTCTAGATAGGACATACCAAGATTGTCGTCTGCCAGCGTAATTTGTGTTCCAATTAACTCTTTGCATATATCCGTTGTATTTCAGACGCCCCTCTGGCCCGGAAGCCACATTAATTCATTATGATCTTCAAGATAGGGGGCGAGACTTGGAGCCTGAAAACACCCGCTCCCCATTTAGGCATTCCACGATGAAGTATAGTCAGTAAGATTAAGTTAACAGATGGCAAAAAATCAACCCGTATTGGTGAATAGTAATCTACACCAATAAATCATCTTGTACATCTTGTACGCGCGCATTGCAGTTGCGCTAGAATCGAGTGGTATGTGTGGAGATTGCTGCCTGTGGAAATGGCCGGAATACCGAATCGGTACACAAAGTGTTGTGGTTCACTGAGTTGCGATAAAGAGTCGTGCCTGCTTCATTTCAGGCATACAGAAGTCAAACTATCGTCATTGTCTCCGATTTGTTAAGAGGGACACTGCCCGTATGTCCTTGACCATCTGTTATATGGGCTTTACTTGAACTGGAAACAAAACATGGCTCCCCAATTCGGCAAGAAGCCTTTTAATATATCTGAGGAATCACGGTCAATAAATCTGTTGTTTTACTTCGCGATCCAGCACCGACTGTCAACATAGAATAGGAGTTGGAAATGCTGATTATATGCTTTTTGAATAAAAGTTACAGAAATAAACTCTTCGGTTCCACTACCGTCCTACGTAAACATTATCACTTCCCAAGTGTAGACGAATTGTATCACAATCATACAACCGATGACATATAGCCAAGTCGCAATACGCAATATGAGTACCCTGCCTCATATTGATATTACAGCGAATGCTTGGAGGACCCACCTGGTTCTGAATCACAGCTGTACTGTTACTCAAACATAATCTGTTTGAGAAGTGCCAAACTTGACCGGGATCAAGTGGGTTTTGGTGTATATCATTACGCAGATTGATTAAAAGTAACTTTAAAAATTCAATATTCCGGTCATCTTCACCAGCAGCAAACTCCACACACACACACACAAATTCAAACAGACGTAATTGTGGAAATAAGTATTTTTTCGAAGTTGTTTCTACTAGTATGTCTGCCCAATTACCTTCGTGTTAACAAAATATTATGACAGTTTTGACAGGTCTGTAGACGTCCACAACTTGAGTAGATCAGGTAAAACTAATCTGTGCAACAGTTAGTGGGTAGCCAAAAATCAATAGCAAATCTGTGTGTTGTAGAACAAACCAATTGTTGAACCACAATGTAGACAATATGATCTTGCCTACAAACCATTGAAACTCTATATTACAAAGTTTGCCAACTAAACTGAAGCCAGTAGAACGTACTAGTTATTACCTCGTTTGTTGATGCGAATAATTCAGCGAACAATGTCGACTTTGCATGATACCCTTAATTTATGCAAACCTGTGACAGATGAATTTTCGCAGAATTAACGCGAGTGCGCGTGCTTTATTAAACCAATATTTCGGCGTTAGCATTAAGCTTTGAAAACCTTCAGTAGGCTTTTAGAAACGCACTATTTTGAACCCCGTTTGTCCCAATAATTTATTAAATCGTAGACCGTTATTTCAGTTTCATCTTGGTCTTAATCTTTGCTGTTGCCACATTTAGTTTGATCACTAATGTCCACGGTCACTGGGCTCATTCTGTGTGGAATGCTTAGGTTAATTAGATAAAGTTTAACCAGTGAACGGGTCACAAAATTACGAAAGATTGCGTTCACGATTTTATCACGTCAAATGAATTACTACAAGTCATCTTTCTGTCGAGAATTATATCATACAATATGTGCTTACATTTGTTTTAATTGGAATGCATGTAACAGATGAACACTGCTCAAGGTTGAATTATAATAATCCATATTTTTTTATAATCGAAGTGTTCTCTGATGTTATTGAGGGTTTCGAACTTTTCAGATTCAACAGTTTTCTGAGTTTCCAGCAATAGCTGTTAACAGGTGTGAGAAACAGTCAATCAAGGTAACATAACTGTTGTCAGTGGTTTACTCTAAGACCGAAAACAGTCTTTCGCCGCACGTATTATAGGTTAGTGTATGCTGTAGTAATCGCAAGCTCTGTTTTAAAAATTACAGTAGTTAGGCTCCTGCGAGATCAAAACTAACTCAAGTCCTCGAAACCAAACTGCCTGATGTGTGTGAAGGTTGTACAATTGCATAATAACTAGACTGTATTAATATAAAGGACTACATTACAAAAAGAACAGTTAATCTGTGTAAAAGGTGTGATGTGTCAGCATGAAAACGGTGTCTGTACCAACATGTTTGAAAACTCGTTAGCACATATTTTTACTTGTACGACTGTTCTACAAACCAAGTTTTTCAAACAACCTTGGCCCATTCGGTTATGCACTTTAACTATTGACAAGATATTAAGGAATCTTTGGGAACTTACTGCCTTATCGAAAGATGCACACTGAAAGCACATCTTAAGTGTGTGTATGTTTGTAACTTCTCAGCTTCCGGCGTGGTAGTGTAGCTTGGTAGACAGAAGGCTTGTCGTATCTTGGCATACCGTTTCTGTTGCTCCTTTGATTCCATCCTCGATATGGATTCATCGCAATTGGATCCCTTAAAATAAATATACTTATACGGCCACTTTCTGAAACAGTACCCAGATACATGATTCACACAGTAGATGGATGCTTGATTTCACTTTCCGATTTGGAACCAAACTAGACTTCTCCCGTATGCTCTTAACTACGTATCTTAGTTCACGTCGTCAATGTCACTCTATTCACCCAAGATTACAGTTTGCAACCATAATAAAAAGCATAACCATTTGGCCCATTCTAAATTGCTACAAGTGTGATGGGATCACGCGGGTTAACTAGATGGTTTGATCGATCAAAAATTTTTATATTTATTCAATTTACAGATGTTATACAGAGATGTCAAACTATTACCTTGCTGAGAGGCAAAGTTCTTACGGGGCCACCAATAGCAATACTAAAGCTACATCTCAGTTTTATTGGGGTGCAAAGTTAGCACACGTGCCAAATTCAGCAGTAACAGTTGTACTGAACCAGCGGGAAGAACTTTGACTAGAATCACCACTAGACAATGGTAAATCTTTTAGAAGTTTACCTAATACTATGGCGTTCTTAATTTGGGGAGTTGTGGTGACCGGTCATTTCAGTCATCCAAAAAACACGTATGTTATACATGGGGGGTTGAACGATTTCAAAGAATATCCCAACCAACGTCGCCCTCTGCCCAACCTACCTTGTGAACAGTGACAAGAGACAGCCTATGACAGGCAATACGATAGATTACGGACCAGTTACTGAACTCCATGTATAAGCACTTGCAGGCTTAGTTACTACGTTAGTTGAGTCATGTTTGCTACGCTATTTGAATTAGAGAACAATTTTCTATTATTTTCATTCAAACATTTGGCTTTTCCCAAATCGACTGACTACACAGTAGGAAATTGCGTTCGTTAATTATGTGCTAGTGTGCTAACAATGGCTGGTAACCGACCCCTGACCCGCTTTGATTGCGCCCGGTAGGTCGACTTAACCGAATCAGCTTGGCTGAAAGGATGGTCTAATTTGACTAAATACGTAGAAGCCGTAGGTAAACTGACCCTTGACAATTGATTGCGGTTCCAGATGGGTTCGAAGAATCAGCTTTTTGTGCAACTTATTTAGCTTGCTCCACCGTAGCAAGCAAAACTGTGAGCAATTGAGGAGGCATGTAATAGCTATATATCTTTCAGCTTGGGACACCCTTCGACCGTAAATCCAGAACATATTTCGGTTGTGAAATAGGTTTTGTTAATTTCTACAGTAAGTCTCTTAATGGTGATTACACTGGAACCGATGAAATTTAAGATTCATCAAAACATGAACTTTTTTTGTAACGCTCGACAAATCTCTATATGTTCAATAGCACGTGATTACTAAGTAGCCACTTTCAGTCATCGTGTTAAATAAAAATTCTCTTTCATCTCCGATGGTAAAATTCATGCACTGGTTCCCGGATCAATCTATCAAACGCTTAATAGCAAAACGTCCTACAAACACCATACACCATACTGCAAGTCGTTCAAACTCCTGAGTAAACAGGATATATTTTTGGGAAACAATGAAATGTAGTAATTATTCACTAAGGTTTTTCGACTGATCTATCATACAGATGACGTCACATACACAACGATTGTTAGCAAAACAAAACTTTGTGAGGCCAGATTTCTAGCTTTGATACAAAATTATCAACCAACAATCTATCTTAAACTCAATCGTCACTCCGGTATTTTGATGGCATCATTTCCCAAAAAACTTAAACTAAACATCGTACTTGCAGCGATCTAACATCTGCTTTGGATCAATTACTGTACCTTAAGTAACTTTGGAAATTAGTGTCTTTCAGTTTACTTTTTTCAAAGTTAATTCGTACATCTCATTGTCTTGTTACAGCGCTTTTAATAAACGCGCTTTTGTTTTTCTCACTTTATACGCCAGTTTGATTTTATCATTGAAACTATATGAATATAAATATACCGTTTAGTTAAATATTGATCCAAAAAGCAAATTCTTTAAATAGAATGTTGACCACGATAATGTATAAGGAAGATGAGATATCCCTGCAAAGCATCTACAAACGTTCATCGCTCACAAGGTCACATCAGTAATGGGCTAAGCTGATTAATAGTTCTAGAATTTATCTGGGTCAGTTAGCCTGTGGGTTTCTAGTGCCCTTGGTTTCATGCTCGGTTAATCAAATGGCTGCTACAGGGTAATTGCATGACTAAAACGATAACTTTAGCAAATGTGGTGTAAAACGGTCACGAAATGCGGCAACCTCAAAATTGTTGGTTAAGATAAAATTGATCTCTCGAGTAAGGGAAGTAACATTAGGTTAGATAAGCCTATCAAACATCAAATTGATCAGTAGTAATAAAAATGTTTGATTTTGAAGTGCCCTCGAATTGAATGGTTATTTGCCCTTCAAGATAAACAATCTAGCATATTAAGCTATTCACACGATTTAGGCGATTTGCGTTAAAAGTACGGGTGTAAAAATAGATTTGAGCTAAATTCAGCATACACAAAAAATAAGCATCATAATTGCATTAGTTATGAATTTTGGATATCATAGCAAAATGTAACGGAAGGTTGTCAGTTGGCTAATTTTATTTAAATGGGAAGATATCAGTATGGCATCTCTCTCTGTGTGTTGTGGGATAATAGATACTTGATATTGTAGGCATTTGTAGGCTTGTTCTACCACACATCACGGAAGCTTCGAATCAACACTGCTGCCTCTACATTTTTTCAGTTAATTTGCACTATTTTTGGTTACTTTTGAACAAAGATTGTCCTGCTATTTGCATCACTTTGTGCATCAACCTGTGCCCCAGGGTATAGTAGTTCAGTGCAAGAAGACTACCTGGGAAAGATTACATTGTTAACGTGTGTAGGAATGAGCTCGTATACTACAACCCTTGCAGTGGTCTCGCGGTGATCCATAACTACGACAAACTGAGCTATATACGGAGATTCAAGTAACATCAAAATAATTTGTATTCCTGTCATTCTAAAGTATATTATTAAAACTTACAAGAATCTGTCCTAACACGACCCATTGGGTTGAAAAAATTATTCCAAATTGAAAAGCTGTTTCCGGTTTTCACTTGATGATTTTTGATAGATTCTGATCGAGATAAATAGCAAACAATCCGTAAATGTTACATCCAATTTACTTTGCTGTTGAATGTTCTATTTGGACAACTTTAAACTCCCTTTCATTCAAAACTTTGATTACGATAGGTCAACAACACGTCGCCATTAGTTACGTACCCGTGAGTGTGTAACCGAGGCGGTATGGTTCAGGTCAGCGGTGGAAAAATAAATGACAATATCTTTCTTTAGTGATATATTGTTAGACTTCATGCAATCCTTCTGAAAGCGAACACCACACACAGTTAATTAAATCCATTCAAAAGTGTTTTATAAAGTCACACTAATTTACACAATCGTCTAGGTTCGAGGGATGTTCACAAGACCAATGATCTGGTGACCAGTAGTTTTAATTCAGGGAAAGTTTTGCCGAAACGAATCTCAGTTCACTCAGCCCAACTTGTTCAGTGTAAACAAAGACGAGAATGGCCGGGGATTGGTTGATTGAGTGCGACCATCAGACGAAAGCTAAACTAGTCTACTTAGCTTAAGACACGATTATTGAAAACGGCAGATGCAGCCTGGAGAACACCGCTATATTTACATTCACTAGAATTACTAATTGCTCTATCGGTGGGAAGATATACGGTCTCAGCTACTAGGGGGTCTAAGAGGTCATCTCCCAGGAAATTTGTTTGCGTGACTTGATGGTCTGTTGGCTGAAGATGGTTATCTCTGACGCACAGCTTTACTACTCTAATTTGACTAACATTTTACTAAGCTGAACAGTTTAAGTCTCATATGCTTGGCTAACAGTATACAATTCACATGAGTCTAAGTGGTACAGTTCACTGCTGTTTGTTTCAAACAATCTGAAACAGGAACTCTGGAATGAGTTGTTATGCAACGCATATTTAGAGCACACTATGTTACATGTCGCATGTTACATAATGCAGTTTACATGTTTGTGTATGTATATGTGTGTGTCAGACACCGAAGGACGCTGTGATGGAACTTTATGGATTCATTAGAAATATGTAATCACACAAACACACTTTAGGCAGTTTGGTACTAACAAATGATTATTTCTGAGTGTATTGCAGAGAACATCACTTAATATTTGCAGCTACCTTTCAACACACGAATGAAACGTTTGCTCCAGTAGTACCTGTTCAAATGTAATATCAACTGACGAATTAACGATGTATCAAGTTATCAGTCAATTTGTGAGGATTTGAATTACAAATCATTCCCGGTTGGATGGGATTGCTGACGCAATAATTGATGTCTCACAAAAAATGTTGGAATTTAATCACTTACCTAATAAAGCCATTTTTCTGTTATCTACTTCAGGCTGTACATTACAGGGAACTAAAATTTTGACAAGACTGTAAGATTTGATGTGCTGTAGTGGAGACAGTAGAAGCCCGAAGAAATTTCCTTGTCTGGCAGCTTATAACATGCGTCCGGAAGCCACATCCAGTAAACCACTTAACATCACTACTATGGCATTTCTACTTACCACAAACGGAACTACCTTTTGTTTTAAAGCATTAGTTACGTTAATCATTCACCTATGTAAGGTGGAAGGCAATTTGATTTATATAAGTTGTCAATCACTCACAGCTTATCATATCTCTCGCATTCCGTTTGATTCTTCAGTTTGTCCTTCCTTTAAGAACCACCATATTTCAATTTTGTTCTTGTTGTGACAGAAATCATTTTTGACTAAAATTCCATACTTACTAGCAATCGAAATACCACTCAGAATATTTAATAATTTCACTGACTTCAACGTGAAGGACGATTCACAACGTGGGTTCGTCGTTTGGAGTTTACAAAACTGTTGTTGTATCTAATCCCGAGTCTAACGGAAAATCTGAAAATTCCTCTGAGATAATCGTGGCAGCTGAATGTGAGGTCATTAGCATAGTGATCAGCACGGTATCTATGTGAAAACGCAACCGATGTTCGAAGCCTGGCTATGGTGGCATTATCCACTAATGACGACCTCTTAAAACAGCAAACGTCGAATACAGTTTCATTTCCCACGAAAGACTGGTTGAAAAAACTATTGAACTATGGAAGCTGCAATGAACTATGAATGCTGTTCATCTTGTACCAGTATTTACGTGGTTGTATTAGTCCAGGTGTATAATACCCCTCGAATTTCACGACTTCGTACACAGCATGCAATCGATAGGATAAAACGTAATGCAGTCAAGAAATATACTTTATCAATGGTTTTATTTGAGATTTATTCAGTGGTACTTCTACTTCCAAAGACACCATCGTTGGGATATTTGTTTGCTGAGTTGTCAACTATAGACGCACAAAATGACAGTCCGGAATGACGAGTCATCAGCGGACAAACCTTTTGAAAGCAAATGGCTAACTGACAACGCATTTGACTTCGTGAACTAGCAAAACAATTTCATATCAACCAGAACGACGTTGGAGAATGTTTGTAAATAGCACGAATGGGTCACCAGTGTATTAAAGTGTATTTGTCTGCTTTCTCTCCCGCTTCCTTTCATCACCACTAGGAAACACATTTTCAACTGCCGTATTTAATGTTTCCAAAGTATCCATTTTGTGATTTCTTTACGGCCTGAGAAACAGTGGTCTCTTGATAGGATTTTAATGGCCGCATCGCTAATCGATCGTGCAGGAACCATGATAGCAACAACACTGTGAGCTAGTCTACCAAGCAGACATGCACATCATTGTAGGCCCGTTGGACACTTATGATGAAGTAGGTAAAATAGATGACTAAGAGGTAATGCAACAGAATAAAAACGTTTACAGGATCATAAACACAAGAGTTGGCATTTCCACTAAACTTTAATTGGTCAATAAACGTTCTGATTAGGGTATTTCAAACTGCTTTTGTTTATACAACTCTCACTCGGATTAATCAGCACGTGTTAGTAATGCACTTCCACAGCTTTACCTAAACATCTAAGAGTGTTCACACGGACAAGACAACAGATATAAGCTCCGCTGTTTTTCTAGAAAGATGAGGTAAAAATGGGGTGCACGTTGTTTGAACGATGCACTTTTTTCTACCAACCACTTAATCGTCAATCAGATTATTTCGCTTTATAAGGCTTCTTGTAGTAGAATAATTAATTTTAATATATTGTGATTCATTCGTATTACTTGTGATTGAGAAATCCAAATAAATGCAACACATGTTGTCACAGCACAACATGAAGACCTTGCTCCATACCTATTTATGATAATGCTATTATAACTCAGTAACGTCATAGCTACTGCATATAGACTATCTATATCAGATTGTGTCCGTCCAGATCAAATTACATAAATTATATTTGGATTGAATTATTCTGTAACTTTTTGGTGCAGTTTTTCAATTAAATAAACCAAAGATTTGAATATAAATTATTAACGAAAGAGATGCAAGGATTATTCTGTTACGCTTAATCTGTTTTAAAATACTCTCAGGGGATTTATGGAAGGCGATAGCATTAGTGCTTCCGGTCACAATGCAGTCTATCGCTATGCTACATATCTGGAGTGTTTGCATCGGGAAAAGCTGTCTCTATCATTGACGAAGGTTTCGTTCGTTAATTATATGGCTGTACTAAACTTTATTGTTATTCGGTGGTAACTCAAAATAGTTTGGTCATTGTTAACCCCCAGTCGCTGTTTTTAACATGTGTTCGTCAGTTTGAACGGTCCATTATTTTCAGTCAACACTGGTTACCCACTGCACTTAAACAAAACAATATGGCAGATGCATGTTTTCGGTTTAATCAGTGGATTAATTTACTGAGGTACGAGTAAACTCAATGTGTTCATGCGTCCCCATGCAATTGTAATGGACTACTCTGCGTCATGAGAAATTACTGTGTTATTCATGAGATGGACAAGTTAAATGGTTAATTGTGTTGCATCCAGAAGTGGGTGAGTATTCGCCTAGAACCGATCTAGTTACAACTTGTTGAGAATCCAGATGATCACTACTTAAAACTTATTGCTTTTGATCACAGTAGTAAAATTCCTAGAGCACGCATGGGTTTGCACAGTCATATTTCCGTGTTGTCTGTGTTCTGCTTGTCACAGAACCACGAAAATTTCTGCGATCAGTATAATCCTGCACTTGACAAATTTATACCATCTTGTAAAACGTCCAGAATATTTGGTTGCTCGACAGTAGCCAACATTCGCTGGCGAACAAGTTTTGACCTGTTCAGTGGGACCCTATAGATAACAGTGAACGATCGGTCTATGTTGACCTGATGATCGTTGTCCGCCAGATGACCTACAATGGCACTCGTGATTGAATTTCTCTCACCTGTCCCGATGCATGCTGGGTGATGTTCTCTGATTCTTCCAGATAAGTGCCGAGTCGTACGACCCACGTAGTTTGCTGAATAATCGCAGACGAACGAGTAAATTATCATAGATGAGTTGTGGACCGACACTTTATCCTTCAGATTCAGAGTAATCAGTGGCGAACTGGTGAATGAAATAATCGGTCGGGCTGCGTTCAACGTTCTCTTAAGTGAATTAGTAAGTCGACGGGTCAGTGATTCAGCCAACGTATCTCCTTTGTATGGCAGTCGTATGAACATGGGCTCCTTGAATATTAGCTGATGATTCAAATGCTCTCATATGTTCATGCTTGATTGGTGATAGTTCGTTGGTCACGATGTTCGCTGCTAAAGTAAACTATCGAGCTCAGGCCCAGGTAAATGCGACTTCTAATTACACTTCGGTTAATTTCACACATGTAGCTCACATATGGATCAGCAGAGCATAGAGCGCAATTACCTCGTGGTTAGTGAACCATGAAGCTATGAGACAGATGATTTTATGTCAACTATTTGTAACCCTCTGTTTTATCCGCACAATCTAATGCCCCTATTTTTTATGCGGATTCACATTTCTTATCAACTAGAAAGGTTGATTCACAGCGTTAATCGTCATGGGTACATCCAAGTTGCGATGGAAAAGGATTCACGCTAACCATTTGCCTTACTCTTTCATCTATGTGCTGAATCCATTCAGAACTCTTTGACAAGATCACGACAGTAGTGTTTTAGGCGTCGAATTCAGCCTTACATTTTGACAACCATATTTATAAGGGGAGCTCCAAGAACTTGAGTCATGGCTTACTGCAGAAGGTCATTGTTTTCCTAACTAGGCCGCAAACTTTAGTCTCCTTATGTACGGGCACAATATAATGGGCACCTTATTGAGCCCAGACCATTTCGAAATATTCTCACACGTAAGTACCCTACGATGGTTGGCAGGTAATATCCATTTATGGCATACTTTGAATTCCACTTGATGCTCCCAACATAATACCTACAAACGTCTCCCTCAGCTTTCTTTGTGAACAGTAGTCTTACTACTGTTGATTATTTTGTACGTTTGGTTGGCATTACCTTACAAAAATGTTGATGATTTAAACAGTTACTGAAACAATTAGTGATTAGTCAACCACAAAACTGGAGAACATGAAACAACAAAATACTGACGCTGCCAGAACATTATTTTTCCAAAAACTTGTGACAGATATTCTTCTACACACTGACTGATATTTGTGTTTGATCTGGGCTTTATGATGAAGATGGAACGCTTAATGTTACTTTTCAAATGAAGCACTTGGCTCAATATTTTCTCTCGCTGCTACTCGTCAGCATTGTGCAAGCTTGATGAGATTGTGAAATTGGACTGTGATGGAATTTCTCTTGATTCAACTTTGTTGAACACTATCAGCGACATTTACTGTATATCATTTAAAACCCACTAAATTAAACCACTGAATGTCGGATGACCAAAATAATTTAGAAATTGGAGATCATCTAACAGGAAACTAGTTTTTATACTGCACCATGTATCCCCGCAAAAATAAATTCTGAACGTCATTGTGCTCACTGTTTCCTAAACGTACTCATCAAAATGTGCTAACGGAAGCGAAACATGTCATGAGTGTGTTTATTGCGTATCTGCAAATCGAATTATACCTGTTTACTAATTCTTTGTTCATGGGTTATAAATAGGGTCTGGAAAATGAAATCTGACCTAACTTTACTGATAAAGTATGATGCGCAAGTTCCACTAACCGATAGGCTTTCATCATGACTGTCGAGGTCGAGGTCGAAGTTGCAAGTTATCTGGAATAATGCTGTTTTAACAAGTTTTTAAAACGGATAAATCAAAATTTCTTATTTTGATATTTCCCAGTTTGTTATATTTAGTACACGCTTGAAAGATGAGTTGATTACAAACAAGGAATAACTTTTTTATGAGCATGTGGAACATTTTTTTCTAAACGTAGGGTAACAGGTGTCTGCGTAACTAACGAGCCAATAGACTTGATGCACCAGGACGGCAGTTCATTTATTTGCACCGATTTTATGCGCTTTAAAATATTACTTATATGGTTATACAAATGTTGCAGTATGTGTACACCAGTAAATCAAGACTAAACAGTGGAACTGGAGGTCTTTTTTCTTATCACCGTGGAGTGACCAAGTAACCCAACTAACCTCTTTGAGTTCATTGCACTAGTTATTATCCTGAAAGCTGTAATCTCTTCATGGTGAGTTTGGTGACGGATTGTCCATGTCTGCGGTTTGGATAATTTAGACTAGTCTTACCCAAAGTTTCCATACATACATCAAGTAACATATCTGCGTCACATTATCGTCCAATCAGTAAAGTGGTATTTCGTTGATCGCTGATGTATTACGTTAGACATATTCAATCAGTCAGGTAGTGAGGTTTCTCACACAAGTGGCAAGAAAACGTTAGCTAAACGGTTGGTTCGACTGAATCAGAAACAATACTAGATGATCTATCGAAGGTAGTTCAATCAGAGATCAGCAATTACAGAAAACAATTAGCTTCCTGAATATAAAATCGATTTGTACGTGAAATACTCCTATAAACTCTTCAATTGATCAAGATTGTGGACTTTACTATTTCAACACTCAATGGTCATTGACCAAATAAAGCGTCTACTGATGTAAGAGCAACTGTTTGGTTTGCGTCGCTAATGGCAACTCTAACGAAGCTGCACTGCTTAGCAGGCACTTGACCTGCTACTCTTTACAAAACATAAAAAGCTCGCCGATTTTCACAAGCAACCAATGTAAGGAGTTCATAGTATTTAACACTTAGTATCTTGTTAGTCAATATGGTAAACATAAACAACTTAGTAATCTGAGCGTTTTTCTCATCCTAATAAAATATATACAGTGTAGATGTTATGTGATTATTAGTAAAACGACAGGGAATTTCACAGTTGGGATGATGTATACGAAAACGAATGGCAACAACGGAGATCATCGATCACATGAATGTGGTAAAGGTTATCTGGCTGAACATTTAATCCCCCAAAGGTTCCTTTCATGGAATTAAGTCATTTCTTTGCTGCCGAAGTGGTTGAGCATTTAGGTAGCATAGTCCGATTCAGTCACTTCACATCCACGTAAGAAGTGAACAACAACATATTTTCACGAGAACCCGGGTCGGAGGTCAAGATGTTTGTAATGACATGCATTTATCCTGTTAAAGAGCTTTAAGACAAATAAAGCCTGTCTCCAGTGAGCTAACCTTTTAAGGGACTTCCAGTCTGTTAATGCAGACATGTTATGTATCCTGTCAATTTCTAACCGTCATCAATACATCGTTCATAGTTCGATTCGTCCCACGGTGATCAACTTGGAAATTATTAGAACAGAATTACAATCAACCATCAGGATACTAAACGGTTGCAAGCAAAAATAACAATGCTTACATTTTTGATATATTGACAATTGTGATGGATAAAAATAGATAGTGAATTCTGGTATTCTCATCTGTTTACCCATTCAGGAAGCCGATAAGCCCCGGTTTGGTGAAAAATGTGTAAAACAACCTAATTAGGTAAGAATCATGCACCGATGAGGTCTATTTAAACATACAGTACGAAATGTGTATCAACCGTGAAGTTTTTGTAAAGGACATCCGGAGGAATTTTTTGCAACAACAGCATCATAATACGGCCAACTGTTTTGCGTCTCATCATCAGAAGGTATTAGTCTAGGACCTCGGCGATACGGATAACAAAACGCTCACCGTATGTTTATAATACACTGATAGGTGTAGTTTTATTTTTTCTAGCAAATATTCTGTACTCTCTTGCAAACTGTCTATGAGAATGACTCGGTGAATTTATCGTCATTCAGATGGTCAGGCAGTACAAGGTTTCACACGTAAGCACTAGGGCGGAAAATAAGATTTAGGCTTGGAAACAAAGCGCATGTCCCTGTCATGAGTAGACGTTTACCCAGTCGGTGTCACAGGCTCAGTTACGTTGTTCTCAAGTACGTTATGACATCTTAGTATAAACTGTTGAGTTGATTGAAAAATCCAAACATCTAACAAAACACTATTATAGTATTGAATGCACCGATGACGTGGATCAGTTAACATAACTCGGTGAAGCTTCTGACTTGGATTGCTTCAAAATTTAGGCAATCACTTGCGAAAAATAGCGTTGGACCCTACCTGATTTCCCCATATGTCACATGTGATCCACCAGTATCTTTCTTTGTGTATTTCTGCTGAGATTGGTGTATTGTTACTGAGTGTTTATTGTGACCCTCCATATATATGAATAGAGCTAACTAACAATTCTTTTAGGCATAGTGTGCTGGTTAACTAATCGTTAAAAATCTAGCAAGTAAAACATATGTACAATCCAGTTTGTGAGTACTGAATATTTCGTCGAATGGTCTACTGATCTTCGTTATTAACATGCTCAAATCTATGCTGTTTCCATTTCCTTTCCACGGCTTATGGTATGCAGCTTTCTACGCGCGCAGAATTCAAACATTTCTCGCCATCCTGTTCTGTTCAATCCTCATAGTCTGCCTTTTGACCGCTTTGATTCTTCGTATAAGGTGAGTTGTCAGTCTTCAATGACGTATTCATTGAAATACTTATTGTCGGAAATGTTTGATTTATGGATTTTGTTTATCTGTAGCAAACACTTTTGGCATTTTTTAAGTATATTAAAGTGTACAGTGCCAATGGTTACTTAGTTGCCATTACATACTTTATGGTGGGTTCTACTAGCATGTGACCCTCTTTTCTAGTTTGCACTTTTGTTGAGTAAATATCTTCACAAGCTGCTGTTCAGCTATGCATGACACAGTTCTCAAGTATACTGTGTTAATCTAAGTCTGTTATCCTAAAGTATAACGTAGGACTACTGATAAGGCAGCCTTAACTAAGATGGCCAAATTTACATGGGTTAGTGGCTAAACAGGCGTACATCACCATTAAATATGGTATAAGAACACCAGCAATATTCTCATTAAATTTAGTGAGTGGGCAACCTTCAAAACATTTATAAGCAGTTATTCATGTTGCCTTGCAGCTACTATATTGAAACGTCCTTTTTTGAAAGGCAACAATGAGCACACTTTGTATTTATTTTATTAAAGGCTATAATACTCCCCTTAGGGATTCAGTTTATCGTGCCTTACTTTCGAATAGACTTAACTGCGTTTCTTATATCCGCAAAGCAATTGCGGTTTTCGATTTCATTAATTTACTGCTCGGCTTGATGGAGATCCCGTGACTTGGCGGCATTCCGATGTAAATATCTTGAGGAATTACAACTAAGAAGCTTTTCACTCAGACAAAATGTTGTTCTCTCAAATAGGAGATTTGCCAATTCGACAGGAAAAGTAAGTCCGCCTAAAACCTCTCATACTCTCACAGGTATGGGAAACTGTCTAACATGTAGCAGCTGTTTATACAAAGCGTCTAGGCGAAATAATCAACGGGACAAAAGCAGAGTAGTCGTGATGATCATCCACAAGAAAGGTAACTTCTAAACAGACAAGACCAAATGCGAAAACTGGTTCTACCAATAAAGTGCACGTTTTTATTTACTGAAGGTCCGTTTTGCTCGTCAACGATCTATGTGTATGTAGTTTACTAAAGTTGTATGTACATCCAGGGAAGAATATTTCAACTGAGTTAGTCACGCCATAAGTTGATGTTTATACGAAGTTTAGCGTATGCCCATTTCACGTTGTACTGTGAGTTAAAGAAATATCCTGCTTTAATGGCACAAATCAATAAGGAAACTAGTTTTTTAACTAATGACTTCTTTCCCAGGAAAAGCGGATTCTATTCCCCATTGTCATATCTGGTTAATTATCCTCTGGCACTACGGATATTATGATATTCACTAAAAACGTTCACGAAGTTGTACACAGTGGAGTAAAGTATTCTTCTACATATATGTGCGTAGATATTCCTGTGTAGTTACAGACTTTGCTATCAATGTAATTTAACCTATTTCTAACGTTTCATTATGATTGAAATGTGGTAAGGAAAGGGCCCAGATTCGATTCATGTAGTTGTTAACATCGTAAACACAATGAGTTTGTAATACATTCTTGTAAAATTTACCAATGATCATTTTTCTGGTGATCCCTTTTCTGAGTCTATTGCTCGCCCAAATTGAACGTCACACTGGAAGAAATCCATATTTGTCTTTAAAAAAATGTTATAGCATAAGTGATCCAAATTTAATATACACTTTGGCAAGGTTAACTCGCAGGTATGCAAATGCTCATGTGTTCAAATTAGTGTGGGCCACCGCTGCCGTAGCCAAATACAGGGCGTTACAGCTTACTAAACTTACATTTGCCAGAGCTTTGTCGTCAACAGTCAAACACAATAGGAAGTAGTGACATGACAAATATTGTATGTTATGCTGACCTCCGTGAGTTAGACCCAAAAAAACTCAGACGTCTAGACAGTGTTAGAATAACAGCAAACATCCTCAATCTATCTAACCTTGATACGAGTCGACCAATTCCGCTTGTGGTGATTTTACTTCATCTGCCTCCTTCTGTAAATCCCCTGCCTCTGTTTAAATGATTCCGTGATTTCCACGTCCATGTAGTAGTCTTTCAAACATACTATTAAACGGTCATTCAGATTTTATAGGTCTCCATCCGTGACATTCAAGAACTGACCAATTTACTTTGATACTCGACACAATGTACCACTGTTATCTCAAAAAAATAATGACAACAGATGCGACCTAACTGAACGATCACAAACCACACAATTATTGTGCCAGTCAAATAAAACAATAACAAATCTTAAAAGAAAGATTGCAAGCATCCGTTTGACATAACAAGTAAGCAAATAACTTGATATGCAGCACACATCTGGGGCCACCATGTGGTCGCACATAACAACAAAATTTGTGCTGGGACAGCCGGTCAGGTGTGCACATGGCAAATCCAATCTTTATATCCGAATAACAAACCGAATAAGCAGGTAAACAATTCGCCTGATCGATCATCCAGACAGCCCTCTAAGCTCACTCGGCTTGAACTAATCAATCCAGTAGGCCATTATATACAGTGGAACTCCTGTTCCCGTGCATACGAAACGATCTTGTTGACTATCGCTAGTGATCCAAGTCAAGTCAAACAATCACACATGTTTGTTTGCCGGAAGAATTCTTCCCAGTATGTTTTATCATGCACGAAACTTGCAGTTGGCGTCATGGTTGATAACTGGCATAACAGAAGATGGGGTGCAGTGGACATAATATTCTGGGTTGCGGTATTATGATAGACAAGATTAGGATACCATGGATAACAGTCTAGTTAGCTGAAGTCAGATGGTTTACCGTAATTAAACTTGCTTACACAATTTTCTGACTCTACTTTGATAAATTTTACGGTTGCATTCGCTTAGATTAATCGAACTTTGTAATACAATTTCCACCCAGTTCAGCTGAGTTGATTAGTTTACCATATAACCGATAAAGTGTACACTGTGACTAACTGCTCGCGAATATCGATCCTACCATGTGTGTTTCTGTATGGAACGCAGCTGTAAACGATGAATCATCTAAGTCAAATCGAAATTTTCAAGGTGAACAAATCCCATTTGTGGACGGACGACCATTAGATGAAAACCGATGGCACAACTGCTGTTCACCCCGAACACAAACACACAATATGGTACGTCCTCCAAACCAGACGTGCCATAAACCTTAGTGCATCAAATAAAAATCGATTGGCAAGTTTTCTTAGACTGTAAGGATTCGAGTGATATACATCTGGGTGAAGTAAAAATAGTTCACGCCCATTAGAAAAGATTGCAGAGTGAGTTCACTTTCAAGATGTGGTCGTAATAATGTCAAACGTAAGATAATTACACAACTGGAAGACTCTCTAGACATCTGAAAATTTTGAAGTATTCGTCCAACCCTTCGACTACTGTGGCATGTTACCTCAACTGCATGTTTATTGTGCATATTGTGACGGGGAAAGAACATTAGAGTTTTCATATAAATTTGCCTCATAATCCATCACTAGTCATTGTGAGAGTGCGAGCAACAAAATGTTTTTCAGTAACATTGTGTTCACTGCATTCTCAAGAGCAAACTAGTGGGTTGGCGTTTTGAACTGATTCAAAAACAATGCAGAAGCTATTGTAGGTCATTATGTGGGTGTGTCTTCTTCCAAAAGAAACAACATAGTTGTACATAACGAAATGTGGTCTTCAGAAATTGTTGCTTTGAACTAACTCGAACATTTCCTACCCCTTTAATTTCAGGCTGTGTGCCTAGTCACCAAGTTTTAAAAATTCAGTTTAGACTCCCCCTCTCATACTACTAGCAGAATTCAATTGCCGTACGTCTAGGCAACATTCTGGTTCATTTACTTCTGCTCAGTTTACATGTACTTTCAATCACATGAAAATTTCATATAATCTTCAGCATATATTACGTTATAAAAAATCGCACATATTCGTCTGCAAACAGTCACATATAGTCCCTTAGTAAATGAGCCCAATGCAAAGCAATAGGCTGTGGTTTTTTGACGGTAATTTCGCCTGCTCATATAAATTTAGCTGAATAGAAAACTAATGGTAGACGGGACCGTTATTCTCACTTCCTTACCGATTGACGCATGTTATCCAGCAACATGTTGACAACAAAAATGCAATCGGCGACCAGTTGGGAGTGTGGTTGGGTTTATCTTGTACCTCAATCACATCAGATTTCAGTCTTGCAATTCGGACAGATGCTCCATACATCATCGTTCGACAAGAAGCAATCATTTTAATTGTCGCACCAGTTGCGTAATGTGAAACGTTCACATCTTTACCACGATTGTGTTTAGACTTCCATCTGCCCTTACTTGAGGCAACAATCTTGACCACGATGCAGTTGACTACATATTAGTCATAACTGAATCTCCATGTGACACATTCATCACTTTGGCTTCCACGAATTCCACAAGTAGAGACTACTCACTTCAACCAGCCGTTAAATGCATTCCCCCTGGAAACAATGTGATAACCTCATTATCTCTCAAAATTGCAAGTGCATACGCGTTCAAATGCAGTAATTCATTGGAGTCAAATCTGACGTCGATACCTCCTGGATGCGTGTCATGAGTTCGAATCTGGTTCGTTATTGGATTATTTACTATCTGATCAGTCTGAACAGAAGCCAAGTATTACTCCAGTGATAGTGAAAACGATATTGGCCGTTATGTCTCTCTGCATGCGGAACGCGCAATTTAAATTTAAAGTTTCGTTTCCTTTGTCAGTTAAAAGGCAGCACACAACGCGGTATCACTAAAGATGGTAACTACCTTTTGTTCCTCGAATAACTGATCTAGTACGAAAGCAATGGGAGGAATGTTCTCAGTTTCTATTTCGAGCTTGAATTTTCTTATTACCCTTTGTAGTGTAATAAATATTTCCATTGTAAAACTATTCGTTTACGGATTTTTCACAAATCGACTAAACATTTTACCTTGGACCTTTGGTGCACACATCATATGCGTGTGCTTATTGAGTGTCCTAAAGTGTATATGGGTCACAGTCATTCGATTTCATTGTAACAGTGCATATATAAGATAATTGTTTCCTACCCAAGAATTACAATTAATTTCAACACTATGGTGTGAAAGACGAAACCATTCATAGTTCGTGCATAATTTGATCAGTATCTTGGCAAAACATTTAGTCGTATGCTATTTTGGTATAAATTAATATTGCATTTATTCATTCTTCTAATAACCTTAGTCAGTTCGAAGCAATTGTGTGGAACGTCATTGGAGCCAGTGTCTGTTGTTTGCCACTCATGCCAGCTAATTTGGGAAACGTTTTTCTACTCATCATTAGAAACGAATTATTTTAAATAGGAAAAACATTTACGTTCTGAATGGTTCTGTCTAATGTGTTTTCTTGTCACTGGCACCTCTTCGCGTGTCGTGACTGCAATATTTATAGGGGTATGCACTGTGAAAACAGAGTCGGATTATCTAATCTCCCAAATGACATCTTGTCTATGTTGGGTTAAATAAGACCATGTGAAAAACGTTTCTACCTAATACGAATAGCAGTAGTAAAGGATTGAAGGAAGAAAGTTGGAAAAAATTAGCTGGATACAACGCGAGAGTCAGTTTTAATGGAGTGTAGTTTG
The DNA here is from genome assembly GCA_014338405.1 of Paragonimus skrjabini miyazakii. NCBI lineage: Eukaryota > Metazoa > Platyhelminthes > Trematoda > Plagiorchiida > Troglotrematidae > Paragonimus > Paragonimus skrjabini miyazakii. The sequence continues at coordinate 179,043 of JTDE01000482.1, forward strand.
CCCACTCGTTCCCACTGTGAAAACCACTGAATTTGGTTTCACACAATAGTGTTTACTCTTGCCAAGGACGAGATTTTAACGACGATTTAATTGCGTACCTCAACTGTTTTATGCAATTCGCCAGTGACTTGAAACTGATTTCTACGGCTAGGTTTACTTATCCGATCGTTTCGGATGAAAACACATCAACTATCTTGTTCACTTAAATCGATGACCTCGAACCTGGATTCATATGATAGTCCAGACTGACGAATAATCTTGATTGGTTTCGCTGCTGTTTGACTAAAAGCAATATAAAATATATATACAGAATATAGTGAAGCACTTCAAAAGCTATGTGGATGCGTGCAACAAAAATCGCATTAACGGCTTGCATATCTACCGAGTCCAAAGGTACACCAAGGTGTGTGAATACCTCAGAATTCTGAACATAAATCTTACTGTCTAGATATTTTACCGGCACCCACCCCGAAGAACAATGTGTAGTTATAGCCGAGAAGGTTTAACAAATTTCAAGATCATCGGTCGCGCACTAAACACTAAACCTTAGAGATTAGTAGCCAGAAACCTCTTCCAGTTTAACGATTTCTTTGTCGTACGAACTAAATCCTTATCTAACTTGAATCGGTTCATGAAACCAGCCAGTGACTCAACAGCAAAAATCTATATTAGTCCACCGTCCAGCCCTCACAAACAAACCTGTTATGAGCATATGAGTACATTTGATAGACGTAATTGGTGTGCACAAGGAACTTCACCGCCTCACTGTCTCAAAAAAGAATCACATAGTGGACCAAAAACACAAAAGCTAAAGAAATCGACAAATTACCAGTACTGCGCTCGATGAGAGCAACATGACTAAACCATCACATATGCATGAAAAATGACCCATTCCACTGAATCGCCAGTGCGAGTCAGGTTCTCGATGTACTCTTAACTTTGTCATGGTACGTAGACGCAATAATTTTCATGAAAAACTTTAGCGTATGGCGTGAAGTACCGAGTGGACACTGGCTAACCTAAGTGGTGAATGTTTCTTAAGTATAAAAATTTCAGACATTATCATAAAATTGGTACTGTAACGTTCATTATCTTTCGTCATTCTTTTTCTTTCGGGATGCAATCAGTCATTCGTTTGTAATTGGCCGACAAACCAGCAGCCATGTATCAAGACATTAAGAGTGGTTGAAGGACTCCTGTACTATCACGTTCGTTTGAAAATAACCACCTTACACACCTGATCTCCCGAATTTTATTCCTTATGTCCGCTGTCAAGGCGACCTGAAGTTAAACTCGATTGGTCTGACCAGTTTATGTTATTCTAAATAGCATTCAGTCACGTGCTGAAATTTTTGTTTTGTCCACCCTGATTTCTCCTGTCTGTCCATCAAAAGAAATTTATGGAACGCGAAAGGAATTCCTACGGTTGTCAGAAGTACGCAAACAGATAGGCTGCTAAACACATCCAGACTGTAGTCGAAAGAAAACATTCATCTTTCTACCAATGTAAGAAAACACCTGCCATCTATTCTGGGTTTTATATGAAGTCGACCACATCCGTAGAGAAGTTCGCAACTGTCATACTTCTCAAAACATGTCATCTACAAACGTACTGTTTTTGCCAGCACTTGGCATGTGGTCTGACAATATTCGCCACCACGCTGCGCGCAGTATGTCAGTGGCCACTTCTAGCAACCCTCGTCACAAAGTTGAGGCAAAAGCGCACCAAACGACATAGGTACATTGACTGGACTGAACTAGGCGTGCTGCTGTTTGCAGGATGAGTTACGTAAAGTTTAGAGGATAGCAAAACCAAATTGTCTGATTGGCGTCTCACGAAAGTCTCGTAAGTTCATCGGTTTTTCATTTGTACCCATGTTTTACATAGGCTATTTGAGTTCGACGGATAGGCTATGCACGTATGGTAAGATGCACGCATCAATAATAAGTACATCTGATAACAGACTGAGTGGGACTTGAAACCTATACAACTAACAATGTGAGTAAAATATACATAACTGTATAGACGTTTTCTTTCCTTTTGCAATATCCGGCTTATTAACAAGTCAAAGAAAATTACTGTTCACAGAAAGTAAACAGGTGCTGTTGCTGATGTTCGATTAGCACTTAAGGAGAATGTTTCAAACAAATGGGGCGTGGACAAAAGCACGGCGAAATCACACAATCAGCACATGTGCCAGAAATATGTGAATATTGAGTGAGGCACACTTATGTCATTTAGCCCCAACATCTCAGTGATTCATTCTGGCATACTTCTTACCAGAAGCTTTAATAATGGGAAACCAAAACCGGTTCATGTTCACTTTTAAACAGCGACCACTTCAGCCGTTCAGCAGTACATCTCCGTTCTTCTAAAATTGGCATACTGATAAGCTCCATCAATAGTTCGCGAGATTGTGATCAAGACTGTAAACTGACTAATGCAAAACCGCATACAAGGTGATCTAAAAACCTGAAGCAGAATCTCGCCCTTGTGAAATATTACAGTTCTCTGGAAAGTTAAACAAACGGAGAGCAGAAGACACGCTTGAAAGTAGGAATGGATGCGATAAGTGTCATGGCTTCACCCACACCTCATTCTCCCAGTGCCCTGCATAAGATGGATGAACGTGTACAGTTAATGTGTTTACTAAAATGCACATTCAGCTTCGGAGGATCATATCGATGGTATCTAGATTGTACTTTTTCTCCTCACTGAATCAAACGAAACGTTATTGAGGATCAAAAATGAGTATGTTTTGATCCACGATGAGCGATGTTGTAGCTGTCCGTGGTCCAAACAGACGTTTTCATACATATTGGAATGTATCACTCATGAAATGGTCGGCGTTTGTTGCACAGTCTCCAAACATACAATAATTTTCAGAGTCGATTTGACCATTGAGACACTTCTTGTTGCGAAGAAAGCTAACAGTGATACCCACGGTCTGCCCCACGTTGATTGATCTGGTCACCTCTTCACACACTGTCACAAGATTTTCTGCAATAAGGCGCAACGTCATTTCCGGACATTTAGAATATGCTGTCATTTTTAGTGCAATTACCTGCCTAGACGTATTTCCTTTCGTAATAGATCAGTTCACCTAATAATAAACGGACGTGAGCAGAGAAGTTGTAGAATATATAGTGCTGGTCACACGACGGTCTGACCGATGAACTATCAGCTGACACCCAGAGAAAAGGAGATGTGTTTTTGCAAGTGCCATACCCGGTTCTAAAACCAAGTGATTTACAGACAGCCAGATTACCTTGAGCCAGCGCATCAATGAGAGCAACACAATAAACTTGGCTATTCGCACAATATCATCGCAGCTATATATAGGCTTTGTTACACACTTTGTTCCCCAGTAGATTTATTCAAACAAGATATGTGTATAATCTAGTTGTATTGGTTGTCAAAGACGTTTTATCGTTTTAGTGATGGAATAGATTGTGGTCAAGCTGTAGTGCATCAAAAAGAATACTATATGATATAACAATACATAAAAAGATAACTGTACCCCGCTAATGGAAAACAGTATGTACAGCTCACACGTGATCAATTACCTGGCACGAAGTAAGTTTCACGTTGAACATTACTTGTGGCTGATCGCGGCTTTTGCTTTCAAGCAAACCTGTTAGTCATCCTCTTGCGAAAAGAAACAAAACACTCGAGTAACTCTGTCGTAAGAAATCGTCAGTATTTTAAAAACCTTGAAATTGTCGTCACAGAAGAGAAAACCCTGACACATAACCCGGAGTTCAAACCAATTAGCTTGTCACAAAACAGGCCTCTTGACCCAGTCGGGTTAAGGAAAGGCCCGAACACGCTGCTGTAACCATAGTCGAACTGGATGGCACAGAGGTGTTTGCGTAGTTCAGGTCAAGTCGGTCGGTTCTATCTCCCCAGCTTATCTATATAACATAACATCGCTTACATAAGAATAAATTGGTTAGCTGACAATAGTTGACAAATAATGGAACGACGCGTCTAAATAACGTTTGCAAAATTCAAGTGTTCCATGAGAGGCACATAGTTTTGACAACATGGCTACATGTCACGCAACGGTCCACATATGATAGGGTAAACCTAAAATCATAATACGACCTACCGCAGACCGTATGAGAAAATAATTGGTTTTCGAATATTCTTTCGGTGCTTTATAAATCCTTATTTCAGGAAACCTGAGTCTGATTATCGATAAATGGATTGAGAATAACACAACGTTACGAGCAAGTTGTAATACTCTACGTTTCAACCACCTCGGGTGGCCTCCCTCAGGAGTGTTGTAATCGAAATCACATTAACAAAGGAACAGAGGTCACGTGGGATTTGTCGTGATTAGGTCAATCTGCGTTGCATCTGAATTGATTGGCCTAATCCTTTGCCTGTTTAGAGAGGGTGAGACTGATGTAGATAAGACGCGTCTGTGTCTGGTGTTGTTTATCTATCCACGCCACACTGCTTACAGGGGTTTGCTATCATTGCGATTAATATTGGCGTGTTGTGTGTAAATGGTGAGGGCTTCAGCACAGCATCGCTCCGTATGGGAAGGCAGACTCATGGGAATCACTCGAGCTTAATCAAAACACACGTTGTGATTCTCTGACAGGGCATGAAGTGCGATGGTCGAGTCGTTCTCTAGTTTGCGAAGTTGAAGGGCATCTTTGGAAGTTTCACTATCCGTCGTTTGGTGAAAATATTTCGTGAAAGCACATTCTGTTGAGAAGCTATCGTAGTTTCATTTTGTCCATCTGAATCGGTCGATGTATGCTAATGTCCAGCCCAGCGTTACCTTTTAAAAGCCGAAGCTGTCACGGAGATGTTTGTCAGCGGTTAAGCGTTGTCGATCGTAGACCGTAGTGACCAACATACTGAGGAGATGGCACTAAAGCTGCAATCAAGTGCCAATCAAGTTCAACTTGAAAGTAACTTAGTCCCTGAATATTCATCAGTGGTTTGAATTTTCAGCCAATTAAAGTCAGCCGAAAGTGAACTTAGGTCTAACGTACAAAATATTCTGCTTATTATAAAGCCCACTTGCCCACTCCCTCTTACCGTCTAAAAGCAAGCAACGTACTAAACATTCCTTTTCAAATGGTATGGCTAAGACATGCCGTTTTTTATTTATAGCTAAGCCACCTTGGAAATAACCGCCTAACTCTACCGATTTAATCGAGATATTCAATCCTCTACTCTACGGATATGTTGACCATTAGCAACCGATGCTACGGATTTCTTGTTTATCTTAATAACATACTTCTTCAAACAATCAAATGAGTTTGACTGTTTGTGCGCTTCATTCCTGTCCGTTTTAAGTGCAGTTGTTTGCGGTAACTTTATGTTTCCTCCATCCGTATGCATGCTGGGTGTCGACATACGCCAAACTAGTGATAGCGTTCATATTGCATTTCTACAGCGAACATTTGAACACTTCTACTTTGCAATTATATACTGACCAATAAAACGTTTATCTAGGCAACACACAGATAGAAACTTACATATATATATATATATGTATATATATATACTTATCAGTAATATAGTTATATATGTTTCCTTCCTTCGTCCGCCTAGAGAGATAGTGAAGAGCTGTTTATAACTGTGTATTTGACTGTTTTGCAGTCTGTCTATTGTGTACAGAAGCTGGGTTAGTCCTATCTCAAGTAACTCATCCTATTTTTGTTTGCTCTGTTTGTTAGTACTCATTAATTTTCTCGTGGCTTTAGCTATTCTCAACTGCAACTCGCCATGATTATCACCAAATATTCGTTACTAAAATCATGTAAGATTTTCCTTCAAGCTATTCAGCTATTTTTCAATAAATGTTTTGGAAAAAACGTAACGTTACGAATTATTTGAAATACTCACCGTTCCGACCAACTCAGGTGTTCTACTTTAGGAATTCCATCCACGAAACGTTGATGATGTTGTGCCTTTTACAATTCATCTTGTATGGACGTTTTAAACGTGATACGAAAAATGGCTTCGTTTTGACAACAGAGTTGCTGATATTCTATAACTTGGCCATGATTTCTCAGGTTCAGATGATTTTCGGAACACTAATAGTCATTGCAATCCTATCTATTTGAAGTTTACTTTTGTACATCTTTTACAACTTTGTCTCATCCACTCAAATTCCCCTACCATTGTAAACGCACCTACTCAAAAATGTTTATCTACTGACAATAAAGGGTCGATCACACAGTAATCAATTTCTTTGCTCCATGAAATCGGAGCTTATGGTCAAGTCTCTGACATATATTCACAACCGATGAGTCATAACTATACCACAGTTCTAGTGTAGCGCATCTTTCCGGAGTGGTCCATATGAAACGTTTGGGCATGCAACCGGCAGGAGGAGTCTACTGCTAGTCACAGATGAAACAACCATGCCAAATCTCAAAAGAATATCATTATTCCTGGGGTGAATATGTGCATACTGTGATGCACCAAGCAGTTGAAAGTTTACCTATTCTAACATTCAGCTGTAAGTAACAAAACCGTCTTTAGCCATGACTAACCTGTCTACAGACATCAAAAACACTCGAAAATTCTAATCTCAACAAATGTATGCTTGCTTCTTGTCTAGTTAACGAGTGGTTGCTCGATTCCAGTCTGTGAAACCGGTATATTTATAGTGGTTACACAGAGTAAAACAACATTGTCTCGTTATAAACACACGTAAACAGACATCTGTTTAAGCACAGGTATTAAAAGTAATCTATAAGTACTTCGAATTTGTTTCGCAAATATAAGAACTCTTCAATTATGCCGTTTACGTTTTGAAGGCATATAGTCCACCGAGTTACCATTGCTAGAAGAGAGTTGTGATGACAGTATAAGAGCGTGTGTTGAAGTGAATCAAGGGTGAACTATAATCATCAACTTATCTGTTTTCATAGCATCTGGCAAAAGTTCCCTTCCTGTAGCACCACATCAAACTCGGTCATGTTAGATTGCTTAAATTTCACGCGCATATTCAAGGGATCATCCAACAAAGCTGTTGTACTGTAACTTCATTGGGAAGCCCGAGAAGGTAACAATAATTGAACAGCTTAGTATTGTGCACTTTTCAGAGGTTTTTCAGTCAAGGAAAGCAACTAAAGCGAAGAGTTTCTTGGCTTCTAAAAGTGGCTCTTCGATAAGCAGTCTTTTTCAAGGCATTTTCTTCTCGATGTGCAGTTAGACTTCGACTGGCTTTAGTAAAGTGGTGAGTTTTAAATCTGGTTGGAAACGCATATATTCCACAATAAGCTTGGTACAGCTTTATTTACTCAAATTCCTGCAGTCTTTCGTTCAGACCTTTCCGACCTAGCTGGTTTACTTCAGAAGTGAATTGTCAACCGGAGATTTTAAGTATATAGTACCTGTAACCACATTTCTATATATACCTGTTATGATAGGTGTCCCATCGGATCCATAGAAGTTCATATTTCCAAAACTTTTTCAGGTAAGTGAGCGGCTAGGTTCTTCCCAATTGCTGTAAATGGATAGTTACGACCAGATACGAGTCACAAGAGTATCACTCCGTAGAAAGCCTTTCTGTTCCCACCACGCTTATTCCAAAAATAGTCACTGATACACAACTAAACCTACGATTAAATTGGTATACACAGAAAAAACGTAATAAACGTCCTAAATATATCTACTATAGCTCAATATCGAACAAACTGTCCAGTCATTACCTAACATACAAGTAGATGGAAATCGTGCTATAGTGCATTCGTAACAAACATTTCCGAGTGTTTGAGAACTCTATGGAAATATATGTTTTAATGTCATAAAACGATATATTCCTGCTATGCGAAAAGTATATTCTCGCACAATACAGTAACCACTCTTGAACCGTTCTCCAACGGGAACGTCTAAAAGTAGCCTTTTCTGCAAAGTCGTCGTTCATGGAGGGAGCAAGACCTGGAACGTGTGTTATCATATGTGAACACTCAACCACTTCCGCTTGAGATTGATGATCAACATGTCAGTGATTTTTGTGACTTCAACTTGGAGAGAAGTCCTAGTCGAGGAGTCATCGACTGGGGTTATCAGACAGTAACGGTGTCTCCTCTCGAGGTGATCGGGCAACCTGATCATTACTCACAAGCGAAAGTGGATTAGCGTTCTCATATGATAATTCGGTCGTGCCTAATGCGAGGTCAATGGCGCAGTGGTAAACACGGTTACCTCATAAACAGCTTGGCTGTGGTTCAAGTCCCGGCAGTGGCGATGATATCCACTACTGACGAGCTCTACTGAGAGCGAAACTCGAGTCTAGTGTTTCTTTTCGAAAGGGGCCGACTGGAAAGTCTGTGGGAATGCGACAGCTGCGATCAATTGTGGGTGATGTTCAGTTTGGAGTAATAACTATTTTCGAGAGGCGGACTGATACAAGAGCTTTCGAAAACCGTTTACCTTTTAACTCAGAAGAGCAGGCAGCCGTAAACTACATTATCATGATCTACAGGAACCCGAGAGCAGCAACAGTTCCACATTCCTCATACATTTGTTATTCTATTAGTGCACCTCCAGTCGACCCGAAACAAACGATTAACGTTTCTTTTTATGTTTAGTTTTTGAATAGGCAGGCTAGCATATAAATCACATAAGCTTCCAGTTCAAGGATATGCCTTTTTTGAAAGCTATGGTCAAGGTTAACTTAGCTGTGATGTACACAGATACATCATGTTAACATGGTCAGGTTACGCCGCGTTGTCCTGTGCCACGTCTTTACCACTCTCATAGGTCGACTGATGTTGTTGACCGCTTGTTTTATTGTCTGTGTTACCATCCCCAAGTATATGCTGTTGCCACCGACGTCAATTTTCAACGTCACATGTACAGCATCAGTGGGTCCTACTTTGTTCCTCACACCTTGTACATCGTCGAACCCTCAGCATCATTTTGGCCTACAAACAATAAACAGACCGAGGCGCACGTGAACTGGATTCCTTTTTCTCTCCGGAACGGTGTAACGAACCTATGAAATCTAGGCGAGGTCAAGTACCGTTCAGTTTGCATCACGAGATCTAAACGTGACAACTTTTCCCCGAGCTCAATTAAGTTTTTCTCTCTCGCGCTAACGACAGTTGAATGGCATCTGAGACCACAACAGGCAAATCCTTTCACTCGGAACAAAATGCTGTGACGGCTTACATTGAGCAGTACATCAGATGAAGATAATTTGCTCAGTTCCTCGCAATGACGATTGCTTACAACGTGTATAGTAAGGACAGGTTTTATCATTCAATATTCAAATGATAGAAAAGAGGGCTGCCGATACTTGTATAGGATGGGAATACTAATGAGTAGCGCTCATGCCAAGGAATAACTTCCAGGATTTGTAATTTGAACGGCGTCAAGTAACTAGATCTTCAATAGCCTGCAAATCATCAAAACATTGAGGAACTTTAGAATCTGCACATCATATTTTGCTGAAAATTATTCCTAGTTCAGTTATTGCTTTGTTTAGCTGATAAACGTGAATACATTTCTATTAAATGTGCACTTTATTCGGGATCACATTGAAGTAGATTTTTACATTCATATTCAAAGAATTTAAAGCTTCCTCTATTCAAAAGTGGCCGACTGGAAAGTCTATGAGAATGCGACAGCTGCGATTATTTGTGAATGATGTTCAATCTGTATGAAAATCAAAATCCCTTACCACTCATCAGTACTCATCAGATACACGAAGCCACAGTAGGAATCGTACTTGTATAGTTAAATGGCAGGTAGATGAGGGTGCATTTTACACATTGTTTATAAATCAAGAGTTCTTTTTTTATTGACGACAACTGATTCAAACATTTTCGAATATTGACTTGTCTTTATCCAACTAATAGGTAGCATACAAGAAAACTTTCTTTCTCTTATAACGTATTTGAAGAAAAACGTGCGCAATTGCTCATTTGTGTTACGATAGGTAGTCTGTCTTTGAATGAAAAGCTTCTTCCAAGTTGCATAACATCTGCTGTAGAAAATGTCATGCCAGTACTTCTATTCAGTATGTTTGGTACATGTATGACGTTGACAAGAAACTGGTGAGCAGTCCATCTCGATGGCTTGCCTTTTTTCTTTTGTTTTTCAGAATGTGACAAGCGGCTTGAAAGTCAGGAATGTATTCTTTTGCGTTTTATTTCTACGTACTTCTTTCCGTCTGTCAACCTCTGTAGAACTAGTATGCAAAATGCAGTAGTTTGGTTAAGAGATCTGTATCTTTCAATCTCATAGAGAACAATTTGCTAGTTAGCGCACATCTGGAAGAAATGTTGTGATGATGAAATCTAGCGCGGGCCCGGTGTTAAGGTTAACGGATGTCAATTAGACAGGAGTTACGAATTGTTTGTATGAATCACCGCACACATATAGATTTTATTACTATGAGAACATGGTGATCATGTGATATTCGCAAGCAAATACTGATCGGCAACTTTAAACTCGACAACTTTACAAAAACAACATGCGTTGTTTGTACATCAATAAAGTAATGACACATTGGTAACTGCAGACTTTTCCGGCTGAGTGTATATCGTAGACTTAGCTCCAGAGTTCCAAGGATAAAACTATAGTAATTAACGCTGTGACGGCAATTTCTGAACGATTTGACAAAATAGTAACTGAAATTGTAGTAGACGGTCGGGTCAGATGGGCGACTATTTCAGGGTCCTCAATTCTTATGACATCGTCATTAAACACGAGAAACCTGTCTTTATAGGGGAATGCTGCTACCCCGTGTACTGCTGTATACAAGAAGTATATGTGTGATTGAAGGAAGCTTCCTCTGATCCAACATCAAGTTTAATAGTTTCTGACGACGTCCATTTGTATAAAAAGTTGTATTTGCCTAACGTTGGAAAATAGACTAATCAGGACGTCGACCTTGACACAAGACTGGGATTTCCCTAGCAATTATGGGCACTGCTAGACAAACGCCGAATTAGAAGGCAAGATGATTTGTTCTGCGTAGGTTTTCTTCTTCTACAAATTTACTGGTTGCTAAGTTGTATATTGAAAGATGTTCACAAGGTACTGAAAACACTTATGAATAGCCAAAACAGCACAGATGAATACGCATAAAGTCAGACCAGAACAACAGTATGAGGATATTTAACAAACTTTGTGAGTGGGCACATGGAGTTGTATATTTCTTTTTTTGCTGACTGTCAGTCGATAATTCCGACAATCAAGAACATTACTTTGCAAAACAAGTGCAAATCATAAAGATGCACTGTTCTATGAGGTATAACGCAGCAACGATCGATTGCCAGTTGTTTGCCAACTGATATTTAGAGGAGGATGAAGGAACCTATCCTTTTTTGATCGTACATTGTTCAAAGATATTCTAATGCTAACATATTATAAACATCAAGAAAGGTGGCATCGTACAACGTTTTATTTTGAGGTTATATAGGTTGACATTTGTCGGTGGTCAAATACTGAATTTTTCTTCGTGTGATTTAGTACGGTTTTAAAAACTGGCTATTGCTATATTATCAAGAAACAGTTTGGCAAAGTTTTGAATATGAATGAATCCAAATGCAATAAATAGGGTCTTCGGTTGTATTCAAAATAGCCATACAGGGAACCTACCATGACTTACGCCAGAAACTTGGAAGTTTCTCATTAGGTCACCCTCACTCCAACCAGCCAGCTGTTCATTCAATATTCACTATGCTCTCTAAAGGACCGATGGTGATTTGTTTCGTGAAACTGACGATGATATGCAAAGATGTCGCTATCTGAAATTCAGATTGCATTGTCAACTGACAGAACCGATAAGAAACATTATTTCGTATATTTCTCAAAGTAAACTGAGAATATCCGTTCAGCTTGAGTGGACAGTGCTGAAAACATAATTGTCTTTTGCAAACGTATTATCGGATGAAAAGCACATAAAAATCTTAAAAATAAAGGACATTGTTTAAATGATCGAAATTGAGTACACTTACCTCTATTGTGAACGTCAAATACGAGAACACCATTAGGGCCTCATTGCGCTGTTTCTGAGCATACTAGTTTAATTAAACTCTTAACAGTTGATCTGGTGATAAGCAACGTTCACTGATTTGAGTTGACTGACCAGAACATTGTAAACAACGGTAATTGCCTTAAGAACGTTCACCGACAGATTATCAATGAGCAATTGGTCCACCGTATGACACCCACTTAGACGCAAAGTTAAATATATGTTTATTCCTTTTGAGCAGGTTTTTAATCATTGAGTCCATAGTTTGTTGTAAAACAGAGGTATGTTGAACAATACGCAACCACTGTATGGTGAAGCATAAGTGACTTGTATTTCGGGTAGATTCTGTGTATGACTCTAGCAGTAACTCAGTTTCTTATTATAGTACCTATAACCGACTAGTTAACAGTGTTGTAGATGTTGATATGCTGGATCAGTGAATATGCCACCACTAAACGGAAGTTAGATAAACACAGGGTATCTTGCCGACAGTAGTTTCGAGTACCTTCGTTGTTATGACTGCCATGTGTTACGTAATATGTCAATTCAATTATGGCAGCCTTGCTCGCACGCGCTCATAAGACATCTCTGATGTTCCGCACGAATATAATTTTCTGGCACACGACGCCAAAGAGTGGATCACGTTTGTTTTCGGAGAATAAAACCATAATTGCTTCTGAAATATAGCTTACTCTGAAGACCAAATAGAATATACTCATATCATCTAATTGAAAAAACGCATTAGCCTCCATTTAAACTACAAGTGGAATTGATGAGTACATTTGAGTAAACACTTCAGATATATATTTACATATGAAAAGAATAGATTAACATCAAACCTGTCTTCAAGTTATCTGTATACCTGATGATTATAACTAATTTTTTCTTCTCCATTTTTCCTATGAAATTATTAATTCAAATTTAACCCAGGGATGAGCTCATATACAACAACACTATATTGGTGTACCTTAGTTAAATTTTGTAAAGTTTAGATGAAAGTACATGGAATATTAGTTTGAACAACTAGGTGCACATGACTAATGCTGTTTCCAACGTTTTGCTGATACAGAAGTTTTGTCAAACGACGCCTAGCTTCTAGAAAAGCACATCGTCTGGACCGAGATAACGCTGCCAGAGTGCATTTTGCGTACGACGTGGGTGACACGGAAAACTTGATGAAGCCACCCGTGCCCAGTGTGACTTTTGGAAGCAACGTCTATCCAATGGACTATACTTTGAATGCACTGATGCGAAATGGTCACGTGCCCAGGAGATATGGACAGTACGTGAACACAATGCCATGGGCTCAGCGCAGACTCACAACCGCATTGACGTACACAAATGATCCGCTGAATCGGGTAGGTGTTAATCACATATTTGCCATAATGATTCGTTCAATATTGTTATATTAACAACAACACAAATGTTAGTAAATTTACAACTGAATATGCTGACCACCGCAGTGCAAGGAAGCTATCGAACATAAATCCATGTTAATCATCCCTTGAAACATTTCAAAAACCGGATTTAGGACCAAATACCTTAGTTGAAAAACTGATCAACTTGTCACACTGACAATGTATATCGACCGATAATACAATGCTATAACTAAAAGACAGGCGAACATTCTAGCCGCTGAATGTAAAGTGGTTTATGTTTGCATTGGTCACTTAATTTAACCTCATACTTTCAAGACTGCGGAAGTGATAAGTTCAAGTAGTGAGAAGCTTAGTCCCGTAGTCATTCAGCATTAACTTGAATGATACAGAAGTCAGTACTTTCGAACAGTAAACTGAACGGATATAATAAAATATATTATGGGTTGTACTGAAGTTCTTGACTGAGTGTTTTTCATCGATAACTTTGTGTCAGTGATAGGTGACAAAAGGACTGTCAGTCACATTTACCTAATGTGCAACTCACATAAGACGGACTACAGTTAAGCTGGTCGTACATCACACATGTTACCAATCACTTTCTTTTAAAGACACTCACGGCTACCCTCTATCCAATTCAGAATGTTGATCACTAGTTAGTCATATACATTCAGACGTAGCGCAACTGGACGGTAGGAAGTGAGCAAGTAGTTATGTTGTTTAACATGACATATCAATCCCAAGATCAGTACATGAATGTAATGGCAGCCCACCACATTGACTAGTCCGCTCATATTGGCAACCAGAAACGATAACACATGACAGCATTGCGTGCATCAGCTGTGCCATCAACTGGACAGTCGTGACTGTTGCTTATCATTTCAGTGCCCTGTTTGAAGAACGGTTTGGAGAGATGTTTTATGAACTAGTCGCCTTCGACAGCTCCTCAATTAGGATGCTGTAGTTTATATCGTAGTGACTACAAAACTTGTAACCTTAAGCAACTTGTCTTACAACTTTGAATAACCGCGCTTGCCCACCGTTTGTATCAACGATCATTCAAGGCCAGAGCATAGGTCAACCAATTTTCCAAGTGTAGCTGCGGGTGACTTAATGTATTGATTCCACAAAGGCACTCAAAATGAGCTCATGAACGTTTGTTCCTATCTGAATCAGGCATGTGAAGTGGTGTGTCTTCATTCTGTAAGGATAGGGCAGGGTGTGGATATAAAAGTAACCTGTTTCAACCCCAGCAGTGCACCTTATTTTTTCCCAGGCCGTTGGTCATCGACGCGACTGTGCTCTAGCAACGAACTATGATGCCAGCACACGAGTAAAGTCAATAGTTGGTGTGTGATAAGACCTATGCACAGCAAGGCAATACGAGGTTGTGTCATTCTTCAATCAACATGAGGGAACAGTATGAATCTGTCCAGTTCCTAAATGGGCAAATATTTGCCGACCAGAATTAAATTAGGAGCTTCTGAAGAACCGTCGTAACTGTAAGTTATCTATAGCTCTGTACATTCCGTAAAACCTGCTCAGCCTGCAATCTTGAACATAATTAAAACGATGACGCGTTGTTATGCGTTCATCACTAATCAGAAACGCCCCTCTGAAACCACTTTAAGCTTACCGTCCTGACGATTGGGTACGTCTCACTTGCGCTTTTCATTTAACAAGAGAGACACGAAGTGGACGCTCTCACAAATCGGAAAGGATGAATCGATCAACGATGACTTCTACCATCGAATGCCGTTGTTTGTAATTACAGAATGACGAGTACAAAAGGATTACTGATTTGATAGAATGGCACGGTAAGAAAGGACTTATTGTCTAAACAGCGGCTGGTCCAGACAGGTTGTCAAAATTACACAGCTCTCTGATTAAACCATTTGTTAACCAGCCAATTTAAAACCTACGGAAGAACCACTGAGATCCACTTTACAAGCAGGAAACGCATGGAATGTTACACATAAAACATATTAATGGCTTTCTTCGATAAAAATGTTGTAGTTCCGTTTCCATTAGTCTAACCTCCAATCAAGTGCCTATTAGAGAAATTTTATGCAAACGTTTAACCGTATGATGCCAGTACATTTAGGATGATTGGAAGAAAGGATAACTTGGCTTCATGTTGAGGAATACAATTCAACTTTAGTAACAGCAGTGTAGCATGAAATACATGTGGATTTGATCGAAATCATTTGGAAACATATGAATGCTTAATGACAGTGTACGAAAATAATGGTCGGTTGACAAACTTTAAGAAAGTACTTCATTCACTTGTATATCGCAAGCGTATTTATCCCAAAAATCCTCGGTAAAGGGAACAACATTCCAAATCCACTAACATGCAACAAACCACTCATTTTATTGTCGTCTAGTATACCTGTTCTGTATGGTCAATTAATATCACTGTCTTGACACGCACGGAATGAAGATCAGGTCATCTCAGTTTCAAGTATGCCATGTGGTTAATAGACGTTTGGAGTTTGATCGGCTTTCGTGCAATGACCAGAACATCCATCCCGAATGTGTGTTCACTTGGCCGTTGCCCATTTGTGCGCCACTCATGAGAGTTTCCAAATGGTTTATCCATAATGTTTAGCAGTTTTGTTGACATAACAAACAGAGCTCCCTGATTAACAGAAATTTAATATAACTGATGGTGTGCACCACGCCTGAAGAGTCTCCCTTAAGCGACAAGGTTAAAGAACTCAGCAGCAAACGGGAAGTAAATTTACGACAGGAATGTTTGTTTTCTGTATTAATTGTGAGGACGTATAATCAATAGTTCTGATTATCTGCCCTTATATTTTCCGAAAAGTGTGATAAACAATGTGTCCTGCTGCTCTCAGCCTGCACAAATGTGAAAAGAACATCAGTGTTAAACTGCACTGATCTCATTAGTGATCTGTTCACCTTTACAGAGAGGCTATTTGAACAGCAACCCGCCCAGGACATACTGAACGTTTCGTCGTTGCTAATAGAGTATTGGTGAACACCATTTGCACGATCCTTGGTGAATACCGGGCACCTTACCTAAGCGTACTGATTCCTCTATTCGACTAAGTACCATTTTATACAACTCAATATGTTGATCGACAAACAACAAAGCAAATGGCGAGCAATTCGGAACTAAGAGAAGATGGACGAGTTGAATTCTGGGACACAAAGCTTGACGGTAAAATGAACATTCACAAACTACAACTAGTTACTAACTAAGATCACGTATGAGCCATTATCTAACCAATTAGAAAGAGCAATGATCACGTCGTCAGCTTTTGAAACTAAGTAGTACAAGATATATTCCATATGGAAAACCAGTGTCGTTTACAAATCAGGTGGACGATCGAAGGTACTACGTTTGAACGGGAAGTAATGAATGGATTATCGACCGTTATGTATCAAGGGTTAGAAAACATGGTTACCAACAGGCTGGCAGTAATAGTAAACTACTAACAGTGTAACGATACGTACAGTTTGAGTATAGCAAACCAGCCAGTCAGTCTTCGAAACACTGAGTTTCATTTAGACTGTTCACTACGGGTGTTCGATTTAATCCATCTCGCAAGATAAACAGTTCAAAGTAATATATACCAAACCTGCATCCCTGAACATTTAACATTCTTATTTTCTTTACGTTTTTCTCATTTTTAGAATTCTTGATAAAACTGTTAAAACCTTATACTCATTTGATTCATTCACCATTTTATTCTTCATCAGTAAAGCGTTACGATTACATCCAGCAAATGTCTATCATTTCTAAGATAGGTTGAGGTAATTGCAATCAAATCTGTCAATGCCTGCATTTTTTCTGTTAATGACTTTCAACTGGCTTATGGCAGTTGGATTTGTCACATTCAACACACGACGACAATAAGCCTGTGTGGCAGTCACTCATTGCCTTGCTTTTCGGACTTATTTCACTAATGTTTTAGCCTGTCACTACGGATCGACCGAACATCTATTACGAATGACTAGATTGGACGCACATGCATTCACTGTAAGGCCGATGTACAGGTCCTTTAAAAAGTCTTTGTGACTGTCGCAATGTACATGTTTGAGTACGGCAAACTGAGCATTTTAAAACACCCTTCTCATTCACGGTCCAATAGTGTATATATGATAATTGTTGATGCCAGTTACCTAAACACATCAAACATGTGAGATCAAAATAGTTGCTTTTCACTTCACATACAGTACTGAATAAGATCGAAATTGACCAAAGACACCGGTTCCGATATTTGGTACGACTTATGGCTTCTACCCACTCCGCTTCATTCTACATACGGTTGCACTCTGCAAACTATACATGGTCTGCACCCGGTAGAGACGATTGAGTATTTCTTTTCTTAGTGACAATGGTAACCATGCTGCAATTTTTTTGAGTTGTTGGATTGTGCCTTGCCAGAACAAAGTTATTTTGACTGTAAAAAGTATACTGAATGATCACACGAAAACCTGCACTTCTACTGCTAACATGTTCTGTGAAGCATCCAGATTCTCAACTTCTTGTGGAATTGATCGGATTGAGCTAGTTAATAACAAATAAAGTGGATTTCCTCTTAAGTCGAAATTATTTATTTCTGATCATCTTTTGGACAAGCATACCCAGCATGGATTTTAAAATGACTGCAGAAGACATAAGCAGACTTCTGAACGGATCAAAAACAGCTGTCAGTATATTGCTGGCTAACACCATTACACATTGCGCAGCAGATCAGATGAATGAATGTCAATGTTCTGTTTCTCATTTGAGCAAGTCACCGGAAAAAATTTGGCTGCCTGGATAACTCACTGATCACCTAATACAACACTGCGTAGCGTTTTGGAGGTTGATAAGCGTATCTTTACTCACAGAAGTGCACGAACAACCTCAAGTTCACCACTGTATTCGAATTATCCGTTATAGATATGTACGTCTCAGTTATGAAAGTAGACTTCGTTTGAAAAACTTCAGTAACTAGTCATTTTACTGGCACGACGCACAAAAGTCTCAACAATGCCTCAACTAATAGAAACAAGACAGCTGATTGTTTATGTTTTTCTTATGATTCCCCTATGAAAGATCACCATGTTTGGTAGGGCAGGAATGACTGTAGACAGTAGTTTTTGCAATCAACCTCACTGGTATGCACCTTTTAACGTCTAGTTTGATGGTACACAGTGGAAGCCGTATCTTTCGCAACGATAGAGCATCAATATATGTAGCCTGTTTCATTTAATCCCGGTTTTGTCCATGTATGTATAGATACATATCAACTGGTCTAACCTAAATCACATACAATACTCCATTGGGCACTGGCGCAGTCGAATGACTGAAAAAATGCTTAAACACAGATCTTGTTTTAGTCTACATACATTACGTGAGAGAGTGTGAGAGGTGATCTGATGAACAGGAACTTTTTGTTAACAATCCAGTGCCTTTAAATCTCCCAATCAAGTGATACTCATCGTTAAGAAAATACAACCATTCTGATGCATGAATGTTCCCAATTATTATTATTAGATGTATCCACTGAAATCTACCTAAGCACTCTGATTGAATTAGACATGAAGTTTGTTGTCTACGTGACGTAGCTGGTAATCTTTATTGAGATAGCAAGCATTGCATCCATTTCTTCTCTCAACTATTTATTTTTTCTACAACACTGCCCTCTTATCCGTGAAAGTTTGACCAACCACCGAAAACCTATTTAGAAGCAGCGATGATCCATTCAACTGAAACATATGCTTCAGGTAACGTCCCCAAACCCAGGCGTTCGAAAACCAGATTCATCATTCCAAACCACAACATGAGCACCCCAAGGAGTATGCAGTGTTCCGATTCGCGGCGTCCAGCAAGATTTAACAGTATATGAAAGTTTGATCTGTTTTTCTCTCCCACTCTCTCAGAAACATTTGTAAATACCAACTAAACATCATTCCACATGGTGTGTGATTAGCACGTGTGCACATTTTGCCTTGTAACTAATATCAAACTAGTCTTAATAAACGATATACATTAATATTCTATTCACATGAAACCTAAAGTAGAAAACTTTTTTCAAAACAAAGAGCCATCTGGAGTGTCGAAAATAATTCCAGCAATGAGGTGAATCTTCTTTGAGGACGGCACGCTAAACCTATTCAACTCGATCAGAGTAAAATGTTTACTTTGTAAAACTCACCACAATCGGTATGCGCTCACGATTAGTACGATAGTACTATAGAGAAAATGTTTAACATTCTCTGGTATTGCAGTCACTCTGGAAAGGAAGTACACTATGGATGACCATTACTTAAAATCCGGTGTAAGAAGAATACAATCACAATATTATAGCGAAAAACTACAAGTAGAGGTGAACAGTAAGAAAATGTGCAAAAAGAGTTACTGCTCACCTTTCTTGAGCATTTAGCTTCCTCTTTGCTTTGCTCAATCAACAAACCTAACATTCAATAAAATCTTTCTGTCACAAATCTAATTTACCACATTCCCCAGGTCAACTCACATTCAGTCTTTGAGTCGCGCTGTAGTTTGGTCATTACAACTCTCAAACATTAATTCACAATTGCGAAAAAATAATCAAACTGTATCTCTTACAAGATCAAGTGGAACGTACTCAGTATTCGGATAAACTGAAGAGTTCTTAAACACGTTTTCTTTGTCAGACATCCGTCAACCGTTACACTGCTAGGCGACTTACGAAAAAGCTCTCAAACTCTTCGGTGTTTCAGTTATCCGACCTCCTATCATTGTTTAAGCTAGTTCCGTCTTATTTGTTGAGCTCGCCACAATTTTTCTCCCGGGAAAGTTGATTAATAATTTCAAACGTAATTTCACATTGAATATGCGATTCCGTAAGTTTTTCCTCTCACACAAGTAGCCGATAATTGAAGAGGTGTTGCAGCAGGTCATTTTATTGTTTGATGACCGAGATCTTTTCAGACCGTTTCTCCTCATCTCTGCTACGGTATTCTGAGGGAATACTTCAGATATCGCCCAATATTGCCAGGAGGATAACATTTTTACTAGTCTGTAGTCATGATTGATATACATTTTCCAACACACTCCATCATGTGCCACTTTGAAGCGAATAAAAAGCGAAGCTATGAACAAAATTTGCTATCTGAAAGTTATATGTACACCTCAATTCGAACCATGTTGTGAAGCTCCAAGGATCAAGCGCGTTGGTATCCATCCATTCAAATCAGGCACCTTGACATCTAAACATTCGCCTAGAATACTCATCGCACAAATCATATATAACTAACATCGCACTACAACACATGACCAGAGTAAAACCGCTCAGGACTTTCTGACGGTCAGGCAGGAACGTCTAGTGAAACGCACTTTAGCTGTCAGGAGCAAATAAAACATACATAATCAGTGCTCTAGCAATTTCTTGCTGCTCCTAAGTTGAACGCTGCAAAAGGAAACAAAATGGCTGAAGGAGACTTTGCTCAGTACACACTCGTATGGCACGGCGTACTGAGAGTGGACGGCACAGAAAGACAGCTGAACCGTAATTATTCCAGAGGAACTGTTCAGTGAACCTTAAATAACAGATATGTTTTAGTCCAACCCTATCAGGAGTTCCGTAGACAAAATCCAGGAAGTTACAACGGGAAGCAATGAAGTTGCTAAATGAAAACACGGAAGATGGTCATTTTCACGCATGAAACATAAAATATCATGGGCGTGATGATTGAATACATCAATAGCACAAATTGAGAATGAGTTCACCATTGCACAGTGACTAAGTGAGTGATAACACATCACTTAGAAATACAGTAAATAGGCTCAACGTTTCAACGTCATTATTCACTCTGATTATGGGTGTCGACAAAACTAAATGGCCACAAGTTATATTGTGAAACCAGTTTGGAGAGTTCACATCAACTGTTTAGTAATATGTTTCACACAAATGCAACATGCGATAACATGGGTAAAAGGCAACCTTTTATGTGTGATCTATCAATCAGATACCAATATACTTACTAGAGGGAACCTATACAAAGCACTTATAAACCGGGACAGTTAGCAGATGACACGACACCAGAACTGATGTGCGTGATCTAGTTTCAACACCAAAGTTCTGTTCTTCTGTTGTGGCTTTTGAATGAGCTTAGTAACCGCATGCTTAAAACGTTACGGAGATGTTTATGCGTGAAAAAATTCCAAAATTCAAATCTATGGATTTGCGTAATTCACCAAAACTATCCACAAGTCAGCTGACCTATTTGTCACTAAAACGAGGAGTATCTGTACACCAGAAACCAATTTAACTGAGTCAATTATTCGAAGTAAAAGAGGAAAAGACTGGCAACGCTGAATAAACTCAACTGACTGACTACCTACCCCGTGTCAGATCGACTGACTCACTGACCAACTGAAGGACTGCCTGCCTGGGGCATCTGCACCTGTCGTTGACCGTATGTCACCTGTCTACTCGGGCATACGTGTACGTCCCGTCCTCCCTCACGATGGACCCGAACGATCCAATGGTCTTACCCACACAATCGATTGGGTGAATGCTTGTTTTGTTTATGTTTCACCGCTAATATGATTCATTCTCTCGTGTTCGATAATAGTACGCGCTATTGCCGTCAAGTCTTCCATCTCTACTCTGGCCTGACTACGTATCAGAGCTCGCAGTTTCACGTGTGGTCCAGATTGTGACACTGACTGCCTAACTAGCTGGCTGGCTGACTAAAATAGATGTAGCGGACAAGATCGTTTTCAGTGATTCATCATCAGACTAAATAAATCATACTAAATACATCATACTTAGAGGTGCAATTTGATAATTTTTACGCACAGGTGTCTGATCTCGATCCTACCTCAATGCTAGATGCGAAGTAACTGAAATCTACGCTAGTGAATTCTTGCTATCAGTACTTACGCTGTAGTCCATCCTCAAAACAATTTCTCACGACAGAACCTATCTTGGCGGTGAAAAATTTGAGAAGAAATGAGAACATTTTAATTTCGAAGTCTGATAAGGGTTCCGGTATCATACTGCTTAACAAAGCAGATTATATTAACAAAATGTGCACCATATTAGAAGATCAGGCCAAGTTCCAGAAAATAGATAGTGAAAAACATGACCCATCAGATTGAGAAAGCAATATGGAAATCCTTACGTTGTTCGATACAGAGGGGAAATATTGATTCAGCTACATTTGAAAGAATTCGACCCACCGGAACCATGATTCCCAGGCTATATGGATTACCTAAAATTCACAAAATTGGGATACGGCTCAGACCAATTTTGGATATGTCTAACTCTCCATACCACTCATTAGCCAAATGGTTGTCAAAATTACTAGATCCCCTCAGGCGGAAACTCTCGACCTACAGCTTACGTGACTCATTTGATCTAGTGAATACAGTCAAAGATATCAACTTGAGTGGACAATCGATGTTTTCTCTTGCGGTCGCATCCTTGCTTACGAACGTCTCGCTAGAGGAAACTAAAGACTGCCTATGTGATTATATCGAGGGTTCTGACAGAGATATTCAGATACCACCGACCAAACGCAAACGGTTACTCTATCGGTGCACTTACAACGTGCAGTTTAAGCTCAACGAAGAAATTTGTCGACAGAAGGACGGTGTCGCAATGGGATCGCCGTTGGAACCACTGTTTACAGATGTCTTTATGGCGAATTTACAAAGGGAACAACTGAGTTCAGCGGCAGACCAATGTAGTTTTTATAAGAGGTACGTGGACGACATCCTTTGCGTTCTCGACAACAACGTAGATCCGACTGGTATATTGGCTAGATTCAACGCTGCGCATCAAAATTTACAATTCTCGTTGGAGATCGAAGCAACTAATCAACTAGGCTTTCTGGATGTACGTTTGAGCCGCCGCGCGGATGGATATACAGAAAGAGTACGTGGAATGGTCAGTATATTTATTTCAATAGTTTTGTCCCACTCGCCCTAAAAATAAATCTAACTGTTTGACGGACAGGGCTGTAAGAATTTGCACGGATGATATTATCGATAAAGAATTGACCTTCATACAAAAAGGCTACCCGGAAAGGTTCACAGACAGAGCTATACAACAACAGAGTGAAAGGGACTAGCTGTATCAAGCGGAAAAGAAAACTGCACACATCGGATTACCCTTCAAGGGTGATATGCTAGCTGAAATTATCACACGTAGACTCACAAGGGCAGTTAGTGCAACATTTTAGGCAGCTGAATTACGTGTCCTCTTCACGTCCAATCCGGTTTTGTGCCCACGCCTAACAGATAAAGTACCTGTGTATGCTCATTCACTTGTTCCTATAGGACCAGTTATGTTGGCTGCACAACCATACGCTTATCTGAACGGGTTCGGGAACACCACCCAACTTGGTTCACCAGTGGAATAACGAAATTACCGATGAGTAGTCGGGAATTTGGTTTATTTCGCTTTGGGCATAACATAGTTAACAGGACAGTTACTATGTCTCCATTTCGAGACGATCGGGCAACCTGATCATTACTCACAAGCGAAAGTGGTTGAGTGTTCACATATGATAATTCGGTCGTGCCTAATGCGAGGTCAATGGCGCAGTGGTAAACACGGTTACCTCATGAACAGCATGTCCGTGGTTCAAGTCCAGGCAGTGACAATGGTATCCACTACTGACGAGCTCTAATGAGAGCGAAACTCGAGTCTAGTGCTTCTTTTCGAAAAGGGCCGTCTGAATAGTTTATGGGAATGCGACAGCTGCGATCAATTGTGGGTTATGTTCAAATTGGAATAACGAAATCTGTCAATAGTGCCATATTATCGCAGCTGGTGGGTTCGAACCACTCTGTCAATGTGATGGACGCATTTTGCCCAATCTACCGAGTTAAAGCCACCCAGCCGAGGGCATTGAGGCATAGGATTCTGTTCACAGCCGAAGCTATTGGAAATCGTCTATACAACCCACCCCTGTGTGCCCAGAAACGTTTGTTCAGGTGTTGGATCTGCCATGGCCAACCCCACACCCTGTTAGCCTGTCAAGACCCACAGTTCAAGTGGGTACTTGATTGCAACCTGACATTGAACTGACTGTCCTGAATAACCACCCGTTCCCCGCTCACCCCCTTTAATGATTCCCGTGTGAAATTCGTGATATAAGTGTGATGTATTTAGCCTGATGATGAATCACTGAAAACGAGCTTGTTCGCTACACAGTATTTCTCATGACTACACTGGGAATTTTCGCACGGTAGAATAGATGTCGTGGATTTCTAAGACCAACAGCCATTCTAGATCTGTACCGCAGATAGGGTTCCGGTGTACATTCTTGCAACATTAACAAGTAATTCCATGCTGTCACACGTTTATTCACAGAATTAAGTACGCAGATTGGAACCATTTTCACCGACATCAGAAACAATCGACCATTGTTCTGGACAGAAAAGAGTAACAAATTCACACGATGGATTCCACGGAACTTTGTTTGTGACCTTGTAACTGAAAGGCCGATCTCATTTTCGTACAATGTTCCAAAAGTTCCTTGGATGAGATTTTCCAAATGATTAGAAATGTTCTAGTATTTTTAAACGTTTCAGTTATACATTTCAATACCTTGTGCGTCAATGAAAAAATTATGTAGACAACAAATATCATCAGATAATGAATTCAACAAACTTTTCCAATCGCGTTAAACGATTTAAGTAGTGCAAGCCCACCGAAATGTTATATGGAATGATTTCACAAATTTGAATTAAATGAATACGAAAACAAATTCGAATCCGGTCAACGAGATCGCTTCCAGAAATTTACATGAAAATAAAACTGTAAATATAACTTTTTCTAATGTGACAGAAGTGTCTCTAGTACTAAGCTGTTTAAGCCTATTAGCTGCAGGACGTACACATGTCGTTCCTTACAAGTAAGCCACACAACACTTTCCGTGCTTACAAGGTAATTGCATACTCAAAATCGTTTGTCTTATCAGACCCATCTGGGTTACTGGCAAACATAAGATAGCAGTTGTACCATAAACGTTTTGAGAAAACAGATAAAAAAAACTTAGATTACTAAAGTGAAGATGAATCATACAGGAATAGAAAAGAAACTGTTGGCTGTGCAAGTAGCTTCGAGTAGCTTCACAGGGGTTTTCTCTTAATGATGACATTGGGTGTATCTGTGATCAGTCGGTTCCTAAAATCGGTGTGAGAATTACGTGGTAATTTGCAGGCTTCACAACTACACGACAGGATAACCACCGATAAGACTGCCCGTAGGTTTATGACGTCACCGTCAACATGACAGAGGCACACAGTAAAAAATGATTAATGTTTGGTGTAAGTGGTTTTTTTGTGTAAAATTTACGTCAACATAAATACCATAAACCGTTAAGAAACACGTGGTGCCAGTGTTCTAAATGTTCGGTGACGAATTCACCAAAACAATCTAATCAGCACATCGGTGATGGCTGATGAATTCGTTTATCATTGCAAACCAATCAGGGCGTCGGTGACTGCTGACGAAATCATTCACCAACAAAGCACTGGCATACAAGTCGAACTAACCAGGAAGAGGCATGAAGCTGAGCGTGGGTGTCGCGCTAGCCCGATGAACCAATCAGAGTGCAATGGCTATCGAATTGGCCCTACTTGGTCACTTAATCGCGAAGCGGCCTAAATTGGCGGACAGTGGTTCAATACGTAAACGGCAACTATTTCATGCTATATATTTACAAGCACTCCATTCATTCGTCGAACCTGAAGCAGGCAACATGGTCTGTTCTCCTGCAGTGGTGTTCTTCTTGACTCCGCGCAAGTAGACTGGGTGGAGCGTATTGCAGGGATCCAGGTACAGCATTTACGTCGTAATAGAACGCTTGGCAGGCACGTTACATCACTAACTCTCTCGCAACTCAGATGATAACGTTTGTCCGATGAATGATGCGTAATGTTTTCCGATTGAAGTCTTGTTAAGCAGACCTCATCAGTGGATGAGCGATCACGTTTATTGACTGGGTATTTTACCATGATGACGTCAAACATGACACGTGCAATACATTGATCAGAGAAAGCAAGCCAGTGATGTTTGGTAATGCGAAATTATTTACAAATAGATTGTCAAGTCGCCAAACACTATTGGGATGGCTCTCAGTATTCATTTTAGTCAAATTCATGTTGTACAAAAAGATTATTTAAAAGGTGAAATACTTCGTTGATACGACTGTAAGAAAACTTGTCACATGTTTCGGAGAGTGAAGATTTCATTATAGTTTGCTTATCCAAGAGACATATGATGAAACGTTACGCTTGTAAGGCATACGCAGCAACAGACAACCAAATAAATTTTCAGGAACTCAGTTGTATGACCTGAATGTGTGGCTGGTATACAGGTCTTCGAGTTGATTTTACTGGGAGTACTTTACACCAAATCATTGCTGGAACTGTTGCTATCACAGACCTTCTGTTTATCACCAATAAATCAAACTACAAATTGTTCACAAATTGTTCTGAAACTGTGACTACTCAAGCATATTCCAAAATATAGGAAACTGAGTCGTTTTGTCTTGAAAACGACATAATACCCATCAAGGTAAATCACCAGCATATGCACAGTCTTTAGTTTAACTGGAACCGATTAAAGTGGTTATTATTTAGGGATATTATTTCAGATTACAAAGATGGGTTGGTTCTAAACTTATGCAATTCTGAAGCTAGGGAAGTCAAGTTGTTTTCCTTAAACTGCAGCCTTGAGTCATAGGAGTTTGTCAAAGATGAAACGTCAGTTATATTATGGTTGATGTGCACGTTACAAGAAGACCATCATCATAATATCTTCTTTGGGAAGCTCTACAGTGGACTTGACTACAACATGCACAAGAAATAAAAAACCCTCTCAATAGCAGATTCTATATATATGCATTCACGAAAGTGTTGAGCTGTTTTCATTTCTAACCATTAACCAAACAAGAATCAACTTGATTCCAGTAGATGAAATGCGCAATATTCATTTAACAGAGAGAGACAACACAACCTGATAATGCTGACGTTCCTATGCACAACCTGAAGGTGTTTATCAATGGAACACCAAAAGTTGTAGCAACATAGTGTTGTAACTGGATCTTACGGCCTATGGTCACGTAAACGGAAACGAAATAACGGTCAATGAGACAGTGGGCAACAGCACGACGAAGAATGGTGAGGAACGACGGAGTAAGGAGTATACGCGGTCAATCAGTCCCTTCCCATCCAACCCATCCGCAAGAGGCTACCGTAGGAACACTGGAAAATGAATGGCCTCCAAACAGAGCTCCTTTATGTCGCTCAGCCCGAAGACTACATAATCAGAAACCCGTTCGTATTTACAGGGTTTACGACTGGCAACAAAGCAAAGCCAAATGAATGGACCAGACAAAAGTCTAGACAGTACAGCCTAGGCCTGTAGTCGGGATGACAATAACAATTGTCACGAGGGCTTAGGTCGATCGTGAAGACCAGAGCAGTGCATGGGCCTCGCAGAGGTAAAGTTCTCTCACAAGTGAACTTTGTCAGTCTTCTTGTCACACAATATTTTTGGGGAACTGGCAACTTCACTGGACACGTAGTGTACATGATGTCTCATATTTTACAAACGATGGTTGTCAGTTGAGATGACTGGTGTAGTGGGTCTAGGCAATATATACCAGCCAGATGTGAATACGAAATCAAAACCGATTAAAAAAAAGATAGCAACTGACCCACACTAGTTCATTAACGCGCGTTTTCTAGAGTTCCACTACACGAGATGAAGTATCTAGTGAATATGATTTGTCGTGTCGCTCCTAAGTAATTTTTGAGGTCACAACGAACAACGACAACAGATGAGTTCGGAAATGTGCTGAAATAAAGGCTGATTCCGTTAGTCTTCAACTCTCCAAAGATCCGTACACAAGTGACACTGAAAGAAGAGAGAAAACACAGGGCTTGCAACCTTAGAAGTGTAATTTGCATTGTCAGTTGATTCGATTCACCTGGTTTAAATATCGGGTTTACATGTGAATTTAGGGAAGGTGAAAACTGTGAAGAACAGTGAGAATTATGATGTAGAAAGCACTATACAAAACGCTACATCAGCCTTATTGTTTGTAAGTGTGCATCGTTTTCCTGTTTATCTTAAGATTATTATTTGTCACAGATAACTTTACCACCCTAAATTCGAGGAGAGAGTTCGTATATTATCTGAAAAATATGTCCAGTCGGAGGCGTTCATTTTCTTTCTGGTTTGTTGGATAAGTCGCTCAACTTGCTTCATGTATTCACCCAATACCAGATATCACCATGCCATCTTGACTGTCTGGATGAGACATCATTAGGCTAGGGTTTGTCCACAAACGTCTGTGTGCCCCAAGCTGATATGTAGAGCCTGACGTAGAGGGTGCTTAACCAACACAACCTACGAAAAAAATTGGATTAAGTTTTACAACCGACATTCCCTTGAGTTGTAGCAGACACTGCATGCGGGTCTCTATTTCTTGCTCGACATAAAGAGGGTGAATTCCTGGATATTACGTGCTGCTTCATTATGTCCAAGGGTTTGCCATACACATAATTATACAGTGGATTCTCAGGCCAGTAAATTTAATGCAAAATAGGTTCACTTACTAAATCATGTAACGTTTCCTGAGCAGTTTCTTCGGCAGCTAAATCACTATTTGGCGGATCAACGACCTCCGTTGCTTGTGAGTGGTCGTTGGACGTGCCTTGTTACCATCAAGAAATATAGCATGTGACAGCACAAACGTTAATAGCAATGTCCCTTTGACCGAGCTATTGAATACAGTACAATTGAACGTTCCTGCTTTATAGTCCTTCAGAATAGAAAAGAAAAATTTTCATATCTGCCAATCAGTTGATAATAAGCTGCATATGGTTCTTTTTTTTTCCACAATTTCACTCAAACTTCTATAGTCCATAACGGTCATAGCATTTCATTATTGCTAATTAATCGCTGAGGTCACAGCGTTGAAGTTGGTTGTTTTCAAAAACATCCCAGTTCAGCGCTATAAATAGTCTTTAATCGGTAAAAACGGCAACAAATTGGCCAGCTGTTCCACACTCAAATCAAATGCATCACTCATTTGAATCGAATAGATGGTGTGATGCCAATCATTACAGAATATTATAACCGCCACTCCCCGATGGAAGGCCATAAATAGTCTCGACGTAATCACTGCCAAACGATATTTACATTTCAATCGGAAACTTTGACCGGTTCCCACCTTTGAGTAGGACATTTATTTATCAAGATAAGAGAAATAGTAGGCCAATCAGACGGATTATTTGGAAAGTGGGTTATTTGTACACACGTTACCCAACACACACTGTAAGCTAGCAGGTGGCACCCTGCGTTTCCTCTTAAGTGTAGTTGAAGTCACGACCGATCAGTCGATCACCTGGATCATCTGGTGGCCCTGATCTACAACAGCGATGGGTGGGAAGCTGAATGTAAACGTGAGGTTGCTGAGCAACCGGATTGGCTCATTAGGACAACCGGCACACCGTTTGCAACGTTCAAACATACTGTTTCCCTCGCAAGCTCCCGCGATCTAAGTTGAAGCTATGTACTTTCATATGTCAGGCAGTTCTTCGATCGGATCTGCTTAGAACAAGGTTAATTTTTCCATAAATATCTGACGGGATTTTTGTACACTAGGCAGTATCTGAAATATGGTGTATTTCCATTTTCTTAGTGTGCCAAGCAACAACGATGTGGCGGTTTTGCTGTTGAGCGTCTGTGCTCTCGAATGATCTATCCACACTGAAAAATGTCACTCGTCGAGCTATCCATCTGTTCGTTACATCTTGAATATAAATAGGAGATAACTGTATATTTCAGACGGATACGTAGAAATGTAGTCGTCATAATCACCGCTACCGTCGTTCACACTTCCATTGTTTATGTACCATGAGAGTTTGCTTTCAGAATCTCTCTGAGGCACTTCACGGTGCGAGTTAATGCACTACAAACGGGGGTAATCATACGGGATTAAGAATTTTTCAGTGGCAACCGAACAACTTGTCATTGCCTCCCACCTAATAAGTGTAGTTCGGCTATCCCACGATTTAATCACTCAGGAGAACTCTCAATAAAAACTTTCGCGATAAGTTCGGCTAGCAGAATGAACTTTCAAAACTGTCAATTAGCATTACTCGTTCACGTCTCCACCGTGAAAACCAACGACTTACCGGGTTTCATTGCTTTCCCCTTTGTAGCAACTGTGTGCCATCCTCAGTTGCTGGCTGAAAATTGTTTGAAAGTATCATATTACTACAAGCTTGACGCTTATTTTTATTCAAGTAGCAGATGCCAAAGGCATTAAAGGTTATCCCACTATTATGATGTTACTTGCGTTACCACACCATATATCAGTCATGTAGTTCCGGTGGTTTACAAAGCGTCAAGCAATACTGCAATGAGCGTGTGAGGGAAATCGTTTGAAAACATGCAGCTCTTGCAATAAGACTAGCCATCTCCAGACAAACAACCGTATTACGTTCATCCTGGCCGTAAAGTAACTAGGGTCAATGACCAATGGACAAGGTTCAAAAAACTTACAGGTGCTTACCGATAAGGATCACTAAATAGAAAATATTTATCTGGAGAACTGTTGTCACTGGAACTGTGACTGTTTTAGATAAAACCTTACCAAGCACTTCAAATGGGAACGGTCATAAAAAATTAAATACTCTCATAACATATGACCATAAGTTGTGATCACCATAAACTGCTCAGTGGTGCATGGACAGTGTGAGTCACTATCAATCGAAAATATTTCATAATTATCTTAGCCGGTGCAACACTGCTGCATTGTGGTTTAGGTATACAATTTATGAAGGTAGCACGAAAAAAACGGTCAGTCACAATTTCCCATGTGTTAAGAAACATAGTCAAACTTCTCGACAAAGTGCAGAAGTCCAGCGCAGTTTTTAATAGATCAACTGCCCGCGGCAATAATCAGAATAGAGCATTTGTTGCTGCCGAATACACTTTTTGCAGATGGCCGATATTCTTTAGGCGAATCACTCGTTTGTTCATGTTTGTCTTACCAGCTGAAGGTAGTCTTGCAAAATTAAACAACTACGTTTCTGTTTTCTGCCTGGTTGTTTACCAAACAAGTCACACTTATGGTTGACATCTGTTTCGGTTCCGTACAGATTAGCATAAACCGGTGTATGCTCTCACGCATCGGTCTCTGTGCTCGCACGGCTGATAGAGTTATAACAACTGGCGACGGCCATAACAGATCATGTTGATCATGTCAGTATTAGGTGCAGAAGTTTAGAAGCTTTTTAGAGAGCAGCATAAACACTGTAAATCCACTCAGGTTGAAGTGTTTTGTGAAACGGAATATCAGTGAACAGGGACGTCACATCGAATGAACATATCACTTGGTCCCAAATAGTTAAACCGTCTATACGGCTCAAAAGTTCAAAGCTGTCTTTCTGACTGTACTCCAGACGCGTTTACAGAGGCCAACATACGACACCCAGCGTCATCAGTAAGAAAACATTTGACCAAAATAACTCAGAATCAAAGCTTGTTTCATATTCTATTTGCTTTACGATGTGATTGGAAGCGAATTCTCAAGTTTGCTGAGGCTCTGGCTATCCGACATGAAAAACCTCCCGTGTGTGCTCAGAAATAATTTGTGTTGATGTTGCCGTTGCCCTGGTAGTCAGTATCCCCATTTGTGTAATCTTCATTTCCATGTTTGTCTGTCTAATCCCTTAAGTCATTATGTCCGCCCCACGGAACCTCATCTTAATGTTTAAAATCAGTTACGTGTCCATGTGTGATCAGAATGTACGAAGTGTTAATCCGGAGAACATGACAGGATTTACGTCTTCTCGCTGACTTATTCAAATACATCATGGGAAGGAAGTGCTCTGAGACAATTTTCTCGTCGTAGAAATTTATCCGTGTGAGTGGTGGTTGTTTTAAGCTAACAGGTCCTATCGGGATTCCTGACATTCTACAGAAACGAGGAATGAGGCCATCTTGATATAAATCGCGTGAAGTCAGTGGCTCGTAGTTTCGTGAAAGAACTCGATAATCACGTCAAAAATTTAATTCCGACCTGTAAAAATTGCGCAAACATGACCAGACTATTTGTTACCTCTGAACTAAACTCAGGATCTAAGTTCGACAAACCATAGCTCCGAATTCGTCCTAATTTTGCGGGTCTACCGAATGGACTGTCGTAAATATTGACAGTCAATGCAAACTCGAAGTGACCCAAGGTTTCCTCTTTTAGAACAGCCACGACATCGACGGCTCTTTCTTACCTTCAACAATCATTCTATCAAACTAGTAAACAGACGATTCCAGTGGCGGATAACGGACCATTCAGCAGATCTTCCAGAGTTTTGCAACACCGGTGGCATTCACCAAGTATTCTTGTTCGTATGTTACCCCCCACAGTCAGGTGAGGACAAGTTTACAAGTACCCCATATAAATGAGCGAAATGTATGTAAACGGAAATAACTGATTTCCCGAGGTTCTTCCGCTCACTAGTTGACCCAGTGACACCGAATCAGCACTTAATGGTCAAACCGTTTCTATAAAACTGGTTAAGGTTTCCAATTAGTGACGTGTGATCAGAAAATCTTCCAATGGAGAGAACATGGCTAATCGGAATGCACTTGGACAGGTGTCGTGTGGTATGTTCCATTTATTTCCAATCTGAGAATGTTACCTGTATGCAGAAAATGCAGAACACAGAGGGGGTTGGTTTTCGGGCGAAAGTGTCCGTCGCGAGACTAATGCTGTCTATCACGTTCGGATGCAATACGTGTTCTGGACCTATCACATAAATAACTTTGGACAGCAGGCTGAGGAAATACAGGATGACCAAAAATTACTTCCAGCACGAGTCCTTTGCTGTATACGGACAAAATTGAGCTGTTAATTACTTTCCACTCCAATTCGCGCCCCTATTGTTCTAGCTTTCCGATCATGTTCACCGTCAGCTTTCTGCTTCAACCAGCTCAATACGAATTTCCGTATCTTCGTCGGCCAGCATGGCGTCTAACCTAGACTTCCCTGTTACTGACTTTCCTGTCAATAAAACAACAGTAGTCCAAATTCTTCCTTCCTTGGACTTTTTGCAACTCAATTCCTAACAACAGTGATCTGCATTGTACTCCTCTGCTCTTATTATTAGTAAAACTGGAACCAGAACATGGAAGAGAATGAACAACATGTTTGAACTGCTTGATCAGCTTCAAATAACCATGCAGAATAGGTTGCTTCTCGAGATTAGCAGACACTGAAGATCAGTGTAATGTAATGCACGATCATCCACAAAGAAGTTGAACAAGGTTTAGGAATAAACGAAGTATCTCAAATAATCAATACGGGACTGGATGACATTTCCATGGTATTGTTAAACAAATTGCCAAGGTGGATATATAGACAGCCTCAACAGTTTAGATCGATGGATCATTTCCATGAATTGATGTATGTTTGGTAATATACAGTCTAGAGATGAATTGAAATTGTGTAACATTATATTAATGACAAACAGAGTTCTTCTGAGCAATCAAAATTTTCAAAACCAATAAAAATGACCCAAGCTTCAGAAAGAGTTATGAATGCATCATTCAAGCAAAGTATACTAATAAGCAACTGGCTATTCACACAACCGGCAAAGTGACGTACTGAAACAAAATACTTACCGCCAAGATAAAAATAACTGTCAGAAACAAGGGATGTAGGATATACAGGGGTGAACTCCTGGACGGAGTTGGGTTAGGTCGGGTTTTCATATGTTTCAGATTGAAATATCAATATAAACCTTATGTTTACTTTGCTGCATCACTGGAAAATCATATACCAGTCAATTTGCGCCAATGGATAACATATTATTCATCCACTACTGGATAATTCAAGCTTTTCCAACTTCCAACTGTTTACTGACAAGCTAGGTGTTTGAAAAAAAATTAAGAAAATACATTCCTCAAATCGCACTGGTTGAAAACATTATTTTAATGCTGAAGCTATGGCTGAATGTAAAGGTCATTCAATGCACATCAGTAAAACCATCATTTCTTTGCAGTAATATATTGTCCTCACCTTTTAGCACACATGTATTTTTTTGGAACCTTTTAACTCCATCGATCTAAGCGTCCTAACTATATTGTACTGTATATTAACAGCACTCGGATTCCATCATGAAATGTCAAACAAATCTTAGGATTTGATTGAATAATTAAGGCTACTTGAAAATTGTGAGTAGTGAACCTCGCAACGACCAATTTGGAGACTACGGACTAACTGCCAGGCATGAAAACATACCACGGTTTTCGAATCACCTAAAAGTGACCATACATAGTTACCGAGTGTTTTGTTTGGAGGTTAAGTCGAAGGCAGTTGAACGAATGGCAATAATAATCATTACCACTGTTGCTTATAGTTTCTACAGAACTGCATTGAGTGACGACGTAGGAAAAAGCTTCAGCACGTTCGATTCTGGCCATAATGGTAGATTGCTTCTTTGTGCAAGGAATGTTTGATCCGTCAACGACTGGAAACTCTTAGCTATATTCAACCTTATTGAGGGATTTTTATGGAAAGTTGCTGGAAACCGTTCAGTGTAAGTTGTCAAAATGGTGGTGTTTTGTATTGAAGAATCCCATTTTCTTCAGTCGCAGAAATTGAATGTAACAGTGTGAATATCTCAGCCTGCTTGGGAAATTGGTAGCACAGCCAACCTAACCTTTGCATGGATGGAATACACACATTCTTCAGCAGTTAACCAGAGTTATCACTTAGTTTACTCAAAATAAATATTCGGCGATGTGAGCACTGAATGAGTTCGCATCCAACATGAATTACTATTTTGTACTATGGTTTTCCCCACAAAGTTACACACAGAGATACAAAATCAGCTGATAGTCTATTAATGTGTTCCGTAAGTGGAAGAGAAAGATCGAAAGACATGCGAACCCAAAAATCACAGCTAAGCAGCAGAAGATTGGCACAGCGCATACATGAAGGTTACACCAAAAGCCAGGAGACATAAGGGATTCCGTATGCAAAAATGAATTAGTATAAATTCGAACAGTACAGCTGTGATTTTTGGACATGACACATGTGGTACGTATTTGATTGTACAGTACTAACGGCATATAAACGTGATCAACCTAAGAAACAATCGTTCAATCTGGACTTGTGAGATGGTCCAGCAAAATCAATGATATTGAAATACAAATGTGTCGGTACATTGGTTTGTCCGGAATAGTAAATCATAACCAGTCGGAAATTACATACTGCGTCATAACACAAAAAGACATACATACCTAGTGGCCAGTGTCAGTGCGTTAGAAAAACCGCTGAAATAAATACAACGCCAGCCAAGAAATCTAATATTGACAGGCGTTTTTAACTGTCTGTATCCTAAACTCCCTCACGTAAAAAAGAAAATCAACAGGTCAATTTGGAAAATGTTCACCAATGTAAATATCATCATACTTTCTTGTACTAAACCTCATCCACGACATTTCAATAGAATTGTGCTCTAATAAACTGAAAATAATGGTGATGCCAGAAGCATTATGCTCTATTCCACTGTACAGAAAAACACAGTGTGGTTCGTTTGACAGATGGATGTCATATGTGGTCGTAGCCGAATAAGAAAAGAAACAACAATTTCATTAACTATGTACAGTCGCATGACATACCAGTTTGTCACGTAGTGGAACTACGCAAGCTGATGATTACCGCTTCATCTTCAGGTAGGATATAACGAAATCAACGGCATTCTGATTGACAGGGTAGATTACAACGTAAGTGTTTGGAAAATTACAGCAAAACAGTCAAAGTTACCACATCAGTTCAGTACTTGTAACGTAATTGCAGGAAGATGGACGCAAGCAACGACGTTTGTGAATCCAAAATAATTGGTAGGATGTATCGGATAAAAATAGTTGCATTGCTAGACAGTAACTATACTGGATCAAGCGTATTCGGTAAAAGCGAACGGACGTCGTTCAAAACTCAAATGACCACTAATGAACTCCGGATCATTGTCCATCGCACCGTGCTAGAATAGTTCACCAACAATGTTCCACAACCTGACGACCACTTCCGTCAGGCGTCTCCAGGTAAGATTCGGCTGTTCATAATTTTCATAATGTTCTGTTTCTGATGTTTCCGCTTGCCCTGAATGATCAGTTTGAGAATGCGGCCTCCGCATTGCTTGATCGGTCCCGTTTGCCTGACATCGACCACGACGTGTCGTACAATCTGTCACTTCGGAGTGATTACCTGGTGCAATTGGAGGCCCA
>JTDE01000482.1:216490-242705 GCA_014338405.1 Paragonimus skrjabini miyazakii
AACCTTAGTGTAATTATTTTCATATCGATAAAATAACAAGTTTTGCCATGTTTATCCACAAAACGATCGACCCGATGCAACAAGAAAAAGTTCAGAAAACAGGGCTTGTTGGGGAAGTCAAGTCCTCTAGGGCTCAATCTCACTGCACGACATAATACAAAGTGAAAATTCTAATTAGCAATGATACCTTAAATCACAGGAATTTTTCATTTTAGCTGGAATATGTGAAGGTTGCCATCAGTCAAGCAGATACATTGAACTCGCGTCGAGTACTTACCAACAAACGCGGCAAACAGGATCTGCGCGAACGTGACCAGAGCAAGCGATCTCATGTTGAAACAGCTAGGGAACATGCATTCATTTGAACCACTCACGTTTTTATATCACATGTTGAGACAATTTATGATTCGAAATTACGCGACATTTGTTCTCCATCAATCCATGTGCGTAACTGCTTCGTTTGTCTCACACAAACCAACACCCCGAAAACTCAACCGGTTTGACTGAGACGAGCTACTTTGTGCGGTTGTGTGCATGTGTGGTCTTGCGAGATACATTTGCATGGTTAAAACTTACGTTCCAATTTGAGGGATTTTTACTAATTGTTCATCCAGTGAGACTTGTTGATCATCGACGTCATCGAACAATAAACATTAAGTCTGTGTGGCTGCAATACAATGAGATAGGTTCACTGGGTTCCCCTTGCGTATTAGGATGATTGGTAGAGAGCATGGTGATTGGCTTTCCACAGGCAGATCGTCGCTTCGATTCAATTTCCAATTGGAGTTGGAATGGGCAAAACCATATCAACGTGGTGTCGTAGTGTGTGTGTGTCTGTTTGTTTGTTTCCAGGTCAGTTCACATTTCCGACGTTTCATGGTGGAACATCTTCATAGTTAGTGGAGGGGAAAGCGAGCACGTTGAAAATTAATGCCGAC
Source organism: Paragonimus skrjabini miyazakii (assembly GCA_014338405.1). NCBI lineage: Eukaryota > Metazoa > Platyhelminthes > Trematoda > Plagiorchiida > Troglotrematidae > Paragonimus > Paragonimus skrjabini miyazakii. Next base: position 217,429 of record JTDE01000482.1, read on the forward strand.
GACATGTTGAGTGTGCGGAAACCAAACGATAGAGATGAATGTGCTGCTGGTCGGAATGGACGATATCACTGAATAATCAACACAATCAAAATGCTCCTGAATATGTTGATTATTGATCATAATATGTATGTCCTAATACTATAGTGTCATTACCTTGATTTTCAAGTTCAATTTTCCTGGCAGTCATATATGTGACCACACTAGTTGAAAGATACATCTAACATGCACAGGACAGACCGAATCAAGTGAGTTTCTCAAGACTACCACTGACAATACATGCTGAATCAAACCAGAATTTCACAGGCACCACATTCAGTCGGTCAAACTTCAAAATATTACGATTTCGTCGGATCGATTGTATGACAATCAGTGTGTCCCATGAGCCCAACAATTCAATGAATCCATTAGTTGCAGTTCGTCAAATTATCTTCTTTCGAATAAATATTGTATTTCCGAAGGGAATTACATTTAATTTATATCTTACTGAACGACGCATGAACACAGTTGACGCCGGCCGTGACTGTGAGTGTTACTGAGGTGTAATTAGCCTGAGAGTACATTGTACACTGTGGTATTCCACGTTGTTCACAGCATTGTATGTAAAGCCATGGTACTAGAATAACGTTGGATTCTCTGATTAAATGCCATGCGTTTCCATCTTCTTGGGGCGCATAGTGTTCAGGATACTTCGAAGAATGTTGAGTGTTTTACGCCAGAACATTCATTTGTAGACGGCCCCATCAGGCATCTTGTATTCTTTCTAGTCAGACACTCAGACGATCAGTCGGAATTATGTACGTTGATGCAGAGACAGTGGCAGTTTGATACTTCCTTATTGTGCTCCGCTTTCGTTGATCCGAAATGTCACAAACAGCTGAAATTCCGCACATGATTCGATAACATCCTCAGGCTGCCTGAAGTGAGAAGCATTTCTCTTCGGAATGTATATTGCTTCGTGTGCATGTTAGATTGTAGATAGATAGGCTTTTGCCAATTCAATTCAATGCATCTGAGGTTAGGAGGTGCCCGAGTATTTTCTACATAATCCAGCGTTCAAAATTACACCGGTGTAGTTGCAATATGTTTGGATATGTTCACTGGATTTCCTTGCTTACTCAAGGTACTTATGTGACTGATCACAGCATGGCTAGTCTCACAATTCTATTTGATTCGATTTCCTATTTTAGTCGGAATCGATAACCGACATCGCTTTCAGTTTAGTGCCGGTTGGATTGCGTATGTTCACACTACAGTGTAAATCTTGACCACTTCATGGTGAATACGGTTGTCATTTGATAATGGCTGTATGCATCTGATTGGCCTATAATCATCATCAACGTCAACCCTTTGAGCTTGACCCAAAGGTACTACGGCTCGGGCTGCCGCCAACTGTGACGTGGAATATCCTATAAGAAAATGTTACTGAGAAAATGTAAAACTGAAATACTAATGGAAAAACAACCAGAAACAGTAGAACATTATAAATAACCATGCGCCACTGACTGTACCACAATGCCATCACCGACAGCATTTCTAACCAGTGATTTGAGTTATCATGATAACCTGAGTCTGGCAGGCGACATTTTCTCAATTCGCCCTATGAAACATTAAGGATGCTTATATGTCACGACCAATTTGTTGGTTGCTCACCATGCTATGATACTCAACTGTTGGTGATCTCAGTATGCAATGGTCGGTACGGTGAAAGCTCAGCTGGCGTGCGGGGTACGCGGCCCAACCGTCGCGGACAGTGCAGAGCGATTAGTTGACCAATTGACTGCACATCCCAAGCCTTCCAGAATGTGTGCGGCCAAGCGACCAGATTGCTCGCGCGGTCAGTCCACTTGATATGAGCTACTTGGCGGAGACAATATTAGCCAAACACAGTAAGTCTGTTGAGATCTTCGTTGCAAACAGGTCATGTTCCCGAACCATCGAGTGAAGCGGAAAGCACATAGGTATTATATACCTTTCCTTTCAACTACAACTGCCACTGATGATGCAGGCTGGTAAGGGCAAATCGTGCCTAGTTATCTCATCAGTGATATTACTGACTGACGAGATAGTGGTACCCAGGTTTGTAAAGCCAGTGATGAAGTTCGCCGTAACAGACACTAAACTGGTGCCACTGTGACTGTCACATAGACTTCCGGCTCCTATTCTGAAAGCGGGAATTACTGTTAATAAGCACCAATTACGAGGTACCTTCTCAGTTTCCCAAGTGGTCTGGAAGAGTTTTGTCAGTTCCGATACCAATTTCACCCTACCATCCTTGGAACTGGAAGGAGAGAGGAGATCTGGACCAGGATCCTTGTTACGCTTCAATAACTTATTCATCAGAGATAATCCTTCTACCGAAGGAGAACCGTCCGGAACACGCTAACTGACCATTCGGGTCCCATCATTCGAATGATCTGGTTGAGGCCAGCTGAACTGTTTCTCAAAATGGTAAACCCACCTGACTAGCCGGTGCGATAGACTGCTGATAAGTGAACCATCTTTTTCGCATATAGTCTCACCTACACCTACTTGATGGCCAGTACCACCACGGATCAGAAAATAGAAGCATGCTGTTATTTCCAGACACAGAGTATCATTCTACCTCTTTCGGCTGTTCGATCAAGCAATGCTCGCAGTCGTTGTGCAAGCTTTTGGTCGGTTTGCTTTACAGTTTTGGACGGTCATCATCATATTCAGAACCAAGTAGAATCCAACAAGGCTTGCTGATAAGGTTCATCGGCGTTACAAAAATCCGGTTCTGTTTAGATTCCATACCACCTTCGAAATAAACCCCTTCACAACAATTTTTCACAGCTGCTGTGGTTTGTACCCAGTATTCGTTAGGATCACTCGGCCGACTCTAACTGGGCAATTTGTTCGCCAATTTTTCTTGATAAGCGTTCCTTGCACTCCCCTCGCTGGAATGCCGGTTAGTTATCTTGACCTCCGGGTAAACAACAAAACAGAACGGGTACGCACGAAGAATTGATCCGATTTCAAGTTGTTGCTCTGTAATTGATGACAGTCTGTAAAAGAATGGCGCCACCTGTATGTGACTGCGATAATATCGAGTTCCTTTCACGGCTGAAGAGCACATGTAGCACAGTGACTATTCTCCTGTTGAAATGCAGTGCGCGAATTATAGAGACCGTGAAATGCACACAGTTGCAGTTGTCTGTTACCACTGTCAGTGCGTTGTATCTTGACATCAAACATATTTCCCAGCCGCTTTTCCTCTGGAGGAAGACTACTAAGCTGATGATTTGAGAGTGTTTCGCCAGCCTCGGAGGGTCAACGAGTAAGACATAAAACGCATCTTTGGTTGTATTCCAACAGCTATTCACTACAGCGCACACCAACACAATGATTATATGACGATTCCCTTATCTGCGTTGACAGACGTTAACCGATGTGCTGAGTCTGACGGCACATAAGCGACTGTTCTCTGGAGTGCAGTAGAGTAATACATTGCTCTACTGTGAAACCTGTTGCAACTTACACTCCAGCTTGACAACGGGATTCAGCTTGGGCGTCACCAGAGACCGTGAAAAAGAAGCGATTGGATCAACAGTTATCAAGAAGTGGATTCAAGTGAATAGCGGTCCAAGAATCAAATTCCATGCTTTAGGGCAGACATATCAGAGCAGCTTGCTGATCAGCTTTTCAATGAAGGTGGACAATGAGGGCGTCAATGTTCATCAGCTGTCTTGGCTTTAGGAAACTATTATCATTCGAGGGTACAGTGGAATTAGAGAACTTGGGGGGAAAAGCCAAAAATGGTGGTAATATGTGAATGATGGCTGTCAAGATAACAATAAAATTTGATACTTCTCAATCTTTTATGCCGCTGACGTGGGTCGACTTGATGGATCCAACATCGAGTTCCTGACTCAAATGTCTTACCTGCATGATCATAGAATACAAGGTCTTTTTCGGGAACCTACTCGGAGTCAATTATTCAAAAGTCTGACACGTATGACAGTGTGGGGATTGTGTAGTCAGAAGGCGCAGTAGATAACACATTACTGTCTGGTTCTGAGCAATGTTGTGCACACTGGATGTATGCAAATATACGTCAGGCCTTTGCATGATACCGGATGTTTCCAGACCTTACTGGTTAACATACTAGGGGTCACGGTCAGTCATTGAGCGACTGAAGTGCTCTTTTCCCATCAATGCAGAAGGAAGACATGTTGCGACATGTTAACAATTCGTTTACTCTCATGAGTCACAAACGTAAAACATGCGAGTTATATATGACACACACATGAGATAGACGGGGTATGGACACGTATACAGTCATCATCACCACCACGGTCACCCTATGGGTTGCTCCAACCAATTTTGTGCACATAGCGCCGGCTAGTGAGTTCTGATCAACATGGCTTCACTAAAAGCTAGTAGCTTCGGGTTCTGTTGATGTAACAATGTGACAGTGATTAAAGTGATCCATAGGGTTGCCGTGGTGGTAGTGACATTATACGTGGTATGGCTGTATACGTTTCCATACCCCGACTACCTCTATTTATGTGTCCTGTATTACTCCCACAGCCCTACGGATCGATGCAGTGCACAAGCCTGGTTACCACATCAAGGTAGCAGAAAAGATCACCATGGGGAGAGCAGTCATTGACAGAACCGTGATAGTTTAAGATCGTCGATGTAGCCAAAAGACAAACAAAATGCATGAATTCTAGTTAAATGCTCTACATTGTTCATCGGATACTTAGCTGTAGTGAGATGGTTGTTGTATGTTACAACCCAGCCCGTGACACGAATGTTACAGGTTCATACTCTCTTTCTTATTAGTTCCAGGTAGGTGGACACCAGTTCTGGTTAATGTTTCTCGCCGGAGCGCATTCTGTATTGTTTGGATCAGTTGCATTTAGAACTTGTGTACACACAGGAACAATATACTAAAATATGCATTTTATATTAAGTAGATACGGCTATCCATGCATATCATATTCATTGATCATAGACATTGAATCAAAATTCATTTAACATATGCTATTGACAATCAATACATGTGTGTAGTGGTATTAGGTGTAATAATTGGAGTAGAATAATGTTTATCAGTTCGCTGATGACCACCCATGCTCTATTTACCGTGCTCGCTATGTGTGATGGAGGTTCACAACATGTTCCCACCAGTCTCGTTGCAGTCACCTGAAACACCGTTTGGGCAATTTATCAACGTTTTGATAACCCAGTAACGTGTCGAAGTTAAACCGTTGAGCAAGTGAATGTGAGCTGCCCTCCGTCAGAACGTTTAATGAATGCGGGAGACTCGATAACTATAGAGTGGTGTCCGGGATGCTGCTGGACCTCAAGGGATTTTCACTCAGCTTACTACTGAAGTTAAATGATGACAATGTCGACTGGATTCTGGTGCATCTGTCAATGTTATGCCAGCAGGTTATCTTCAGTGATCGGTCATAGAACCTTCTAATACACTACTGCAAATGCGGAGTGGATTGAAACTCAAGTATTTGGGAAATCACATGTGGTGGTCAGCAAGCTGAATAATGCAAAATCGTATGTGATCTACTTTCTAGTTGTAGACGGAGATGGAAAACCAACCCTCGTACAGGATGCTACTAGGTCGATAGATTTCGTAATATTGTATCATAATAGTATACTTCATGTCTCAGCGAAGTCTCATCTGTTTCAGCAAAACTCCCCTGTATGTTTGATTTGGCTTTGGGTTGCACACTGGCTAATGTTAGCTTGTCAGCAGGCAACACTGCCATACTGGTTGTGTTACCTGACAGGTTAGTGCTGTTAGTCATCAGGCAGGATTTTGTAACGGGTTGAATTGTTTGATCGATCTGAAATTAATAGCGCCGGTAGACGAGCCTGTCGATTTGTCCAATGGGGTTGCAATAACGTTGAAAATATCTGGCGATATTTGTGAACGCATTCACCCCGAGGCCGCTAAGCATTCTATTCTACGGTGCGCAATGAAATTTACGGAGTATAGACGATATTTTCCTCGAACTGCATAAAACCTAATGTTTTTATGACGGGTGACTTATCTTTCGCGTACTGCAGACTCTGGTTGTCTAACAGCGTTTGGCACTCCTTGTGATGTTTCCAGTGACTATGTTTACGCTCTGGATTGTATGGTCCCAAAAAATCTTTCACAATTGCCTAATTCAGACGTTGGGCCAACTCGTACGGTCGAGCACTGTCACAGACGATGTGCGGATATATGAAACAACGACCAGAATCTTGTGGCTTTTCTGCGGCTGTTTGTATCGCAGGTAATAGCGTTATGATGAGATGATAGAATTGACGTCACATGCCCACCCACCCACACCTGAGGTATTCAGGACCGATTCAGACAAATATAGGACGGTTTAGAATATGTCGGCTTCCACGAGTGGAGCGGCAGTTTTGAGTCTAAATGATATGATCAGCTATCTGAGTAGGTTTCGCTCAAAATTAGTTGAACTAATTCTACCACTGCGGCAACTTACTCACATGGGAGAATAATGGATGTTGGGCGAACCTGAGGACTCAACGTAGACGGAAAAATGAAGATAAAATATATATAGCCACGTGATTAACACGTTAAAGTTGTTAGCCATCTGTGTTAATTCTGATCTAACTCCCCGCAATACATTTCTAAAAATTCAGACTTCATCTCCTGCATCGCTCGTACAATAAATTGAATGCAACACAGATGACGGAGTTACTCAAAAACACAGGCACGTGATACAAGTAATGAAGGACCATTAATGGAGAGGTGTGAACACCCATTTTAAACTGGAAATGATGCAGTGAGATTGAACTATGGAGTTTCCCAATTGGAGAGTGATCAGCCAATCAGAGCACATGTTGCTGCAAACGGAGCAAGTGGTCGACTGACGCGAGTCATTCATAAGCGTTGATCACCTGCCACATCGCATTTATTTGCGAAATGTGTTGATCAAAACAAGCTGTTTGAACGCGTGTTGGATTTACATAGCCGAGTTGTTCCAGTCACGCTAGTGGATCGTATCGATGAACGAGACAATCAAAACCTAAGGTGCATACCTCCAAACTGCATTCGCTAATGTAGGCAGTATAGACCCTCCATAAATAATGAAATGAATTTCCAATACAGTGAGGATGATTAGTGCCACTTAGCCCACTACTGTTCCTATTTTGTCGACAGCCTAGCCATGTAGGCTACACCTTGCTCGTCAGTTCCTTGAGTAGTGTTTAGCTAACCACAAGAACTAACCAAATAACCGCAACAGAACTTATACGAATCAGGATAATATGCATGTTTCAATCACACCGTTTCATACAAGTTGTTGCATCGTTTTCGAGGGCACTCCCACTGTAAATCATCGTTTCAGTAATGCACCGTGAATCATTCACATAAGTTCACCTAAGTGTAATATCAAGTAGGTCCATGTTCCGAATCGCTCATATGTGCAAACACTGAAATAAAGTGCACGCACTCTTTCGGACCGAGCAGTAACAACCCTGCATACAAATCCACAAGAACGTGACAATGCGTAGACAACCTCTTAAGACTGGATATATATACCAGCAACGTGTTTGTGTCTCAGCTGTCAGCATCCGGTGAACGTAACCGGAGCCATTGCGAGGAGACTGGTGTATCGGTTGCCTTATTTTTGTGGATGAACACAGTTCACGTGAAATTCTGGTTTGCACTGCCTATGACTAGAATGGATCAAACTGATGAGGATGTATTGTGCTCGTGCTGCCCACTGTTCACCGAAGTTTCACAACGGATTTTGTCCTCGATCGTAAGCAGCAGCCTGTAGATTCGAACTACCAGTCTTGATGTTGCTAATCAAGCAGTAGTTTAGTAAAAAAGAGGCTTTGTTTCATACAATGTGTTCACATAATTGGAATGGTACCAGCAGACTGAATTGTGCTATCTAAGTATGTCGATGATATTTTGTTTGGTTTATCTCATTCTGGTACGTCTAACGCCATGCCATATCTTGTTTCATGAGTCTAAATCCTTTACTTCAATTCAATCGGACACCATTCATCCACGGATATTGGATGATGCCTATTGTGTGTTTGACGAACCATTTCCCGATGTTTTACATCAAAACGCATGCCGGTGTTTACAAAAGAGTGTACAATGCTTTGAACAGGTCCACTGCATGTTTTCGCTTGATTCAAGGGAGCGGTGTGACTGTATGTAATAGACTACATTAATTAGGACTACTTCAACCGGCGTATACTTTTCGGTGTCCACATTAGTAGGTTTATTGAACTCATGCTTGATACAGCCGATGTTGAATCAACATGAGGGAAATGATTGTGACATCTTCCGAAATAGGCTCATATCGATCGCGTGAATATTATGGTGCAATATGCAACTACACTTCCGGATTTCATCGAGAAAAGATAATTTGACGAACTGCAACTAATGGATTCATTGAATTGTTGGGCTCATGGGACACACTGATTGTCATACAATCGATCCGACGAAATCGTAATATTTTGAAGTTTGACCGACTGAATGTGGTGCCTGTGAAATTCTGGTTTGATTCAGCATGTATTGTCAGTGGTAGTCTTGAGAAACTCACTTGATTCGGTCTGTCCTGTGCATGTTAGATGTATCTTTCAACTAGTGTGGTCACATATATGACTGCCAGGAAAATTGAACTTGAAAATCAAGGTAATGACACTATAGTATTAGGACATACATATTATGATCAATAATCAACATATTCAGGAGCATCTTCATCGTGTTGATTATTCAGTGATATCGTCCATTCCGACCAGCAGCACATTCATCTCTAGCGTTTGGTTTCCGCACACTCAACATGTCGTCGGCATTAATTTTCAACGTGCTCGCTTTCCCCTCCACTAACTATGAAGATGTTCCACCATGAAACGTCGGAAATGTGAACTGACCTGGAAACAAACAAACAGACACACACACACTACGACACCACGTTGATATGGTTTTGCCCATTCCAACTCCAATTGGAAATTGAATCGAAGCGACGATCTGCCTGTGGAAAGCCAATCACCATGCTCTCTACCAATCATCCTAATACGCAAGGGGAACCCAGTGAACCTATCTCATTGTATTGCAGCCACACAGACTTAATGTTTATTGTTCGATGACGTCGATGATCAACAAGTCTCACTGGATGAACAATTAGTAAAAATCCCTCAAATTGGAACGTAAGTTTTAACCATGCAAATGTATCTCGCAAGACCACACATGCACACAACCGCACAAAGTAGCTCGTCTCAGTCAAACCGGTTGAGTTTTCGGGGTGTTGGTTTGTGTGAGACAAACGAAGCAGTTACGCACATGGATTGATGGAGAACAAATGTCGCGTAATTTCGAATCATAAATTGTCTCAACATGTGATATAAAAACGTGAGTGGTTCAAATGAATGCATGTTCCCTAGCTGTTTCAACATGAGATCGCTTGCTCTGGTCACGTTCGCGCAGATCCTGTTTGCCGCGTTTGTTGGTAAGTACTCGACGCGAGTTCAATGTATCTGCTTGACTGATGGCAACCTTCACATATTCCAGCTAAAATGAAAAATTCCTGTGATTTAAGGTATCATTGCTAATTAGAATTTTCACTTTGTATTATGTCGTGCAGTGAGATTGAGCCCTAGAGGACTTGACTTCCCCAACAAGCCCTGTTTTCTGAACTTTTTCTTGTTGCATCGGGTCGATCGTTTTGTGGATAAACATGGCAAAACTTGTTATTTTATCGATATGAAAATAATTACACTAAGGTTAGCTGATTGATTCGACCGAAGCTTCTATTCACCATGCGACGTAAGAGGGCAGTAGGTTGAGTTTCCAAGGTGTACTGCACAATTCCGCTCAATTCAGTCGCGGTCTGATTGTCTGATGTTAGAATGCATACGGGAGTAACCGAGTTCGCTGTCTTAATGTGACATCAATTTTACCGATTCTGTGAGCTGACTGTATTTTCTAGAATAAGTGTCTGTGAAATACTGTTTCAATTCAGTATACATTCTGGATCACATCAGCAAGAAACTCTCACAGGTCGATCCGCAGTCTGCTCTCCATTGGGAGAACAGTATTCCAGTTCCCATTCTGGCTAGGTTCAACATGTAGCTGTTGGGAAATTTGAAGCAGTGTTAAGTGGTTTATTCTTCTGCCTCCTCGAACGTTGAAATAAAGAATGTTATATATTCATCTCAGCGCATGTTAGCGATTGAAGTGTTGTTCATCTTCAGTCTGTATTCTATCAGATTGACAACTTCATGGTTGTATATGAATCCGGATAATCAATAACGCACCGGGTTTGTCCTGGATACCCAAAGCAACGTTTGCTACTTATCAGGCGATGGCAACAGCATGTTGACACAATTATATTCGGAGTCATTTTGCATCAACTTTGTCTTACAGCTCGGGTGAGCCGCTCAATATCATTATTGTTCCGTCTGCCTGAAATAATGTGATTCAGTTTAGACACCCAGATATTGTGACACTTTCCGTTCAGCAAACACCGACGAACGGTTCGATGATATTTCACGTTTCTTGTTTCCTTACAGCCGCTCAGAGTTCGCCGCATCCAAATAACACAACTAATCGGTCGACAGACGAACATGTTTCGGACACCAATGGGCCTCCAATTGCACCAGGTAATCACTCCGAAGTGACAGATTGTACGACACGTCGTGGTCGATGTCAGGCAAACGGGACCGATCAAGCAATGCGGAGGCCGCATTCTCAAACTGATCATTCAGGGCAAGCGGAAACATCAGAAACAGAACATTATGAAAATTATGAACAGCCGAATCTTACCTGGAGACGCCTGACGGAAGTGGTCGTCAGGTTGTGGAACATTGTTGGTGAACTATTCTAGCACGGTGCGATGGACAATGATCCGGAGTTCATTAGTGGTCATTTGAGTTTTGAATGATGTCCGTTCGCTTTAACCGAATACATCGATACTCCGTTTTGATGACGAAAAATTTTGTTGTGAATTTAATTGGGGCGATGAGATCTCGTTTGACGGTTCTATTTTGTCTGAAGATTGCTGAAACTTAATCTGATCAAATGTTCCAGTGTTTACCGCATATTTTGTTGGCGATAAATATTCACCGAATTTATCTAAAAGCCACCAGAACTGTAATACTGCGGATTTCCGAATAATTAACTCATATTAAGCTCAAATGGATTATAGCGTGTAAACGTTCAATCACAATCAGCTGTGAGCAATGCACAGATTGTCTGGTTGCTCCCAGGTAAGACACAGTTACAATGCTGTGGTAAGCTATCCGATTCCGCACAACTGGTGAATAATCTGAAAATCGTTCGTAAGTAGACGTTAAACCATGTGTTTTTCGGATAACGCTTCATTTCTGACAATAGGCTCTTCAGGTCGGATGGTCTTAAAAAGCTTCCATTTCAGCAATGAAAGGTTATTCTTAAAGAATGTTACCCCTTGATCAAAATTTGGTCCGAAATTATGGATGTTCAATCGGTCTCAGACGTATTCTAACTAATGATGTTACTGGTCGATATGTCACCTGTTGTGTGGGCGGTCGTGCTAAAAATATACAGCCACTGTGTGAGCCTCGCGCCTACCTGGGTCCGGTGGTGGCGCGTTAGTATTACCGGGCGTTACGATGAACGTGTGCGCTAACTGATTGACTATCCTTCCAACCTCCCTAACTGTTCGATATAAAACAACTGTTTCATGTTATTGTAAATTTGATACTGATGAGTCAATACGAAATGCATCTACCAGTTTTCGTTTTCCACGATTGACTCAAAATGGAACTTTCGCGGATCAATTTTTTTCAGTCACTGATGAAAGTTCAACGATGTATATACAAAGTCAATATCACTAATTACATCAACTATGTGCGAGTTGGCTTGGTGTGTTTGCTTTACGTATAATGCTAGTCGAGTACCTTGATTAGTAGTGTTTTTCGGTACATGCTTGCTTCATCCGTTGAAATATCAGACAGTTGGTTTCCGACAACCGCTAGAGGACTGTATGAACTTTACAGAACAAATTTACGTTCACAAAATTATCATGTGCCACTCGTTCATGTGTTTGTAACTGATAAGCACTTCACATCTTAATATCAATGTGTATACAATCTGAATCGGAAATGTGCGCGGCAAACACCTGGATAAACCTTGAATTCCAGCTAACTTGTAAACCACTTGGATTTGGCGAAACGAGTTTCCAGGTAACCCACATTGCACACGTCCACCACTTGTTCAATTTCGAAGTACCCATAATAAGTAATTATGTAAGAAGTCAAAAAATTGTTAGCAATCTTGCATCAGTCTGTATGCTTCCTACTAACTGGCACTCATTGACAAAAGCACACCGTATCCACTTCATGGAGTGAAATGGCTGTTACAGAAAGGTCATTCTTCAGGTGTCGAAGAAATGATTGTGTTTTGAAAGGACCGTTGAATTTTATTGATATAATGCCGCATATCATGTGGAGAAATGTGTGAAATAACGGCACAGTGGACATAGGTATGAACGTGGGTCAAACGTTTCAGTCACTGGAATAATGTTTGGCAAATATTCCATTGAATCAAATGGCTATCCTAAACGACTAAAATGACGACTGATTCTTGTTGTCAAATACATCGCGTTGGATTAACTTACTAATGCCGTCTTTGTGAACACTGTATCGTAGCGGTGTTTGTAGAACATGTGTTGTGTTTGTGCACGCGATTTCCTTAGTCTGTCCGATTTCAAATGAAGACCAAGCTTCTCCTAGTTACGTCTCTTCTACGTTAAAGCATCTGCCAAACTACTTACCGGGACTTTAGTTTCAATGTTTTGCTTTGTGTCTATCGATTTCAGTCTGACTTGACTGAGAGATGCTATTTGTATACAATGTACTCTAGAGCATTTAGCACATTTCGTGCGAGACAGTCAACTGGATGGGTGACTGTGTCAAACGTTTGTATTCCCGAGCATCTGCAATGGCTTTGGTAATTCAACTTCTGTACCGCATGGTGTATTTTGGCATATTGTTTCCTCCGCCGGTCAGGATTTGGCCGAAGCCTAGTTTTCCGAACTTCTGTCCTTTCTAAATTTTGAGCAGACTACGCTGTTTTAAATCGAACTGCAACTCAAACGCAATTTCGTCCACTCTAAGTCGGTGTGGTGCTTACATGATTACCCTGCTTCTAAACTGACTGAACGCTGGCTTGCTGATGCACAATTCTAGCATGTTGATTGTCCGATCTCATCAACAAAACACAGATTAACGCCTTTCAGTCAACAATGAAGCAGGAATTTGGGCTGGATAGTCCACATATTCAATTCGATCGGGATGCACCGGACAGAAGAAGCAGCCGAAACTTTACGTCATGAAACGTCTGACGGCATATCGAGCTCCGACCAGATACTTACCGATAGCATTCCATATTCCATATGCTGGATTGTTCTGCTTTGTCGATGTTCACATGAAGTAATGGATATTCGTCAGATATCCCACTATGCTACTCAATGCTGATCAGCCACATCTTCTTACTGACCTAGCCAGAATTCTACAGATAAACAACAGAGGTTTTGGGTTAACATCTACTGCAGTTGATCCAGCTTTGCTCCCATCAAAACATTTCAACTAGTTTGTATAGAAACGACTCACTAAGTTGTAGTCTATCTCCTGTTGGAGTTCGCTAGTGTGTATATCCCTGCCAAGACTGACACTTCACTCTCAGCCAATATGCAGGCGGGGAGCCGATGTTAACCACAGAGCCATTAACTTAATATTCTAGAGAATGGGATTACTACTTACCTTTCACAAACCTACTAGAATAGGGTCTTCAATTATCATCCATCTGTCCACCAGTAGTCCAATTCCGATGTTAAGTTGAGTTGAGTGAATTCGGACTAGGACGCCTTGTAGCTTACCTAGGAAATACATAAAACTGAATTATTCTGAACGTCATGTTCCTCGTTTGAAAGTACTAACACCTGAACAATCAGTGCCGCCGAGAGTAACTAATAAAACGCTTGAATGAGTCATGCGGAACTTTTGAGAACCAAGTCAGCCAAGTTTCCCCAACAACAACCATTTTTCTTATGCCGAAATCAATTCTATATGAAATACTTAGCTCTGAAAAATCACCCGCCTAATGTTTTTGGATTTATAGGCAATAAAATACTAAGCCAGTTGATTATCAAGGTCAGTGCTGGCCAGTCAAATGGCGGCAAAAAATTGTTCGGCATTCCATTTAACATACAGTTGACAATATTGTGTATGCTCACCAAGCGAATGTCAATGTCTGGGAATGAGATGCTTATATCATTCTCACGCACTGGATGGGAAAACGACCAAAGTGAAGCCATGGTTTATGGTGGGTGAATAATAATGCCTCAGCTAGCACAATCACAACGATTTCAAAATAAATCGGGATCCAATATTGAGCATGACAATAAACACTGTCGGTACCGATGAGTCATTCTGTTCTTGCTTACCAGGGGCTGGGAGCATTCTCTACTAAGTTCATCCGACAAAGTTGTCGAAAGCCGAATACTTCTTATGTGAGACGCTTAAGTAGACTGATAAAAATAGCGGGTGGCTAAGTCATAAAACCGTGTACACCAAGCCGTTTTGGTCGAACGTGAAGTTCACTTCCACTCTAACTATAAGCCTTTTGTTTTTCTTCCAGATCCTCGGAACCTCCCCTAAACTTGCGACAGTGCCAAACTTAAACCACTCGATAGTAGAGACATCACACTAGAACAGTCTATCTTCTGCGTGAATACTGCCTAGTGACTTCGATCACCCAAAACAGCGAAGACTATCTATGGCGTACGGTGCTGATGAAGTGTACTTGGTCAAAATAAATTCTTCGGTCGGAAGCGAAAGGCTTCTAACGAACACAATTGTTCACAGTCTACAGGTTCGACATGAGAAATTCTCAAGTGATCTCAAACAATTCTTTCGGAAAATTCAGGTCAAAACAGATTTAATATTGTGAAGAGCAAATGTTCTTTCTGAGATCAGTAAAACTGCAGAGAGTTTATCATGTGTTGTCAGACAAACCGCAAAATCCTAAATGGTGGCATCAGAGGCGAACGCTATATTCCAGAAAATATACGCCTAGTTGTTAACAATACATTCCGTGTGGTCTGCAGAGTTGCCTTCACCTTAAAACAGTTCGCCATCACATTTTTGGGAACGGCCAAATTGCTTGCAGACAGATTCAGCAACCCTGATATGTGTTCTCACGAGAAATTTGTTCAATTTTCGTAACTTTCTCGGTCACATGTCATTCGTTGACATGCTAGCCGCTTATGGGCGTTTTATCCTGACTGGGTGGAGTAAAACCCAATTGGCTCCCGGTTCAAGTGTGACCAATTACGTGGAGTCTAACACTCGTTTTTACAGCCTTTCAGATGACACGTTGCGATGAAGTTCCCGTAACTGTAGTAGGTTTGAAACGAACCATAGATAAAGATTTTTCGTGACCGTTAGTTCCCATTCGATCAAAATGTATACGGCGATAATTCCGCAATCATTTGTGTGCCCTAACCACGTTCAGTAGTACCGGGAAGGCTAACCGTCTTTCAGCTAAGACGTCTTCCCATGAATCATCCGACAATCAATGGTTTATCCACAGCCAAATGTGACCTCTTTGGAATGTGAATATCTAGGTGTGCTTAAAAATGCTGTGTGCAAAATTTTATCAATGTGCAATGTACAATTGCAATTGCTACACACTGAGACTCGTTACTTTTTCACGTGGTAAGTTTCATATATTGATCAAATGCCCTCATTCACTGCAGAGTCACTCACTGAAGATAGGTGATTGTATTCCATGCTGAACTGTTATCGGGTTCTTCTAAAGAGTCCGAACTGTTATTTTCAGTCTTGTCACCAACTAACGTACCGTTGACTCAAGGGGAATCGGCTGTGAAGTATGAGATAAATCACATTCACTACGTCTGTGACCTTATATACGACATAGTTAACGACCGACCTCATTCGAGCATTAATAACACAAGTAGTACAATATCTGATGAGAAACGGATTATCAAGCTGATAAGAACTGACCATCACTCCCAGTTGATTGCATCTGTCGCATTCAGATAAACATTCCAGGCATCTCCTTTTAACAAGAAGTTATCTTCCGAAAGTATCCGGTTACAAATTCAGTGCAAACGCGAAGTCTGTAGAAAATTTTTGAATGTTGTTCAAGATAAACTGTGGGAACATTTGTATTTCCTCTCTGTGTTCGGTAGGTGTGAATGCATTTGCTTACTGCACAGACGGAAATCAGTATGAATGGATCGTCATGGCAACATAGCACTGTCGGCTAAAAATAAACGAAAATGATTCCAACTATTGTTATTAATTGCAACCAATGAGGAAGAGGTAGAAGGGTGATCATTTCAGCTGATAAGTATAAGTCCCAAGTTAGTGAATAGTGCAGTTTACTGGTATACTCCATTGTCAACTAGGGAACGTTTATTGTTTCTCACAATTGTTTATTCTCCGTAAACAATTATCTTGACTATCATTCGATCTAAAATGTTGCTTCGGTAGTTTAAGCCTTCTTTGAAAACGTAATGCAGAATACAAAATGTATAAAAGAGCCTTTGCTGCGTCAGCATAACTGAGCTTTCGCGTACTGTAAGTTTTCGTGCGAATGGCACAATGTACATTAGATCGTGGAATGGCGTCCAAATCTAAGTCCTGACCAGATCATGCTCTCCTTGCGAGCAACATCGAGAACGAACCTCTGGTTTAACACCTTCTGCTTCGAGATTCTGACTGAGACATTTATCGCGATGCAAAAGCTCCAGTCATACTGGGGTGTAGCTCAAATCCACCACCATTGATTGCTAACGAATGTTTACTTAACATTCAAACACTACGCATTATTGACAGTAGGTGTTCAGGTGTGCACATAACTCTACACAAAAAGATTGCCTCCTCTCACCTATCCATCATTCCAACGCTGCCATACAGTCTTCACAAGAAGACATATTAACCCTCAATAGTGTCTCGGTAGGCTGCATCTGGAACCTGTCAGTAAGCACCGTGTTCAACATAGGCACGGAAAGTATCTTAATAGGTTTCTTCTCATATAAGAAAGTACAGTGGAGTTTTACGTTCCGCAGTAAGTTTTCAAGCTGAAACTTGAGCAGATTTTTTTTAAACCGTTTACCTACGTTTGTGCTTTCATTTTCATAACTGTTTGTAAACAAATCAGATTAAGGGCTACTGGAGCATCTAGCCTTTGCTCGTATTCGGACATAATAACTGTATAATCGCTCAGATAATGGCTCGCACTAAGTTTAGGGAGCAATATCTAACAACGTCACGATTCTGAGTACCGAGATATCAGAGAATAGTAACAGACGCCTTGCCATAATCATGGAGTTACAGGTGTAACAAATTTTAAAAATGACGCACTTATGTTTCACCAAGATAAACAATCACCCGGAACACAATCCGCCCAAGTCTAATAAATCAGTCCAGATGGGTAGGTGGTAATCCGCATGTTATGCACACGGCAAATCTATGCATAGTCGTGCGGAATGTGAAACTGATGCAAATACTGGCTATAAATCTACCGACCTACATATGATACAAACTAGTGAGTTTTCAGATAAAATACAAGTTGGTTTGTCAACCCCAGATGAGATTCCTCATTTCCATCATGTTAGGAGTGATCCTACCTGTCACAGTCGTCAGTAAGTGCTTGATTGAAGTGTTAGGGATAGAACTTCATGCGTCTGCAGACTTCCTGTGAATATTCACCTCATTTTTGTCAATCTGCTTAATCCAACCGATTGGAAAGCGAAATCCGAAGAGACAGTTGACTAAACCGGCTTGAAACTCCACGGAATAACTCTGACGGCTTTCTAGTTAGAAGTTATGACTTATGCTATCAGTGACTGTGAAATTCAATTGCCACTAAGTAAACACTCTAAATAGCATCATCGAGCAATTCGTGATAGTCGGTAAGCGACAAGTTGTGCATTGTGTTTACGTGATCACAGTGACACTGTACGAAAATACATTTTCTGTTACAGAGTGGATCCCATTGTGTAAAATAAATATTTGATAATGCTCATTTGCTTGTGTTTGCTGTTAATGAATTCGTGCAAAGTTCTGCTCAAGCAAAGCAGCATCCCCCCAACGGTATTGCGAACGGAAAGAACAAAAGGGTCGATATGCGTGATTTATATTCGTAAACAGTTCTGGGCATAGTGCAGTGGACGGTACTATAAAGCAGACTGCGTTCATTAAGGGTAAAACCCAGTTAGAATGATCGTTCAGTTTACAACCGCCTGATTATGTCCATAATATAGGTGCTGGTCTTCCCATGCATGTTCGTTTGTTCTCCACGACATAAGACAAGAATGTGGAAGGTGATCCATGAGAGTCACATGGCCTGTTTGTCAGGTGCACTTGAGGAAATGGCTTAAGCCAGTGGGACTACGATGAAGTTACGGAGCCTGTCCTTTAAAAATAAACGCTGGCTCGCGAGTTAGATTTAAAATGTCTAAGTGATTGTGAACAGAAAACTCGAGTTAACACTAGGATCTCCGAGGTGTCTGATTGGCGAGCACGCTTTTCTTTTGCACTCATGAAGAACGTATTGATTACCTTTTTGGTCATGCATTTTCTGTGAAAATATGCACGGCATGAAGTGTTCTCCAACAAATTTTCGCCAATTTAAAGTACCCCCCAAACTTCTGTCTGCTCTTTCCCGAGTATCAGTAGGTGTTGCACGGAATACTGAATCGAGTATAGAGTGGAGTTAAAACTTGGTTACAGTCGCAACAACGCAAAATGGGTGGAAGTCACGACGGGCTTACTGTCTGACAGCAATAACTCAATTGACTATGTTGAGTAAACTCCGATTTCTTACATACAAGTTGAGTTTCTGGTATCTTTTAGGACAGTGAGTAAGTTTCACATCGTTTAAGCGTCGTGTGAATACGGTTCTTGTAGTTCAGACATTTAGGAACATTCATATAACGACCTATGACATTTCGTGGTCGAGCGTGAATTAACAAACTGGTAATGTGTCATAATATTATGTCACTCTAGTTGCACTGATTACACAATCGTCATACGTTGTTTTTGGATAAACTGTTGACATCTACTGAACGTGAAATGCTGTACAGTACCTCGATCGAGTTTTCTCGCATTTGCCTAAATATGAACTAGATCTACAAGGTCGCAATTTAGCTCATGCAACTCAACATTATTTCTACCTGTTAGCAGGATACCCGGCTGTTGTTAGCTGAATTCGATTCACAGATAACTACACTTTTCGCTTTCTCATATGATAAGCCATAGATCGATGTATCGTTTTGTAAGAGTTCTGCTAGAGTGCTATAAATTATTGACCCTACAGGGAACTAATATGTAGCTCGTCTGCATATGAAACGACTTTGGTAAGAGCTGACATATTGACTTTCCACTTTCAGCACGGCGAATTTTTCACGTTTTATAGCTCAATTGTGGTAGCTCAGGATTGATGCTTAGGGTGTTTACTCGTCTCCGGTTGAAGAGCCGAAAATGCTGTAAGTTCCATCGATGATCTTTTGATCAGGATAGCTCTTTCAAAGCCTTCATTTAACTTGCTGAGCAGTATAACTTAAAACGATATGGTGAATTTTCCAACTCGGCATTTCAATTATATGAAGTCTGATTGAAAAGTATGTGATATTGAAATGTTCCGTCAAATGTGGGTGACGTTCAGAAAGAATCAACCGAATTCTCATATTTTCATCATCAATCTAAATCGTTGCTTTGTAGTTGTAATGACGTAGGAGAGTTCAGTCTGATTCACATTCCCTAATCGCCGGGTTCTCAGCTGGCGTTAGGAAGCATTAACCGATTCTTTTGTAGATACAATCGGACAGTACGATCATCACTCAGAAGCAGAAGAGTTTTCGGCTCAAAAGTGACAAGTTGTTCATATCAGCATAAACAAGGTGAAAGCTTAGTAGGGAATCCATCTCTTTCGTCTTAAGCCAACTCCTTCATCTAGAAAACGAATGTATTCAATAACAGTGAGCGGAAACGTCGTGAACAGACAAGATGTAAACTCCGCTAGTTTTTTACCTGTTCGACCTTTATACCGCTATGCTCGTTGGTGGCTTAGTGACCTTAACAACTATTTTTGTCAAGTGTCCTTCGATTTTGTGATTTGAGAATGTCTGTACGTCCCTGTACACCATGTAAATATCCTGTAATTTCCTCTTTGCCACACACTTTTTCGGAGCGGAATAAAAGTTGATTTTTGCAACCGTCTTTTGGTTTATCTCGGGATCGATTGATGGAGACTGTTGGTTGGTTTATGTATACCGATATAAATATATAGTTAAATAATTTGAATGAGGCAGACACTGAACAGTGAACTATTTACTGTGGCATTTCAGGTCACTAAAACGAGTTGTTATCGAACAAATATACGTATATATAATTAAGAGAGTCACTGCGTTTTACTTAACAGTACCCCACAACTTCTGGCCGTATAAGCTGTCCAGTTTAAAATGTAACAGCATTTCTACTGCGGTTAGTATCTCAGTTGACGCCATTCCCAGCTTCTATAGTGAAAACTCTGTACTGTCTTGCGCCGTTGCTAAGCCTCTCAAAATAAATTTTCTATGAGTTGCCCCGCCTCCATCTTGAGCATTCTGTTCCATCTCATAGCTGTGCATTCTCATTTATTCACATCTTTGCTCCGTAGTAAACTGATATATTTTGTGGAATCAAAATAAACTACACTAGCCAACTGAACATGGTACACGCCTGTCTAGGAAATTTCGCACCGTTTTGGACACCTGAAAATTAGTTTCCATTGCGACTATGCTTCTTCTCCTATATAGGCCGAAATCGAATGACCATTTTGTGGTTCACCTGCCAACCAACAGGCATCTGGCATGATCCCTGAATGAGTTGAGAAGGGTTTTGGCAAAACAGTTGATGCCAGTGACCACCAGCGAAGTGATGAACAGATGTTTCAACTCAGTTGGCTCTCAACACCAAAATGCACGCTAAATATTTCGAAACCATGAATGGTGAATAAACGGAAGATTGTGGTCCAATCGCATACTTCATTCCACACTCGGCTATAGTTGGATGTTAGAGCAAGGCATTCATTATACATAATACACAATAAGGTGAGAGAATTGAAATTACTATGATCAGGAAATGTACTGAAAAGCAGTGTGCACGGTGAGTGATTTTGGAGGTTTACTCATATACATTTAGTCTGCATAGCCGTGACATCCATAATGTTACGTATCTCCTAAAGTTTTTCATAAATTACATGTCCCAATACTGTCACTCATCATTTCATACACACTGGAGGCCACTACTGCACACACCGGAGATGTGGCAGTTCTCAACTTGTTTTTGTTATATGACATAGGTGACCACGGGGATTTTCACGGAATTGTCCTCTTCAAGTGTGGCACAAAACAGAAATATATCAGAATTGTCACAGTTCCATACTGATTATCGATCTCCGTTGGTTGGTTAGTCTAAACCTATTCACCCTGATAGCCTCGTTTGTCAATGAAATGTACATCACTAGAAGATTTATTCGTTTCTGTCGTAGGCGCCATATTTGGTGCAGATGAATAATTGAACTACTCATAAACATATGCTATCCCACAATCATCTCGGTTTTTAGTGCAGACAAATCCATGAATTTAACTAAGCCTGCGTATGCTTCAAGCATTTCAGTGAAATGTGGTTCCGATGATTTACGTTCCTTAGCTCACCGATGCTGCTTAACGATAATTGAACTGATGTTCTCATACAGTTCCAATAATTGCCGACATATTCCAGCTACGAACGGGATGTGTCAAAATGTCCGGTGCACTACGTCATAGGAAATAGGCGAGAGTAGCCGAAGGTAACTGTCTGTTCACTTAGGTGTTCCAATGGAATAAAATGCCCACTATATGTAGTATGGTTGGAAAATTTCAACCGACAACTAACCGCCAACAAGGATTTGAATATAGTTAAGTCAAGGAAAGCAATGGACTTTTCATGCAAGTTTCAATTAGCAGTACCGGTTCTAATAAAGACCTATTGTGTAGTGAGGAACATCACGGTAGGCAAAGCGCTTTCAAGAAAGGAAAGGGTTAGGGAAAAAGTGGCTGTGCACGTTAAGCAAACAGACCAAGAAAAAAGCAGCATCAACGTCCGGGTACCCTTAATCATCCTCACCCAAAATACAAGCGAAAGAAACAAAGCACAAATTGAACTAAAAAGAATAGATATCACTAACAATTGAAATAATTAATATTTCTCAATATCGTCGTCCGTCGCATCGCGCTGCAATAATTTGCCAACAGTGTTCCACAACATGTCGACCGTCCGCATCAGATTACTCCACATTCCATGCGATCTGTCCGCATCTTCCGAATGTTTCTTCACGAATGCATTCGTTTGTCCTGATTGTTTGGTTCG
Organism: Paragonimus skrjabini miyazakii; assembly: GCA_014338405.1. Classification (NCBI taxonomy): domain Eukaryota; kingdom Metazoa; phylum Platyhelminthes; class Trematoda; order Plagiorchiida; family Troglotrematidae; genus Paragonimus; species Paragonimus skrjabini miyazakii. The sequence continues at coordinate 239,854 of JTDE01000482.1, forward strand.
CATCTGTGACTTGCGCATTGTTCGGTGGGAACAGTTGCGTGGACAGTGACCACGGTGTTTTGTACGGCCTGCTATTTCGGAGTGATTATATGGTGCAAACGAATGCCCATCGGTTTCCCCCAGCTGCTCGTCTATCGATCGATTGGTCGAGCTGGGTGGAGGTGATGCAATCCGAGCGGCTAAAATGGAGCGGGAAATGTGCAAGATCAATTAATTATCAGCAGATTTATACGGATAAAATAGACCAATTGCAAATATTTATATTATAAATTCTATCATAGTTTACTGAAGAGCATGCACTAATGGGAAGGTCGTGAATCCAATTCTTTACCTTCGTAATCTTGCCAACCATCCTCCTTCAGAATCATGTGCTCATTCTTAAAGAAATCCCCGATATCAAGGGAGAGGTGACGTTTTCCTTGACCAACTACCAAAGGGACCGGAAACGTCAGATTACCGATGTTTATGAGAAAGCTCCAATGCACGAAACTGTCACAGGGATACATTTTCAAGATGAAAATCACTCTTATTTGTTTGAAGGTTTCCTATAGACACAGAAATTTCCGCGGGCATCTTCCGGGCAAAGCAGTAGACTCAAGATCCGCTGTTGTTAAAGTTCGCATTCAGTGCCTATCTGTGACAAAGCAGACACCAGAACTCCGGCCAAGCTTTTATGAGGCAACCATGTCAACCAATGCGCTATCGTCACTAAATGAGAAGAGGCGGAATCATCCTACATAAATACTAAAAAACATTCATTTCTGAACAATAAATAATTAACACTCCCAATGAACCAATACTGTCGAAATGGGAAATAGGCCAGAAACTGATATATGTAAATCGTTTGGTCATGTCAATCACATTGTTTACACATACAGAAATTCACAAATATATCGGCCATAATATCATTCACATTCAGTGATTATATATCACTGCATTCAATCTCACAACTGTCAAAACCTGGTCAGCATGAAAATATAGGTCAGATATGAAATATCGAATGAGGATTAACATCCGCTGTAATGAACTGGAACTCGCGTCTTCGCAACAAGCTGAGCCTCGTGCATTGAACTCGCTACCGGTTGACTCCTACGTTTCACATCATCACATGGTTCGCCGCTTTCGTTCTCACGGCAAACATCTTGGTGAAATGCGAATCTCCGAAATATTTGGCCAATCGATCAGTCTGGTCTCAGTAGGTTCATGCGACCTGAACGAATTAGCCCATCATGCCAACAATATACATGCTTCAAAACGATCACTATCCGGTCGTCATGATATATTCACTAGAATCAATGTTGCCAACACAAATCACATCATTCTGGCTTCACCAAGGTTAACTGAGAATAAATACCAGTCACGCAGAAGCATGCGACTCCATTCTCAATAGTTGGATCGAATCACTTACCGGTCACAGCGACAAACAGGAACAATCCAAGTGAGACCGGACCCAACAATCCCATGTTGACTAGAGCAGACGACATCAATTCGTTCTACACATTCAGCCTTTTATACAACATGTGCTTGTAATTAATAACCAGTACTCACATTACAAACACCTCTCCATCAAATCGTGTACGCATCTCGTGCAAGCCAACATGTTCCGAGGTTTGGCTGATTGAATTGAGACGAGCTATGCTCTTGATGTGCATGCATGTGTGTGTGTGTGTGGCGATATGTGATTCAGTTGCACTGTATTGCAACTGGAAGTTCTCATTAATTGTCCAACTAATGAGATGGGTGAATGGTCGTCGTAGTTGAACATTGTACGTTACGCCTGTGTGGTTGCGTTCGGTTCGGAATTGTTTCAATACTCTTCTCGTGATCTTTTGAGATTGGTGTTGTTCTGACCGATCGGATGTTGGTCCTCATCACGACTTTTGCGGTTTCAACGTTCTGTTCATTTTGATTTGAAATGCTGACAATCCGGCAAGCAACCTGTCGGTTTGAATGTGCGTTCTGCACTACATTTTTGATTTGACAGGAATGTAATGATCGATTATGTGAACACAGTTTCGGCGATTTATCCACATACATCATCTCACGTTAAGGTTTACGGTGAACGATGTGACAGTTCCGGCATCAGGAGCGACGTACGTCAGGGTTGCCCCGTTCCACGATTTTCGATCAATTTCGTCATATACGAAATTATGGTGGACTGTCTGCGGCGTTCAGAGGATACCGGCGTGAACCTCCGATCTGGTGGTAGGCTGACTGGTCTTGATTATGCTGACCACAAGTTGTTGCTGTTTGGCAACGTTCAAGCGGCACAAACAGTTATGGGGTTTATTTCACGGTCTGCTAAATACTCCGGAATGCGAGTTATAGCCTCAAATCACAAGGTGCTTCTGCAGAATTGCTGTAATTCCGTTGGTCTAATGTTAGATGATGAAGTCATGCATGTTGTTGACCGGTTTGTATACCAGGCAAACTGCATCATCGGCGGTGGCGGCGGACATGTAGGGAATGAAATAGAAGCGTGTATATCCAAGTCTAGGGCGGTGTTCGCTAATCTGAAGCATCTATTAGGACGTAATGAACGCTTCGGTTACCCTCAGGTGATCTTGCAGAGACCATATTCATTTGCTGTTAACTACGTTGAGGCGTCGGCTATCCTACCAACTTTTAAAGTTACAAACATTTGTATAATATCAGATATTCGTCTGAACTTGTAAGTACACTGGTAGTTAACTGAGTCATGCATATCTTGTCTGCGATCAGTCAAATGTTAATTTGGAATTACTCAAATACGTTGGATTTTTTTGTTACTGATGTAACAGCAACAACGATACAAATGATGTCGCATATTTCATGAAATTGTAGATGTCACAAAATCACATCTGATTAAATGA
>JTDE01000483.1:0-20623 GCA_014338405.1 Paragonimus skrjabini miyazakii
CAGGTCGAGTATGTGCTTCTTGGAGTTCACTTTAAATTCAGATACCTCCTTGCACCATGTATGTATTCAAGGCCATTACCTTTAGTAGGTCTTCCTAGGCAGTCACCAGTCACTGTCTACATGCAAATCGACTACTCTGTGTGTCCGCGGTATGTTGTCAACAATGCCTACTTACACCTAATTTCACTGCAGAGTAAAACAGTGTTTGATTTTTTCAATCAGATATCTGAGTTTGAACACTGGTTCAAATTTCGCTTGCTATTTTCGTATGAAGCTGACCATCTAAACTTAGTAATGGTCAAGAAGTTCATGATCGCACGAAATCGGCATCGGGGAATGGCTTATACGAATATTGGCATTTTGAAGTTTTGTTGTATAGGGACTCAAGAGAATGCCCTCTTCCGTGCAGTCCTCGAACAGTCCGTAAACTAACAGTTGTCTGTAGTTCTTGTAAAGCGAATGAATTCAAAGTACTCACAATAATTCTTGATAGTTCGGTTCATAGACTTATCGATAAAAATAGAGGATTTACTGTGAATTAAGCGAGTGTACATCTTTGTTAAGCTCGGATTAACTGAGTACATTATTTGCTGAATGCTCGAATATTTCACAATTCGTCTATTTTATTTATAAATTTCGCTAAAGCTCATGTGCGATGTGAACAGTAGGAAAACGAGCTAAAGCTGTTAGACTGATCGGAATTTTACTGTTTCTCGTTTATTTCTTCAAAAATTCGGTTTTAACAACGGCACCGGTGTTGGCACTGTTTACTTAACTGTCTAAGTCGCCTTCTTAGTTTGCACCGACTAGGCGGTAGAGTGAGTCAATGTAGTTTTCGTCGTTGTACGTAAGTAATCACAAGTTCCTTCTTTTGACTGCCCGTTGTGCGACCACTGATATTTAAGTATCTACTTGTTTTGAGTGAACAAAACAAGTTGTGTTATCACACCTAAGTGCACTTTGACCTGACATCACGGGTCACGTATGATCCCGCAGTGATCTGGGTTATTAATGTTGTTTTGGTCGTCCTAAGGAATAACTACAGTCGTCTCTATTTATGTGATTTCTGCCAAAGTTGGAGAAGGTGTAGAATTTATATAAACAAGAAAGGGGCTAGTTGAAAGGTCCTTGGGAATGCGGTAGTTCTGGATGGTGTTCAATTCGTATTAGACAAAATCGCCCACTACTTGCCAGTTCCCAATCGTTATCTGAACAAAATTGTTTTCTGCTACAATTCTTTCGATTATGCATCATGTAACAGGCTTCTTATACTTACAGGTAAACCAGCATGCCATTTTATTGTCTGATTTCGGTTTCAATCGTTATTTTAGCTTTTCATTCAGCAGATCTTTACTGGCCACTTTGGATCTCAATTACTATCATCAAAGTTTAATCTAGGTTAACTATTTTGCACAGCATATAACTCTGTCTCTAAATAGAGCGGGCAAATTTTAATCATTAAAGCAAATTCACGTGCTTTCCATTTTTTGGAAGAGGTTTTGGCAAAAATTAGACAGTTTGTCCTATCTTATATACAAGAGAATTCTTCTACAGTTTACTTTAACTGTAAGATTACAATATCGTCAGTCTCTCAGTTTTACTATAAATTCAGTTATTACGTGTGCACTATCACTTTTTGCTGAATCAATGTACTAAATCCCCCACTTTTCTACAGAAAAACTCAGTTGTATCCCGCGAGAATAAGATTTCTCTATTCAAATACGTGTACCACCAGAGAAAAACTGAATCTTCTGCATTTTCTCAGCAGTTCCCCAACGGAGAAACGTCCTTCATTCCTGAGTGGTTGCCGAGGGGTTGAAAGAATAATACTCAGCAGTGTACAATGTGGTTCCGCCAAACTGGCATTCAGTTCTCCTGTGGAGAAACTTTAAACACCCACTGCTGACAGTTGACTTCCCTATGCTCGATGTTCAGAATCTCCGGTTTAAGATCAACCCTTTTAGTGCAATGATACCAAACGCGATCCACCCTCAGATCCTCAAAGAAGCAGCCCTTGGTTTGGCAGTGCGCTTCCTTAATCTGTTTAAACAAACACTTCAGAGAGGCACTCTTCCACAGGCACGGAAGGAGGCCATTATCGCACCTATAGGTAAGGCAGTCGATCGATACTCTCTTAGTTTTCGACTGATCAGCCTCTCCAGCATTCCATGCAAGATAATTGAGCGTCTGTTAATACGCGCTATTTTTAGGCATTTCTTCTCAAGTAAACTTTTCTGCAATACCCAGCATGGCTTTCTTCCCGACTGATCGTGCGTAACCAATATGTTCATCTTCATGGATAACTAGTCAGAGACCAAAGACAATAACCATATCTCCGATGCCATCTTTTTCGACTTTGCCAAAGACCGTATGAGACACGGTCTTCTTGTACATAACCTTGAAGTGTATGGGATCCAGAGCGAGGTTATTCACTGAATTGCATCCTCTCACGGTACCAACTTTTAGAGTAAACACCGGATCAGGTCTTTCTTCTCCTTCCTCCATTTCCGTTGTAGTTCTTCAAAAACCCGTACTTGGTACGCTGTTGTTTCTGGTATACATTCATGACCTTCTCGACCTTATTTCTAGAAGCGCTTTGTTCTGGCGACTTAAAAATTTGAAATGCTTGATACAGAGTGTATTAGACATCGCAACAGCCGATCTGAAGAAAGACCTAAGAATTTCCAATGAGTAGGGATTTGGCTGTCTTCTAGTTTATCTTTTTCTTACCACTACTAGATGACCGCTAGAATTGGCTTCAGAACTCGGGATGATAAAAGAGGTTTTCCACGCACAGAGGTCTATAAGACTACTGCTAGTCAAGTTGTATACACCAGTTTGAGGAAGAACATACTGGCCATCAAATGTGTCCACTGACTAACCACCAACGGCACGAGTCTCGCCTTGAAATTATTGGTCTTTATTCACTTGAGTTTTGAAGACTCCACGATGACAATCCCTAAACAGTTGCTCTTCAGTGCAGTACTCGTGAAGCAACTGTTTAACTTAGTAGATGATAACAGTCGAAGACGCCACTAGAAGAAGTTTTACAAGCTTTCTTAAGCAACAGTCCTTTTCATACAGAGTTGTCAATCACTGGTCCGATCTCTCATTAGAGATTTTCAGGTGCTCCTCTAAGGACCGTTTCAGTGTGTTATTAGATTCCCACTTACTGAAGACATTGTTAGACTAGTATTTTACCCCTTTCTTGGTACTTTTTATAATCCCCGAGAGCAATGCCACACCCTGTTTTCAATGACTGCCTTACAGGTCTACAGGAAATCGTTAAACATCGGAACAGACGAACCGACTGAAACCGGGTGATTTGGACCCCCAGCATCGAACCCGTGTACAAATCACTGAAATTACTCACTTCGGAGTTTATTATCAGTTCTGCTTATTTGCGTAATAGATCGATTGCTAATCCGTTTTGGATGTTTCCAACTTGAAACTGATTAATCAAAATGCTTGAAATTTTCAAATAGCATATTACAAGGTAGCATGTCATAAGTGGCATGCGTTTAACGAAATAATTTTTTCAGCCTATTTTACACATGATTCCCTATTACAACTGGATATATCGGCGTTCCATTTTTTCACAAAAACGCGGAGACTGAAATAGGATAATTCTGTCGTTGAAGCAATTTACAATTCATGCTGTTGAATTCAGAAACGATGCGGTGATTAGGGTGTAAAACACAGCGTATTTTGTAGGCAGCCCTCAGTAAATTTTGGCACATAAATACTTCATCGGTCTAATCCCATAATCTGTCAAAACTGTTTATGTTAGCAGTGATAAACCGTCACGCAAAATCAGGTAATTCATGTTAGTTGAATTATTAAGGATGCATTGAGAACACTTCCAAGGTACCAAACAAGCTGGCTCATAATTCGCCTTTCTCCCAAATCAAAGGAGGCCAAACTGAATGTTGAGTCGTTCCCAGGCATGGTAAGTCTACCGCGCCAAGTAAATGTAGATGTATCGTTAGCAAAACACTGTATTTAGTATAAGACCGTCAAAAGCTAGTATCACTCGATCCGCCGTGCTTCTCCAGCAACTCGGTTGCAACAATTTTAATATGGCCTTTCTTCAACGATTTGAGCATATCGTAAACTGTAAGTGCTGCTACAGAGACGCTGGTTAATGCCTCCATTTCGACTCCGGTTGACTGAAGCACCGCCTTCACTGTAGACTCTATCAGGACGCATTCGTTCTCGAACCAAATGTCCACGTCCACGTGAGAGAGAGGAACCTTTACGGAAATTGAATAATAAGTTCGAAATTAACCGTACAAAAATGGGCTAATTAGTAGTTTGTTGAATGTGTATTTGCACGTCTGTTCCCATCACTTTTTGTGTTCATACATTCGCCACCTCAAATACAAAACAATTCCTGACAACTGTCTCTCAGTTTAAATGAAATATTGACAAAAGCTTTAGAAGGTGACGTTTCAAACCTCTAATATGCACACGGAGTGTCAAGTTTTATTTCAATAGTGTTGTTTTTACACGAGCCGGTAGAGTTGATTTCTAAACACCAGAAGCAACTTGGATACATTTGACTGAGTTTAATTTTATCCATCCTGACTTTCGTTTCATGTGAGTATATGAGAACGATAATTCGTTGACTTTCTATAGTGTTTTAATATTCGGAAAATCTGATGAAATGAAGGACCATGAAGTTTACTGACCATTCAGACGGGCTGGACGGTATTCTATTTTTCTAAGTCACTAAACGCGAAGGGTGAAAGCAATAGAGACAGAAATGACACTATTGCACATTGTGTTTCTTTAAAATGGTTGTTTCAGTATGTCCGTAGACCGACACAACCAATTTTGCATTCACGAAGTTGTCTAATTTATAGTACAGAAAACGACAGAGTCCATCAAGCTAAGTAACGGAGATGACAACTTACTAATAAGGTTGAGGCGTAGTCATAAATCGGGTTAACACCAACATTTCAACTCCGCCAAGCTCCATTGTTCATGCCAGTCAAGTGGCCCGGTCCAGTCCCCGCTATCAGTCATGTTTTATAATTCTGACGTACAGCTGCAGTAACCAGTAAATTAAGATGACTGGTAAAGGGGTAGAAAGTTGGCTAAGAAGCATCTATCAAAATGGCCATGCATATCAGTGAATCACCCAAGCAATACCCTTGAGGTAACTAATCGGAGCGCGTCCTCGTAGATCGTCAACTGCCTGACCCAGATCAATCACTCGGTCGTAGTACATTCATCTACTTGCACGGTCTCAACGCACAGTCAAGTGAAATGTATACAGTTCATGAAAGGTGCATTAATCGTTCTCTACATTCCTTCTCTGTGTGCTCAACACGAATTAACAGTTACATTACTCCTAACATGATTTTCCCAATCGAGAAAAACGTAACCTTAGAAAATAACGGATAATTATTCGTCAGTTGTTTTGTAGTTAAACGTTTGCTTATTTTATCTTTAGCGTTACTTGCTTCCGACAGAAAAGGGTCTACTAGGTGAATTCGGTTCGCGAACGTCATGCCCTCTCTGAGCTAATCAAACTGATAGAATGGACAAATTGTTTTGTTTTCCGATTTGTTGACATGATGTTGGTAATTGTTAATGAAAACAGTTCGGTTTCTCCTGTTGACAAATAAATTCTTCACTCGCTCCCACCACTTAAGTCCTAGGGCGTATGAACAGTCACCCTCATGATGGCAGGGATGTGATTTTGTCCACCTCTCACTCCAACCCAAAAACAGCTCCCCCAATGTGGGAGTGAGTAAAAGGAACGTGCAATGCGGTAGGTGAAATGGTCAGGCCACTTCCGCTGTAGTTGATGGGTCAAATGCACATAAAGGTAAACAGCACTGGACGGTATGGTTGCGAAACGTATTTTTTATGAGCTGAGAGCACCTTAGAGGACTATTGGCCAACGCTATGACCAACTCGACATAAGTAAAAAAACTACGAGTCAACGCAGCCAGATAAACACTGAAATGATCAACCGAGTAATCTTCGGGAAAAACTTCTGAACAATTAATAGGTGTTTAACCTTGCGCAAGAAAGCTTTGCTATTAGTGAGGGAGTGTATGGCCGTTTATTAACTGATTCCTAACTTGCTCTTGACTCTTCGGTATGAAGTGACAATCATTGTCAAACCTTAATGATGCGTTGTGTAATACGAATACATTTACCGAATGCAACGTATAAGCACAGTATTGTACGCATCGTGTTATAGGCTACTCGGAAGGCTATCGTCAGATTCACCTTCTGTTCGGTTGCTTCGAAATACTTTGAAGGAAAATCATCTGGGTAGTAATCAACCGGTTTTGGTGATGTTACTAGAAATGTGTATGATTATCCTAAAACGAACATATTTTATACTTCATCTATTAAGAGGTAGGTTATTTTGACTTGTCTGTGACAGAGATTATTTTTACTGAACAACAGAGCAACAGTGTAATGCGTTTCGATTGTAACTATATGTACAATTGGGTGCCAAGTCGCCGAATGTGTTCAGATGTTTGCATATCGTAAGATTAATGACACAACTGACCTCAGGATTGCACTTTTAATTCTTTCATCGGTAGACAGCACACGTTGTGCATGCTAATCTAGTTCTTTAGTGTAAATGATGTGAAATCACACAATCTTGAGAATCAAGCATGGCATTACATTAGAAAACTGTGACGTACTGAAGATCGTGATCATACTTATCACGTTTTTATACTTGCACTGAACAAACACCATATGAATGACAATACGTATGAATGGAAATAACGAACGCCAGGTACGGTTTAATACTTATCCGTTCGGTCATGTTAGTGCGTTTGCTCGAATGCGCTGACGGAATTAGTTTTATGTGATGCAAAACTGTAAAGTGTAGACCTTCCCAGTTAGGTTGCTGGAAGCAACAGTCATTCACTTCATACATGGCCATTTTAGAACAGTGATCTTGCAACACAGTAGCCGGTTTAAGACATGGAGAAGTTATGAAGCGTCGTGTTTCATTGATAGCAGTATAAGTTAATAACATACTCAGGCAGGATCACAAACTACTTGCTGGTCGCTGTTGTGCTCAACAGAAATTTGTGAATTGTTCTATTACTAACTGTTCTGTTCTTGTCTTTCAGTCCAACTAGACTCAAAATGGTTGCATGACACTGAGGTGATGTAATTGACGGGAAAGTATGTCATTTAGAGCTACTAGGTATCCAGCTGTGAATCTGGAATTTTTTCCAGCAGTGGATGCACATTGTTGACCAGACCCACGGACATCCCAGGATATTTTTCTCTGATCATAGCTAAATGCTCAATTTGGAGCTACTGCGTTTTCATCAGGAGTGCTGAGTCTACTTTACTCAAACTGTTTTTTTGTTTCGTTTAATCACTTCACTACACAAGGATTAAAATTTCTTGTTGATCATCTCGTTGTAAATTATGCTTCTCACTACAGTAACCCCATCAGAAGATGAATTTCATCAATGGCGATCTACTTCGTCAGTCTCAGACCATTTTAGGGAAACAGTAATGAAGCCTATTAATTGTTTAAGTAAACGGTAGGTTATTACATTACGAAACAATTGTTCCCGTGCACTTGCATCAGCAAGATAGCACGGAAGAATTTCACATATTTGCCTAGTTCGTAGTTCATGTGGGCCAGAGGTACGAATTGTGCCCTGTTCAATGCACGTTGAAGGCGAAGTTTGCTTGTTCAAACAGTGCATTCCTTACAGATTGGCATGTTCAGAAATAACGTTACTACAATGCACCGGAAGTAATTATGCGAACATTAATAGGTAGCTTCGCATCACGTTACGCACTAGCTGTACGATTGAAAGAATAATTGTAGTATTGTTTAAACAATATCACAAAGTTTAGTGCTTCTTTTCGAAATGGGCCGACTGGAAAGTCTATGGGAATGTGACAGCTGCGATCAATTGTGGGTGATGTTCAATCCATATGAAAATCAGAATACCCTACTACTCATCAATATCACAAAGTATTGATGTCAAACAGCCATGAGCATTTGAGTATGCTGACTGACAGCAGTGAACAAGTTAGTGTTCATTTAGCTTGCGTTTGTTAAAATCGAACATCAAATTTTAACAGGACAGAATTAATTAACAGCACACTCACTTGATGGCAAAGTGGCAGTAGAGATGGCGTGTATTTTGCAGCCTGAATCGCAGCCAGTTTAGCTACTAGGAAAACATTTCCTTTAGGTGTGATAAGTGAGCTCTGACTGGAATTTAACCTCCCATCTGATGGTAATCCCAGTTCCTCCAGCAGTTCCTGTGATAGTTGGACCTGACTGCGAGCTTTTGCCCATCGTACAAGTGGAGGTGATGTCAGTTCTGGTTTTTGGTAAAATTTAGTCAGGTATTTACAGTGTTTTGCACTGATATCCACCATCTGCACGAGAGAGGCAGAATCACTTTTTCGCGAAGTCTGAAATGGAAAATGTCAACCAGATTGATCGTCTAAATATTATTGGTTCAGGAAGGTTCTTAAATGACCTAAATTACCTGATCATTTCTGTCAAACTTCGTGAAACAGGATTATTTATGTGACTTCAGTTCATGACAAAAAGTATTTATTTTTTACTTATCAGAATAATTTACACATGTTTTCCTCCCATGTACGTATTACATCAGAGTTTCATTTGACTGCAATGCGTATAGACAGTTTTCTCGCTTGTCGCTGGACAATCCGGTTAGATCAGCGTCGGCTATCATTTCTTATGAATGCATAAACGTCATATTTCAGGGATTACTGTTTCAGGTCTTCTTCAACAAGGTTATGTTGCCTATATTTCACTTCTGCCAGATGATCATATTTTAATGCTATGACTTGTTTTAATCATATTCGTTGTAAAATCTGTATGCCACTTAAGTGGAGTGCCGTCAACATATCCACTTTTTCACGCGATTGTTAATAAAAAAGACCCTGAATTATCATATGTGAACGCTCAACCACTTTCACTTGTGAGTAATGATCAGGTTGCCCTATCGTCTCGAATTGGTCGTGCCTAACGTGAGGTCAATGGCGCAGTGGTAAACACGGTTGCGTCTTGAACAGCGTGTCTGTGGTTCAAGTCCTGGCAGTGGCGATGATATGCACTACTGACGAGCTTTAATGACAGCGAAACTCGAGTCTAGCGCTTCTTTTCGAAAGGGGCCGACTGGATAGTCTATGGAAATGCGACAGTTGCGATCGATTGTGGGTGATGTTCAAATTGACATAAAAATCACTTTAGATATCTACCACAACAAACAATCAATGTCAAAGAAACCCAGCGCGAAAACCGTGTACGGTTTATCACCTTTTCGGCAATGGAACGCATACTGATCATAATGTTGTTCATTATGATTTGAGACGCGCGCGCAGAATGTTGGAGTTAAAAGGTGGTTGGTTTTTTTGAACTACTTACAAAAGGCAAACGGAAGTACGAGGAACTTAAGCAGTGTCCAGTTTTCTAAAAACACTAACATGGCAGCTATGAGCCTGACAAAAAGTTATTGTGGCTCGGGCCGCCGCTCATTTTAACAGTGACGTGAAATATCCCAGAAGAAAACGCTGCTGAGAATTTTGAAAATTAGTGAAAAAAGACTAAGCGGAAGAACTAGCAATGGCATGGATACAAAAACGCCATTGACTGCGACACATCACCATCTCGGATAACGTCTCTAACCAGCGGTTTGTGTGATCAAGAGGAACCCATCCAGGCAGCCGACACCTGCCTAATTTGCTCAGTGGAGCAGTTAGGGTCTTCATATTTCGTGACCACCTTGTTGCTAGACCACCATGTGGTTTCATCCAACTGTTGGTGGACTCACCATATAATGCTCGGTACGGTGAACGGTCACATGATATACGCAGTACGTGAACTAACCACCACAATATGGGCACCGTGATTAGTTGACCAGTTGATCGCGCATCCTGAGCGTTCCGGAATACGCGTCGGCGAACTGCCACGTTGCCCATGCGATCAGTCCAATTAATGTGGGCTGACCAGCGGAAACAACGACCGTCAAACACTGCAAGCCTGCTGATATCTTCCTTGCGAATAGGCCACGTTTCCTAACCACAGAGCAAACGAGGATGTACACAAGCATCATATACCCTTCCTTCAAGCGACAACCGAACGTCTTTTCGACGCCACAGGCGACGCAGTGTGGCAAACGCAACCCGTGTCTTTGTTATCCTCGCTTATCTCATCAGTAATATTGCAGGCTGACGAGATAGTGCTACCCAAGTGTGTGAACGTAGGGGTGGGCATGCCCCAGTCTTGTAACAACATTTTACAATTTGAACTTACGAAGCGCATTCCATACAAACCAGCCCGGTCACTCACCTTGCCCAGCATGGTCTGCACATCTTCAGCTGAGGGGCTAAGTAAGACAATGTCGTCCGCATACTCCAGATCGGATAATCTAGCACCAGTAAGAAACTCAACGTCAAGCTCACTGGACCTCTCAAGCGCACCGTCCAGAATGTCGTCCATGACAAATTTGAACAGGAAGGGAGAAAGTGGATACTCCTGAGGAACACTACCAGAAGTGATGAACGCCCGAGACAGTTGTCCATAAACTCTCACTCTGCTTGCAGAGTGAGTACACAGTGATCTCAGTAGATTCATGCATTTTTCTCGTACTCCCTTGCGGAGAAGAGAGCTCCAGAGAACGTTACGAGCAACTGAATCAAAAGCAGCCTTCAGCTCCAAAAAGGCCAAGATCGTCGGCTGCTTGTAAGAGTGTCTATGTTTCAAGATCCGTCGAGTGGCATAAATGTGATCAACGCAACCGCATAGTAAATTCTAGAAGACTGACTGTACGGGAGTCGAGCAACAGGTGGATGAAGAGAAGAACCGTAAGACTGTGTACTTGCCAGTACATATTTGTAACGAGATCTAGCGCAGCCCACAGAAGTACATCTAGTGAGGTCCAAAATATAGAAGGTAGGTTGTGTTGGATATGATATTTTTCCCGAAAAGTGTTGACACATTGTGGTAAGAAACCATAACGTCAACAAACTGTTCAGGGGGCGTGCAAGTTCAACGAGATAAGTGTTTGATCGGGTTAGCACACAGCACAAAGGCCCTCAATGGTGAACCTGGAAAACATCTGGTGAATAAGATATCTTGTGGGGGGAGGACATAGGCCTTGATAACTCGGCCAACCAAGTGTTGTTGAATGGAGACTGTATGATAACCATAAATGTGAGAATCTATTGCCCTTGTTTCATTGAGTCTATTTGGTGTAGTAGCAGCTGGAATTTAGTAGAACTTTTATTTGATGAAAGCTTCTCTGAACATTACTGTGGACGGTTTACACACGAAACATTCAAACAACTAATGTTGTTTGCTCAAACTTGTTGAAAAATCTGGGTTTCATGTGATAAGGTCAATAATGAAAAATCGTTACATTTTTAATGATTAGATAATATTCAGCGTAGACATGATAGTTAGGCGAGTACGAGTGCATAAATTTGATAACAGAATTGATGTTGTCCCCGACTTACCATCAGCGATAGGCAAATTGGTAATTTTCGAAATATCTGTGATCTGTACCATAGCCTCAATTTTGAAGTCATTTATAATAATCACGTGTCTGAAACATTCAAAAGAGATCAAAATAAGTTTGCATTTGCTTTCATATCATGCAATATTTCCAATTTAATTCTACTATTACACTGATCTGCTAAACTTTTCTTCAGATGAACCGGGCTCTACAGTGATGGTTTCAGTTCTACCTTGACTTCTAGCTTGAAGTTAGTTGACAATAGTGTGACCCAACGATTTATATGAGCCAATTATCGTTCGATTGGGTGGATTACATGAGCCACTGCTATTTGTCTGTGATCTTTCGGTCAAGTGGATCGCAATTTCTATCCACTCGTTGGAAAAATTGCTAAATGAATGTAGTTCATATTTTAACCGTTGCAACAGTCTGTTGAATATCCAAAATTTAAACATTCCAGATACATTTTTCTGTCAAAGTTGCGTTAGCTTTTAAAACTAAGTTAGATTCGCTTCAATTTTGTTTTATCTATCCAGCTGTACAGAAGGCAATAATACCATTTTTGGTTTATTTGCGTAGGTAATCATTTTACGGATATATATTGTCCCTCGTGTCGAAATTAATAAACCGTCGGCACATTTCCCACAAGTATTTGTGACTAATCGCCTCGAATTTTGTATGGAGCGTCCATCTAAGCGATGTTTCACATGCCGGGGGAAAGGTGAGTCAAATTTGATCCATATGACGGTACACATGTATGGTGTTTTCTAGCTGAAAACATGTCAAATGTTTATCAATGTTAATCGACAGTTGTGTTTGTTACCTGTGTGTTCAGTGAATTCATTCAATGGTGAATGCAAATGTTCTTATCGACATCCTCATTTAAATTCATGCACGCATACTTGAACTGTGAATTCACTCACATATTACCTCCATCTGGCCGATGTGATACATGAATTTACATGTCCAACAGATTCATTAGTATGCCCCGTCGTGAACGAGAGAGCTCCTTGTTTCAAGTCTAGCATTAAACGCAACACACAACATGTACATACAAATGTTAATTAACTTTGTTGTGTCTTGTAAAGATGCACTCACTCGATTAATTTAAGGAATCAAATGAGCAATTTCGAGTAGACTTTTAAACCTGTAACATTTGTTACTACTCCGACTGATTCTGAATTGTTTAGTGAACAATATACCTTATGCGAAGAACTGACCCGAAATGCGTGTTTAATAGTTACTGAACTTATGGAGTAACTAAGTATTTGTAGACATATGCTACACCGTAGAAATAAGCCTACAATGCTTCTAACCTTTACTGGAAAATACAAAGTTTAATTGGAATTTCCTTGCTTCATAAAACCTTTTTTTAAACCTATATTTCCCATTTACGTAACAGTTTGTTTATCGCAAGCGCGTACCAGGTAACGTGTGCATGGATCAATGTGCTAAAAATGGGCTTTGTTCAGATGAGGGGTTTTCCGTGAACCAGAATGTGAAATTTAATCAGCATTAATCTAAATCTTTTATCAAAAGAGACGGTAGTCCTCAAAATCACGATCAACAGACTTAAGTATGATAGTTTCAGATGTATGATTCATAAATGACAGTGAATTAATTCGTCAGACGAACACGTATAATTGTTCCTCACAAAAGCTGTTTTCAACGGGACTCGTACTGAGAACAAAATAGCATTCAACTCCCGTTAGAGTCATTCGTCTATGTACCAAAAATTCACATAACCAACCAAAAGCTGCGAATTCCTATCATGCTGTTTTGTGCACTAAGTTTAAATTCAAAATCTTGTCAGTGATTTTATAACCTTTCCTCGGGTACATCTTGGCGCTTATATTTCGTTGCTTACCCTCTAGTCTGTATGACTCAATTGGAAGCATTTGTTTAAAAACTATGCTCAGCAATCTTACAGATCGAACGAGTGATTAAAATGACAAGTTATCCTCCCTATTAACCTAGTTGACTTAGTACACAAGAACAATGAACTACAACTGCATGCATTGATGACTCCGATAACTTAACCTAAGATTTCATTTTTGCACTAAGTCTTTTTGAAAACAAACAAGTTTTAAAACAATTACGGTGGACATTTGCCCTTGACGACTAATGCAGCAGTCACACTACAGTAGAAATGGAACTACCTGCCCAAACAATTAGCTGGCACACATTATCCATTTGCTAAGTTTCTTACTCAATATAGCGTCCGGTTTCCAATGCAAAATTATTTCTTTAAATAAAATTGTATGAAGAAGGTACCGATATGAAAAGCGCTTTCACAAACAGCAAAGTTTCTGCGTATCTTTCCTTCACAGGCAAACACCATTTCAAAAAAATGTAAAAACCAGTTTCGTTCTTTCCGTTTTCTTAAATGAAAAATGTGAAACACAGGGTAAATCAGACAGTCACCAGGATCAACATGTCAAAATCCGAATACAACACAACTTAATAAGGACCTTTACTGATTGTTATAGCTTGTTTCGTCGTTGGTGAAATTCCTTCCTTCTAGTGAAACAGGTCTATCAGAAACCACAAACTGACTATTGAAATTATTGTACACAATACCATCAATCGTATTGCTGACGATCCGGAGCATTTTTGATTTCTTGTAATGACTTTTCAAATTTGAGTCGTGGGGTTCTCTTTTAACAACTTCATCATTGCAGAAGATGTATGTCGCAATAGATAACTTATTTGTGTACTGGTAATTTTTAGATAAGCTTTTCATAATACTCACACGTTTACGACGGACGAAAATGTCTAGTGAAAAGTTCTGACGTAAATGTTATCATCTGACTATTTGGTATAACTGTATGAGGGTGACATTATCCCTCAAAGCTTCTTTGCTTCTGCTGTTACCGTTACTCCAAAATCATAAGTTTTTTAATTTTTTGCTCATCCAAGCAAACCATTGTGCTACGTATTTAAAAAAATGAACAAGTGAACCTGAGACTTATTTTACTTAGTCGAAAAATAGGTAAATCTATATACTCTTGACTTTTAGACTCTCCACTGTACATTTTATTAACAGTCCAATTTTGCACTCGACACTTTTTCTGGAGTATCTCAAAGATGAGTTTGTAGCCCTCGCAGTTTTCACATGTTTACAGCAATTATAGTGTCCACCTAGAAAAAACAGACACTAGAGGAGAAAACGCTCCATCGTCCTCAATCCTTAAGGATGATTCTTGTCAGAATTCTCACTACATCTTCATCTCGTATGAGCAATCAGTGTCTCGATCATTAGTCAAGTACTGTCTTGACCAAGATCCTCTAGTTAAAAATCATTGGCCTGTATTGACAAATTGGTTTAGTGTGTCTTCTTCAGTGAGCCAAATTTTGTTCACAAGATAACTTCAACTAGTCACTCCTTTCATGTTGTTTGTAGGCCATCTTGACATTAAGAGGTACTAACCTCAATCAGTTTGGAATGTTAACTCGTATCACACAACCATCTGAAAGGAATTGGAATTGACGTCGATCACGGGGATGGCGTTTTGCATTCTTCATAGAGTGGTAGGTTGTGGAGGGAGTACTAGATTCTACTACGCGTGCATCTTACTGAAAGCGTCCTGGAGACGAAGCATACCAGAAACAAGCCCCGATCAATAGCAATTTTACTTCCATGTCTTAACCGACTGGTCTAAATCCTACAAGTATGCTAGCACATCATAACGGGTTTAGGAACGAGGCCATCCGCTACTATGAAGATGCTGTGAGTGTTTAGAATTCATTAATGTTGCATCATATAGACGACATTTTCTTTAATGCCTATGTTTAATCCTGTGGATAAACCAACTCAAATAGTCTACATGCATGAGAATTAGGTTGTATATTTTGTTCATACTTGGTAATTGATCGAAAGTTTTTTAATGGAGGTACGTATGTTGTCACAAAATTGAACACAAGCCTTACTATCTCTGAAATCTGAAATCTTACCTCAGTAAAAGAAATCACCATGTCTCTTGTGACATCAATATCAACAAACGAATTTTTCATTAATTCACTACAACTACTTATACGAACACACATGTTCGTACTATATATTTTTAATGAATTGATACGGACTGAGGCAAATGATAAAGGCTTATTGTGAGTATATAATACAGCACATTAAAGAATGTGCTTGACTGTAGAAGTTTGGAGAGGGGATTTTGACGAGAAGAATCAACGACAGTTTCCACCAGCGGTACGTTGATGCAAACAGATATAGTATATCTGGGCTGTATGAAACAAAAAGGAACACTGGTTATTCCATGGACAAAATCATGTAAAGATGACAGACTAGGTATCCTTTGCGCTCATTACAGCTCGGCTGAACGTGTCTGTTTGATTAGGGTGTACGTGTGATGAATCACATACTTGTGAATATGTGGTCATATGAATGTAGATAAAGACACATGGAGGCTATTCCACGTGTGTACGAGTGAGTGTAACTTAATGCTCTGGTCGGGCAACAATGCAGCGAAGTTTGCAGCTACGACTTTTGTAGACGGCAACTGTGGTGCGGGTGCATTTTTGCTGACCAAGTGTCTGGACGACTTTGGCAAACGCCAAATGGGACGCTACACACTCAGAAGACTTCGGAACTATCCAGTTTTGCACGGAATCATTTTTTCCCAGGTAAATCTAACTTAGAGCGTAACAATATAAGATATGGTTTAATGAAGTTCTCCCAACGTTAGTACGGTGAGATGGTTCTTGTAGCTTTGTTCCTTCGTCCTTGTAATCTATACACCAGTTCTTTCCACATAAAGCTGATATTTTATTGACCTCATGTTTACGTTTGCATTACTTGGGTGGTTTTCATACTTTGGGTTTTGTTATACCTTCTTGCTGATCAAATTCCACTCTATCAAGTGTTGAGAATCAATGTCAACCCCGCAGTCAAGTTAGGATGTGTAGGATGAAGTCAGGAGATTGATGCAATGGGATTCACATAATGAACACTCTTGAGTGATTCCAAGGAATAGGATATTTCAGGAGGGACCGCTACATTTCAACTACACCTTTATTCTGTGATTGCCTGAGAAAATTAATAGATCTTTAATGTTTGGCCATCTCTTGTCTAGTTTGCAAAAGTCGCTTCTTTTGCTAGTGGGAACAAACCTTGTCAGGCATGAATAGCATAGGATAACATAAATGGCAAACGTCAGATTCCATTATAATATCACCTGATCTGGAACCCGGTCAGGGTCCCAAATTGGTCCATCAGAGATTGAGTCAAATATCTGTTGGAGTAATTATTTCTAATTCTTGTAACACGTATGACTTTCTAAGATTGCCTTACTCATCCGGTAGCCCTCAACAACCTTGAACTTGAACTAGGTAGTAAATGCATTGTACGGCACAAGAAGCTCACACTCTCAGTTCTTATGAAACTAAGTGAACTTGTGTGAAATAAATACTGAAGTATCGGTTTTCATGTCAGTTCAAACATTTCCATGCTCCCAACACCATTAACAGGTAGCCCCAATATATGTGAAGATGGCTAGTTCAGTTTGCTCCCGTATTTCCCTTTCTTGTTTACAACTGTGTCTCTGTTCTAGTGAACGTAAGAAACAGTTAACCTTAGGTTGTAACAAGCTGAACCGAGGCAGTGATGAAAAGTACACAATAAATAAAAACATGGAACACCTTCAAGGTCCACAAACACGAAACAAGTAAACTACAATATACAAAAACAAAGAGTTCGAAATCCAGCATTTATTTAGGACACTGTATGAGATAGACAGAACTATACACTATGTAAACTATAGTCCTTACGGTTAGCAAAGTATCAGCCTCCAATCCGGACCATTGGACGATTACCACCTCGTGCCAATTCGTGCATATCTAAATATATTGAAAACCAAGAAACCATTGATTAACGCTGTTTTTGTAGCTGCCCTTCAATGGCAGTTATTGTGCATTTATTCTCGAAATCTGGATGTAAAATGTTGTCTTTATCTCATACTTTGCGCCTGTTCTGAAGTAATGTGTTTTTATGAGTGGCAACACTTACTTATGATGGATCAGTGTTCAGTACGCATAACCATTCAACATTCTGTTTTACAAACCGTATTCAACTCTCTGCTTGTGGTTATCACTGGCTATACTGAATAGATATTTGAGTGAAAAGTCAGAACAAGAGCTAGGATTTCGGTTGTGTCAAAAACCATTAAGTTAACTTCTTGCTGAAGATGAACTAATCATCAGCGCTTTTGTACTCCTGTTTACGAGATCGCTAATGAGTAGCCGCGGATTTGGTTAATTTCAGGTTGTACATCACTCACAGTTGATCGAGTCTGTCGCATTCCCATAGACTTTTCAGTCGGCCCCTTTCAAAAAGAAGCATCAGACTCGAGTTTCGCTCTCATTAGAGCTCGTCAGCATATCTTTGCCACGGCCGGGCGGTGCTTGGAGTGAACACTGACCTAACCATGCTGTCACTTAACACACGTACAAAAATTGGACAGCCTACTTTACTGGACAGCCAAGTGACCAGATCATTTTTCAAGATTGTTATTGGGACGCGTCTGATTAAGCTGAATGAGATCAGATGATTGCGATAGTCTTGTTGAAATGAACGCAATTTCACATTTTTCGCTTTATCACCTACGGCCCGATTGACTGTTATGCACAGCTTTATAGGGGTAGAAAAAATAAGATGCACTAAGCGAAATTATTTTTATGGAAAGGTATGATTCACTCGACCACTGTGAACAGTGAGCGTTCTCTTCAAGATTTTGAATCATTTCTTACATATCTGCAGCGGACTGGCTGTTATTCGTATCCAGTATAACCTCTAAGTCGTAGTGGAGGTTAACAATTGCTTAAATGTCTAAAAATAGGGCACAATTCTGTTTCTGAATGCTGCCTATCATGACAGTCAATCTGTCTCAGTTTTCGCGAAGCATGCAGGCATTATAATGCTGTTCTTTTTATTGAGTGATTTTTTGCATTTTTGGTTGAAATTTGTACTATATTTATCACAGCGTGTGATGCCGAGGATGATTTCAAAATTTAGACCATCTGACTACATAGAGGTTCCTACCAGAAGAGTCGTGAATGAGTGGTGATTAATCACAACGCTTAGTTTCCCTTTGTGCCCACGTTCACGCTTATGAGTTTTCTAAGACATCAAAATGTGTGATATGTACCACGCATAAATTCCCACTTGCTAGGTAAATACCAACGGTCAATATTGCGCTTATTGCGTCTGTTTTGTATGACAGAGTCTCTAAACGCTATGCCCCAGCAGGTGATTCCAGTTTGAATGGAAGTCTGCAAACATATTTGTGTATAAACCGAATTGTTTGAGCAGTCGACTTTCAAATACTTCAACACCTGCGGTGGGTACCACAAACTGTAGGCCAAAAATGACGTGCGGTACGCAGGTCACGCCCCACAAATTTCGTTCTAATTTGCTTGGCACTACTCATTTAGAAACAAGAAAATGGTCATCTCAATGAATTTTCTAGTTCTGCATTCAATTATGAAATTAAAATTTGATTTCAAAAATCACATTATTGTTAAATGAACAGAAGCGCTTTTCAGCTTACATCCTGGATTTAAAATGTCGATGTAAACAAAGTATTGTGTTAATTCTTCATTTTGAATTGTCTAAATAATTCTTTTGAGGTATTGTGTTGTATGACTGTGCATTAGTTTCCACTGACTTGAGGGGAAGTTTCTGGAATAATTTCCACACCACAGATTGATGCAAATAAACACGATGTCATAGGTGCGATAGGAGATCATGCGAATAAAATCATTGCATTGGAGCCTTACAGCCGTACGAGGGCAGATGCTAACAAATCATCTACCTACTTTAATGAGTAGATTGCGGTGAACCAAGAATATTAAGACACACTGAGGGGCTGAGAGAAAAAATGTGACCTTGACAAATAAGCAAAAGTAGCTATGCCTTTATGCTTCACGGTGGTCACTTGCTGGTCTTACTCGATTGGATTGTCGCTCAGAGACCTCAGTGTGTCGGTTCAATTTCTATTATTCGTCTCACTGTGTCAGTGTGATCCGCTTAGTTTGGACTGCTCGGAAGACATGGCAAGATACCAGAGGATTCCCTTGTGATATAATAGACTGACAATGA
The DNA here is from genome assembly GCA_014338405.1 of Paragonimus skrjabini miyazakii. NCBI lineage: Eukaryota > Metazoa > Platyhelminthes > Trematoda > Plagiorchiida > Troglotrematidae > Paragonimus > Paragonimus skrjabini miyazakii. The sequence continues at coordinate 19,612 of JTDE01000483.1, forward strand.
GTCAAGTAAAACTGATATAGGAAGAGATAGAAATGCAGCTTTGGCACTCCAAAATAGCCGAGATATAAAAAAGTATACAAGCATGGCAGCATACCTGAGTGTTCCTTAGCTTTTCTGTTCAGTGCAGCATCCACCAATATGTTCAGTTGTTTCACTGCAGAATACAGGTTAGAGGATTCTTGTTCGTGCTCCAGACTTTGAAATATAGATGTTGACTGCAAATCATCCGGATTAAGGTTAGCCTTACGCAGTATGCTGATAAGATCAACTTCGTCTGTACCATGAAGACATGGTTTGAGATGCCCGTCAGCAGTGAGACGTAAACGCGTGCAACCGGCGCAAAAATTGCTTGTCATTGACGTAATGAAGCCAACCTTGCCAGGCCAGTTTTCTATTTGATACATCTAGGCGATAAATTGACGAGAAGTTTATGGTCTTTGGAATTGGAAAGTAAGTATTATTATAGGGCTGCTGGATGTAAATCTTAAATGTGAAGCACTGCCTGAAATCTGTCATCATAAGCCGACAAGTTCAATGGAAAACATGGACAATTGAACTTAGTGCATAGCACTAAATCATCAACTGTTCCCAATTGATCATTCTTGGATGCAGTAATTACAAGTCATTAGGCATTTCTCCAGTTTCTTATATGGAACGGAAAGGTGTGGTCAGTTCGATGGTGCAGACCTGAGGCTTAATTAAGTCTCAATAGTTTGGGCCTCAGAGCCACTTCATTCTTCGACAGAAGATCGTCAAGAATATAGTAGTTAACCATACAATCTGTAGTATTCACAAGTGGGCTCAATTCACCAATAACGATAGAAGACATACGTCGCGAGATGTTAACATTTCGTTTACTCTCTTCAGTCACGAACGTAAAACATTGGAATATATAGGACATGCGGATAGCAACAACAATAGAAACAATCAACAATTGGGTTTACACAAAACAAGAGGTGCTCCAAAAACATACAAATGTGGTGTCCCGTTAAGAACAATCTTATGCCTGGAC
>JTDE01000483.1:20943-38479 GCA_014338405.1 Paragonimus skrjabini miyazakii
GTCCAGGCATAAGATTGTTCTTAACGGGACACCACATTTGTATGTTTTTGGAGCACCTCTTGTTTTGTGTAAACCCAATTGTTGATTGTTTCTATTGTTGTTGCTATCCGCATGTCCTATATATTCCAATGTTTTACGTTCGTGACTGAAGAGAGTAAACGAAATGTTAACATCTCGCGACGTATGTCTTCTATCGTTATTTGTGAATTGGATCAAGGGAACGCAGTGTTTTAAAAGTGGGCTCAAGCCAGCTAAACCGTTCTGTAAGGTGTTGTGATTAAAAACTTCGCTGTAAGCAGACACAATAAACGACACCATTATGGTCACTGAGTATCTGAACTGTTAATACCTCTGAGTTCTTAGACAGTAGTCACTTTTCGATTTCTGCTGTTGATTTTTCATCGACATTCACACGTGACAAGACGGAGTAGCAGTATATATTTTTAGCAGGCACAACCCAACTCGCCTTGTAAGTGCAACCGTTTCAGCTGTTAGCATGTAGGTACTGATACTGTAGTATGAATCAGGTTCAACTGGTAACCCTTGACCTCTTCTATAACAACACTGGTGGACTCGTTCTATCAGTTTAATACTCTGTAATCTGATTGTAAACTGATCGATGTTTCATCGTTGACCCTAATTGTATTACCAGTCACCAGTTTTACAATTATTCACTCAGTTTTCTGTGTGCTTACGACTCAATACTGACAACTGTTGCGCAAAAACGAGCTGACTCACCATCCGTCTTACACCCCTGCTAACAAATCATAGACTCACCTTCGCAGTACTGGATGATTCAGTAGCAATACGTTTGAACAGAGGAAAATTAGTTCGGAGTTTTTCCATCATTTCACCGTAACTCACAAGCTTTGCCTGGTCCCATTTGTTGCCTCCAAATGGCATGTATTCAATGAACCGCACTTCAATTGGCTTGAACGAAAGGCAGATTAAAAGAAATATTATGAAATGTAGATATATCGTTAAGGTAAAAAGTAACTATCCTGGACGAATACTTGTTACTCTGACCGAACGACTATTCGTAATAGAACAGAAACTTTATTCTGTAGTAGATTTGACACCAATCTTCTCTATGGTATATGTTTTACGGAAAAGTTATCCAAACTGTGACAGGTAAAATGAAGCAACTAGTGAAACTTACGAGAATCTGTTTCATAAACATAATGTTACCCTTATTGTGAGTAGAGTGCCGACATTTCTGTGCAAATCGGTGAGACTTCATACACGGAAGAGTGCAGTTCGACAACTTTTTGTAAGTAAAATTTCGTTGCAAAAATCCATAATGTGATATCAGACGATATAGCTACGATATAGCTACTCTTTGACTTCACCGAGACTGTTGCTATTCAAAGATAGCAGCCACTTCTCTGCCAACACTAGAACATAATCTCTACTCTGAAACTGCCGTGGTATATGAACAATTTCATTGCTCGTGCATGCTTGTGTGAGTTACGTGTTCGGGGATTGTATGACGGTGCATTTCTCTTCATTAACCTTGTTTGGCTTTGCTATATAAACACCAACGCTACAGTATATGCCTGATGAAATGGAACAAAATTCGTCGGGAAATAAATCGTGCAGTTTGTTGTTTATGGCTTCTCATTACAACTCGGTCATTGACACATTCCTGGTGTTATTTTAAGTTTCTGTAGAACTCACAACTACAAATTTTATTTCATATATAATGGTACTTTGGAAAATCCAACAATGAATTGTCACCTATATGAACCAAATGAAAAAATGTATAGTGCTTCACCCCGAATAATAATTACCAGTTGGTAAACACCGTAGTGCCCACAGTGACTCTTAGGTTATTAACAGAATATGTAGCATATATGTAATACACATAATACTTAAACTCCATCAAATAAATTCGTGGTTTTTGTGACAGTTTACGGAGAGTATTTGGAGAATTGCTTAACCTCGGTTGAGTAGCACACACCTCTTCACAGTTTATGCCTAACTGTACACGTTCCAGTCAACTGTTTTTGAAGGTGATTGCAAAAATCGTGTTTCGTTCTTATTGGAGCTAATCACGACGATATATATTCGTTCACGACCAGAACTTAAGTGCAAGTCTATGTCCACGTGAAACATTACTGTCGGTCATACCACTGTAACCGAATTATTCAAAATGGAAATAACATGCTGAAGAATTCAATCATTATAGGTGGTTCGCAATGCTTAAACTGTTCAAAATTATATGACAGAGACATAATTGCTGCCTGTTAACATCAGGTGATAGCTCCATAGCTAACACCTAATCAAGTTGAAATTATCAGTTCTCTTATCTCTTCTACGATGACGATAATTTAGCAGTCTTCTTGAGTACTATTTGGCAATGTAGTTGGTAGAACATTGGGACAACCCACTGCAAGCAACATTTGAGAGTTGGTATATCTAACAAATCACTTCGACCAAAATTCCCTGTTTCAAGGTCCACTATGAAGTTCTCACTGGAAGAGCTGTAGAACGTTCGATTTATACTTAGGGAGATTTCTATTGGGGCATAATAAAATCAACTCACGAGTGAATTATAATAAAACTGTACTGTTTGAATTCCTGTCCTGTAGAGGTTTTGGTGAGATAGGGTTAGTTGTTTTCATCTTAATCAGTGAGATTTATTAACATCTGATACTCCACGGGACGTCCTTATTAGGGATGCCAATTTGACTGCTGCCGATCATACGTGTATCTCAAAATACCCGGTTTGGTCACAAGATGATGATTTTAGTTCAATACAGACAACTATGTCTCAGCCTTCTCTTGTGTATTTTTCCGTAAACGCAAGAAATCTTGAGAGACGATAGTTAGCTATGTGATGTGGTGAACATTTGGTTCACTTGAACTATTTTCTGGTTCCTCAACTAACTGGTCATGCTATTGTGGGTAGTTTTATTACTGTTGTATTATACTTTGCGAATGTGGAAATATGTTTTTGCAACTCTTCATACAAGCAGAGTTCTGAACAATTTGGTAACTCTTATGAGGACGAGAAATCAGTCTCTGTTCATTAATCATTTCCGTTTCTACTGTCCTCATAATAAATGCCAAAATAACACGATTCAAAGTAAGCTCGTATTCATAATCCATCAAGTTCCATCAATGAACCAAACCATTTATTTGACTTCAGATATACAGCATTATCTCTCGACAATAATGATCGGCTGGTAATCTTCACTTTGCTCGAATGTCTTTTGCCATTCTGTAAGCTCTCACATTCTGAACAGATTACCGATCCGGATAATTACTCTGGATAAGTACTTTGCGACGTGACAATCGAATAAAGCTACAAATAGGCTTCATTTTGGTTTCCGTGTTTGTTATGGAACAGCTCAAATTGTGACAACAGTTGTATCTCTTTTTGGTGAATAAATTCGTTTGTTCTACGTTGTCTGGTAGTCGAATTTTCCCTGTTGTTTATAGTCTCTAACCGCTTTAGTGTGTTTAATGAATCTACCCCCTATCAAGCTTTTATCAGAATGCGTGAACAACCGATCGAGTTCGAATCGCCCTAAAGTAATCAGAAGCAAGATTCGGTATTCTAGACTGCCACCTGATATCCGTTTACGATGGTGAACATCACTACTACTGTTGTTCAAATTTAAAATAAGTGAATCCTGTTCGTCTGCCAAGGTTGTCCGGCGGCCACCAATGAGCAAGTGACTCGACGAGTTGTCCAATGTAATGCACTGTTACAGCAGACCTCATTACAAAAATCGTACAGACATCAGTGTTCTGAGAACCTACGTGAGTTCTATGAAGAATAGAGTCGAAATGCCAGTGCCCTCCTGCACAATGTCTGCCTGGCGACAATATGCTAAAGTATCGACACTGCCTTTTGAAGCTTGACTGTTCACACGGTCGATTATCATATGCCTTAAGAGTGGTTGCAATCGAAAGCTGATTATTACAATAAATTAGTGACTATTCATTAATATTATGCTACAAAAACATACCAGGTTCTTAGTTAGTTGGGCAAAGTCGCATATTTCATCGTCGTTGAATCCGCGAATCACAACACAATTGACCTTGAACAAGGAAAATGAATTTTAAAATGAAAACTGAAAGAAATGGAAGGGATTTGAATGGCCTGGTATAGTGTCCGAGACCGATATGCGTACAATCGTGATCAGTTTCAACAAAATCCTTAATCTATTTATTCATGAGGAATGTGTAAAGCAATAACAAGAAGTTGAGTAGTTGCTAGCTGTATCTCAAAAATGAGTGGAAAAATTATTAAAATAATCGTTTCACTATATATGTGAATGAAGCGCCTACACGATTTTAAGATTATTCAAATGTAACGACTTGCAATTATCTACCCTACTGATCGCACGTAATTTTGGTTTCTACCACTTCATGCTCTCAGTATGAAATACCTTTTCGCTGACATTCAGAAGTAACAACTGCTAACATACAACCTATTTAAACAAAATCATTTTATTGTGCAAATATACTGTACAAACATATTGTGTGATAAATAACAGTAAAAAGCCTAGTGAGTGACAAAGTTTCTATGCAAATTAGTGTAGCTATCTCACTTTCACTGGATTAAATTCATTTTCCAATGCTGCGTAAATTGCACCAAATGCTTGTTTGAATACAGGATAACCAGTAAGTTGCTTTACACGTGCTGGATTCAAGCTATCCAAGCTGATTGTAACAGAATCTAGACCGCACGTTTTTAGTAGAGAAGCTTTTCTCGTGAAACCGACACCATTGGAAGTCATACAGATTTGTTGCAGATTTTTGTCGGATGTACGGATGTGATCAAGCGAAGCTGATGGTTTTGTTTACTGTGAAAGAATTTATAAACTCATGCTCACTTATAATTTCCGGAAGGTCTTTAAACATCAGAGGTTCGCCACCGGTCAGTCGTATTTTGGTCACACCTCTTTGAACGAAGTACCGGGTTAGAAACAATAGTTCATTTGTGGACACAGTACATTGCTCTGTACATGAAGAGGCTAATGTAGGAGGTCTACAATAGGAGCCTGACAAGCAGATTTCAAGCTTCTCAAGACAATTGAATTAGTAAAACTCACAGTGAAGATTACACCTTTCTGTTAACGAAATTCGCAAATAATCATGTAGACGGTTAAAACGATCGGTAAGTTTCGTAAACCGTAGTAACTGATTCAAAGAGTAGATATTGCTTGAATGAACCTCACCTTCTCTTTAACTGTTGGAAAGGTGACACTCATTGACTGTTGGTTGCGAGATTCACATGACGCTTTTAGACTGCTTAAATCCATTTGACTGGTGAACTAGGCAACCAATCAAATTATGCGACAGTCGTGAATTAAGTGAATTTATTTTGAAATAAACGGTTGACATCAACGTCATAATCCACACATTTGCAAAACCGGTTGATCTAGCGGTAAATTTAATAGTACTTGGGATAGAATGGAGAAATCCGCTTAGAGGGTTCTTTGAACAACAGGCCATTCATCGAGTTCGGCGAAGTTTATGCACAAGCGCCGTTCGCTGGATGGTCTGTGAATTTTATGAGATCAAGGCTAGGAACCTCTTTTCAACTACAGTACAGATACTTCCGCATTTCGTAAACCGGTCGAAGCGATTTGGGCTGCATTGCTTTTTTCAAATGATGGTAGCCTACCTTAATCGATAGTTATATAGCGGTGTTGAACTTTGGTGATTACAAGCTATCCGTTACCTATTATTGTTCCACTCTAGTTATAGAGGTTTCCAGAGGTTGTCATAGTGACCAAGCGCATTCGAAACCTCAGGTAGATTGATAGAATGATATCGTTTGTAACGTCTTTTGTTACATACTAAAGGATAAACTAAGTGGTTTAGGTATGTCAGATTCTGCTACTTATTTCAAGATGCTAAGAATATTAATTTGCCTGGATTGTGTATGAATATCTTTATGGCCTAGTTGCACATTTTCACCAGAAATCTATGAACGACGTATTTATTTGGTAAAAATTTAGTCAACCTGGCTTTGACTTTTTCTGTTTGCATGACTGGTACCTTGATAAGAGATGTTTTTATTCAAATTGGGTAGAAAATGTAACGCAGATACTTAAGATTGCAGGCCAATGTTGCTTTGCGAACAAAAACAAAACCATCAGAATAGTATTGTGAGACTAGACGTCTGAACGTTCTGGCTGCATAAATTATCTGGTAATTTTGTTGTTGCAAAAATAGTCCTCATGTTCGTGGTAGGGGTTTTATTTATTTATAGTTTGGTTTACACACGTTTTAATAAACGATCGGTCAATGGTTCCAAAAGTACAGATTGGCAGAAACAGATGATTATCAACGGTTGCAATTTCTTCTTGCTCGAAGGGTGCGATATTTCACGCAGTTTAGTGTATGTGAATTACAGGCTGTAAAGTTAACAGTTTTCCATCATTTACAGCCAACAGTGACTAACTATCTTATACGGGAGTGCCCAAAATGCGCCTTACGTCTAATCTACGTCGTGGATTGAATGGCCTAATTAGGTCACCACACGGTGTGAACGCACATTTGATACGTTTTCTCGCAGAAGAGACTAAAGATCCAGATAAGGTAATAAGAGCGCGCCTAATGTGAGGTCGATGGCTTTGTGGCATGCGTGTCAACATGTTCAGTTACTCCATAAACCTGGTTTCTTCCTGCCGTAGATTCAAAAGGTGGCTGTGAATCACAGCAGCCACCTGCCTGTGTGGGTGAGTCAGATTAAATGCCGAGTTGAAGATCGGTAGATGAACTTTCTCTTACTGGATATTAGTTGTTCTTCTGTAAGCAATAATGTAAATAGTTTCGTTATGTCCACTTCAATGAACGATGCACATAAAATGAAACGAGTTGGTCGGTGGTCGTAGAAAGATTAGGACAGGATCAAACGGAAGCGGAACATTTTCCGTCAGTATTGGGTATATAAACTTCTGGGTGTAGTCCATTGCAATTTCAAATATACAGGGGCTACTTGATAAGCATAACGTGAACACCACTGCACCCAACTCAAAGCTTTTGTTGTTCATTCAGATTTTATAGCATGCTCTTTTCGAAAGGGAGCACTACGCTCAAGTTCGGGATCGGTAGCTGCTGTCTGGTTCTTGTTCATATGAGGTTAAAGTAACCTATCTGTTTAGGATGTGTGACGACTAACAATTGCAGCAATAAACTGCCTATCGGAAACAAATAAGCGTTGAGATAGATGTGTAGGTATGTTAAGCGTCAGCTAAGTTTCTCATCATTATGAAACCTCAATGCATTCACCCACACCTAAACACAATAGTCTTTGGGTGACTAAATCATGAGAACACACAAATCAAAGTTGTAACGTTCGTACAGAATAAAATTTCGTAGGAAGATTAGTAGAAGTAACTAAAATAACGGTGGTAATCCGGTTAATCGGCTGAGCGAGAATTAGTAACAGACATATTAAGAGAAAAAGCAGCAATCAGGTTTACCACTGGGACTATAAAAGTTTATAAATAAACGGAAAAAGTGAGTTTCATGAAATTATGTCACACTTCAACACACGTAAAAGTGTGACCCAAATACACATAGGGTTGAGTTTTATGGAATAAATTGTTCATGATTTCTGATAAGTAGCTAGATAGATATTTTAAACATGACGAGAATTAGTTGTGAAAAATTTGGGTTTTTGATGGACTCAGACAAGAACACTCGGAACGCTTAATAGTAATATTTTTATTTTGTTGCACAATCGAAGGTCTCAACAGTGTAATGCGAAAAACGGCCTTTGTTGTGTACTTGGAGAAACTAGAGAAAGCATTTCGGTATTTAGTGTTGAACAAGTTTGTTGTCCAGACATCTTGGGTCCATCTGTCTGCCCATGAAGTTATCGGAAGGAAATGTACAGCCGATCGCTTTTCGACCGTCGAACTGGCTTGCTTCTATCGTGCTAACACATTTACTAGTTTACTTGCGTTAAATATGTCTCAAATGGTTGGGGAACATTTTACTCGAGTAAATTGCAACGCTCATTGAAATGGTCACCTGGGTATGCACGAGCTTGCTTTCGTCGCTCGACTCGACAAGCTTGATGTAACCGCTGCTCCACGAGGCACAACATCCAGCCTTCCGGATCTTGAATCGAACTGGATCGACCGACCATGAAGAACTTGGTTGCTTTGATGCCCTAATGTCTAATATGTTGCTTGCCGCAAGCTTCCAAGCCAAGCAGGAATGCTGACCGTCTAACAAAAGAAATGATCGTCAGGTGTGCGTTCTCCAACCTGGCACAGGCACGGCGACCCGTGACAGTTGCCACAGGCTTTTCAGTCAAACATGTCATGACGAGGAATGAGTACTGTATGTTTCCGCTGACATTCACAGCTGTCAGGGTAGTTATCTTCCAATGCATATTTGTGAGAAAGCCATTCACTGCCTTTGACCAGATATACTTCTAATTCACGGATGTGCAATGCCAACTCAGACGTGTAAGCAAGGTGAATAACGTAATTTTCTGTATGTTGTGCTCTTCCGTAACGATAGCTTACACGGCGTTTTGAGGACGCCTGTACTTTGAGTCTTTATCGTTTGATACTTCACACGACAGTCGACTCGGTTCAACACAACTTCCTAGAGTTTCGACATGTTGACTGAAAATGACCACATTTGAGGACTGACTAGAAAGTGCAAGACGGGTTCATAAGTCATGAGTTCGCTTGAGGAGATTTAATAGGTAAATAAGCGTGTACGGACTGCAGGATGAGCGACTTATTGCTGATATGTGCATTACCCTATTGAAAAGTTACGGTGGTTCTGTTCAATCATATTGTACTTTCCGGTCAGTTGGAGTAAATGAGTTGGTCTTTAGTGGTCAGTATGTTAATAAGTTCGAGATAGAAAGACTTTGCTAGGTATTTCCAATATTAATGAATATGACTGACAGGGTATTTTAAGACGTGATTGAAATGGTTTGCCATTGCGATCATCTTAGTACGTTCAAGCCGTCTCACAATACCGCGTGTTTGTCTTCGTTCTTCAGTTAATCAGTTTTACGATACATCGTTGATTTCCGTCTGCGCAAACGGTTCCCATGACTCCCAAAATCCGGTTACTTTCAAACCTGCCCTAAACGCTTTTGCAAACTTACCAACAGAGGGTAGTAAACGTTAATGCAGTAATCTTTATCAAAGCAGGGCTAACTTAACAATAAGTAATGAAAAGGAGGAGAAAAATAGTGTATTTTCTGGGTAACTTCATGTTGAAGAAGTCACACATATTTTTTAACTGTGTACTATGTTCAGGATATTGCTTTTAGTCAGGCGAAACCGCAAATGGCGTGTACGTCCACGGAAAGCCTATATCTCAAATTGTCGTGTGTAAGTAACAGGGAGAAGTGAGACATTTACCAGAGAAGCTAGCCAGTGTAGAGAGTCAAGAGACTGGACCGTGCCCCCTTTTTACTTGATCTATATTGGTTGATTTATTCTCACTCCTCTTGTCCATTTGTTTTCCAAGAGGGCCTATGTCCAGCACACTCTCACGTTTTTTGATAGCTACGAGATCTTGAGTTCATAACGTAATGCAGGTAATTGTAGAAACTTTCAGGAATGCTCGAGTAGCACCCAGTCGAATCGTTATGAATGATTGATAAGCAACCGGAAGCAAAGACTTGACAGTGAGGGCTTAAAGGATTTGTGAACACAAATGAAGATGGCTGTCTGAACAGACACAGGATAATCTACTTTAACTGCCAACATTTTCACGCTAGATTCAACCCAAACGTTGTGAACTAGCTCGAACCCGAAAGTTGCCTGTAGGTGCCACCTCACACTGAATCTACCAATTTACATGTAACTGCAAAGAAAGTTACATAGGCAGAACCGAGAGGTGTTTGATTTCCAGAGTGTAAAAACACTTGCCTAAATGGGTGAAGAACTCAGTATTACCGAAGAACGGCAATGTTGTTGAAACACGCAAACAACCAGTGTCCGCAATCGCTAAACACATCCTGACCACTTGTCACGTCATCGATCCGGCTTGTGCATTCAGAATCTTATTACGTCATCACAGTTCAGGATTCTTGAGGTTTGCTGAGGCTGTCGCAATCAATCGATTGAAGCAGGCCCTGCGTGTTCAGAAACAATTGTTCGTAAACTTGACCCTGCCCTGGACTTAGTGACCTTTCCTAACACATCAATCGACTATCCACCCAACCCACCCCTAAAGTGTTCGACATAAAAAAAACGTTTCATGTTATTGTAAACTTGGTACTGATGAGTCAATACGAAATGCTTGCATCTACCAGTTTTCGTGCTCTAAGGGTGTTGTTCAAACTTCTGAAGGTAACGAACTGTTTTAAATTTTCATTATGTGCTTGCGAGCTGGTTTTCTACAGGGCTGTCCGCTATTAACTCTGATCAGGCTTGAGGGTTGCACTTAATGTTTCACTGAACCTAAAGTGGATATAGTTTAATCGCAAAGTCCTGATCTTTTAATGTCTGTATTTGGTTTGCACCCAGCGTTATTATTTTCGCGTTTAGTCTGCCAAAATATTTCCTGAATTTCTTTGTAATCCGATTTACCCATTTTGCTTCGTGATATTGGTTCACCCAATTCTGCAAAGTCACGTGTTTCGAACTTAGCTCAGCTAACGATAATGCTTACTACCATCAAGGGACCAGTTTAATTGATGTAGACCAAATAGAATTTTATGTCGAATAGGTTGTGTTTTTGGTAATCTTGCCCGTAAACCGTATTGTAAAGGAGTGAATGTGGGTAACAAAATTATAAAGCAAACTAGCCTGTTTACAAATAGATAAATTGCGTATTGGCGAATGCTTTGCATATTTTGAACAAAATAACGTTTCTCATATTGTCTTTTGAAAACTGACTAACAGCTATGACGCATCTTTCTGAGATTATCATTGTCCCCTAATTTTCGAGTTAAAATGTAAAATCATCGCTGTCCTCTGTGCACACGACTTTCATAAAAGTGTGATTACTGAGGTACTCCGAGTAGTACACATAGTTTGTGAAATTTCTCAGTGCGAATATTTTATTTAATGTGGACAGCTGCGAAAATATAACCAGCTGGTTCATTGAACTTTTGCGTGGTGTTTAGCACCGTGTTCACGGCCACTGGTTGCAGGTATGAGGAACCCGGAGAATTGTCGACTTTCTAACAAAGTCTTTAAAACATTCGTCGAAATACGTAATGCCCCGGGTTTCCTCTTGACCGTTATAAGAAAATTCAGCAATCCTGCCAGCATACAGATAGAAAAAATACCAAGAAAGCAAGCAGACAGACAGCAGGACTCAAGCGAAAAATTTATGACACACGATAGTAAATGTAGTGGCCTCTTTGGCAAAGACCATCGAGAGGTTTCTTCTGCTCCATCCGGCAGCTGTAGTGCCTCTCTGCAATTACCAAACGTTTATCCTCTGAATGCCTAAATTGTGGTGAGAAAGTGTCGCAAAGCCATGTGGTGACCAGATTCCTGTTGCTGGGTGCAAACCAGCACTTCTTTCTTCGGGTGACGTTTTGGATATTGTTCTGGGTATTGGACACAGAGTTCGCCAGTACAACCTTCTAAGACGTCTGCCGACTTTTGGACCCCACCGTTCTCCTTGTAGAATTGAAGTGTTTCCGCTAAACGATTACTGCAGAAATCTGGTTCTTCCTCTAGCCTATCTGCGACATCCGGTATATACTGTCAACCCCCAGAAATGGCAAATATCGTGGTTAATATTGATGAGCACTAAATGATTTCGGTAATTTCAGGTTGAACTTTACTCAAATTTCATCGTAACCTTTGCATCCAGACGGAATTTCTAACCCGCCTCTTTCGAAGTGGAAAACTAGTATCTAATTTTGCACTTGTAAGAGCTCATCAGTAGTGTATATAACTTCCACCGCCAAGATTGGAACTCCAACCACTCTTTCACGGGAAGGCTATACTGACCACTATGACACAGACCTGACACTAGGGATTATCCAGTCCGAGCGTTCAATCACTTTGTTTATGAGTTAATAACAAGTTGCTCGATCATCTCGATGGAATGTACAGTTATTTCACAACAGTTTTAATGTGACTGGGAAGGTCATGACCTGATGGGATGGATGTTCACACTTAAACACGGGAATCATTACTAATCTGTAGTAGGTGATGTTTAGAAATGTAGCTCTTAATGATTTCCGGATAGAAAACCATACTAACGTAATACAATGTGTTCATTGCGGACTGCAATATTTTGAACAAAATTAACTGGCGGAGAGCATTTTAGTGAAACTGGAAGACGAACGTTTAGTAAAATATTTCTTCTTGAATACTCGTAAACACAAAATTACCTTCGGTCATTCAAACCAAACTTTAGGAAAGAATTGTACGAATCGAGCACCAAACTCGCTGTATTCGCCACTTTCTGTCGGTTTCATAAATGATCATTATCGATTATTGAAGATGCGGTTTATTCATGTTTTTCAAAGTTTCGCTTGAGCACACTACAACCCAAACAACCTAAACACTTTTGATAATATAGTGATTGAGGGAAGTAGTATGTACTCCGTCTGAAAAAAATGATTTTATTCGTTATTTTGTCCATTTCTGCTGCAGCATGATGCACCGAGTTCTCTTCGCAGGTTTCAGTGAAGCGCCGCCATATATGACCGTTGTTTACGCCGGTATATCTTCAAAAGGCTCACTCTCACGTGCTGAAGTATGCGCAGTTTTGCACTCTCGCAAAACATTGGATCAAAGTGATTTTAAAAGATATTGCACTCAAGTCAGGCAATCGAAGGGATCAGAGTTGACACCCAGGGTTGTCAAAAGAAACGCATTTTCGCACTAATCTGTTAAGTAGATTAGAACGCCATGATCTTAGAATATACGGTCAGTATAGAACAAGAACTCAATGTCATTATAGGTGATTGTATTCACCCTAGAAACTCACGGCAATGAAATCCTGTCCAAGAAAGACCAACTTATTCATTCAAATAAACCAGACAGCAATTTATGTTTGAACTGAGTCATCATCAGCACTCTGTATCGTGCAAGTTTTCACCACCCCCCATTGATTCACTCACTTTGCAGTCCCCATATGTGTGAGCTTCCGTTTACTTTTCTGTACAGAAGTTCATACGCACTTTTTGCTTTCCGCTAGAGTCATTAGCCAACATCTGGTTATCGTCGGTCAACTTAACGAGCTTTAGTAGACTATTTTGAATCGAGTAAAATGGGAGTGGATGATTGAGTAGCTTCGTCAGAGTTTTTGCAGTTGACCAACTTAGATAAACAACAGTAGCGATACAACCTGCTTCGTTCCTACTGGTTTGACACATCTTCAACCATCGCCGATGTAAAACCATAGCGGTTTTTGAGCGAGTGAGTTAACGTTTTTGTGTTGGGTCCTTAAAAAGGGAATCGATGTTAACTGACATTACCTATTTTTGTATGCAGCTATGCGTCTTCTTGCCTCGACATTTTCACATACATAACAAATAATCCTCCATTGACTTCCGCGTTCAATCTGAAACAATGGGATCATCGAGTTCATTCGGTTAATAAGTGCAATCTAGATCCACACAAATATGCAACAACATTGCTTACGTTCACTTTCTGAGCTATCAAAATGGATTAGTGGATGAAGCAAAAGCGCAATGACCTTTCATAGGATATGTTTCCTCTTGTGACTTTGATGTTTTGTAAAGGCTTAACTTAACACCAAGAATTAATGTCGTCTTTTCCAGGTTTTTTTTCGATTTTGGTTCATTGCTATAGACAGAAAAAAATGCTATGTGCGTTGACTTGTTCGATTTGTCTCAGAGCATCATAACAGAAGTTTCCTGTCTCAGATATAGTCAATCAGCAGCTTGTTAAAATTATTCACCATACTCAATGTAACGCTACAATTTGTTACCAGTTCTGAATTTTTATAAAGTTAATGACGATTTCTTGCGATCTAGCGAAGCACTGAACTTTTATCTCATCTGGTGCCCCGGGACACTAACAGTGTAGCATCTAAAGCATGGTGAAACGTGAATAACACGCGCAGATACATCGTGCGGATACAAGTTCCGATGTTTTATTTTGCACTTTTCATAGTACGATTGAAGTCGCCTGTCCTGGCTTTAGTCGAGCAAAGAATGTATCACACGTGAGATTTTAGCTAACGAGTATCTGTATGATTTAAAAACAAACCGAATTCCTTCCTTTTTATCACGTGCTGCTATATCTGGGTTATTGTTTTGGGATCGAGAGTTTTACGAGTATGATTTTGCAACACCAAATTTGTGAGCTCATGTTAAGAGGACTTATTTGCGCTGTCTTAATGTGCATGGATCTTCAGTGACATAAACTGTCCTTCATTAGTGATGTTTGACCCATGGTTATACAAACGACAAAAGCATTCTTCCCATTCGTTTTAACCGGATACGACTGCGGTTGTCTTGATACATGCTGCTGAACTCATCTGCTATCATAATTGTCGAAGCGCTAACAGTGGAAATGATGCGATAATTTGCCAGATGCGCGTTTGTGAGAAAGATTTTCTGACGGTAGTGATTTTCTGAGTTTTCCTTTCGAAAAACGACACAAGTAAGACTGAAAATTCCAGAGAAAATGTGTAACCGAAGTTTACTCTTCTTAATGGACCACACAAAGTGGTGGACGGTGCAGAAGCTGGCCTTAAGTTACTCGTCTTGGTAACCATGAAACTCGTCAGCTCTAGTTTTTCTTTTTAAGTTAGTAGACATTCATAGGGCCATATTGCGAACGCTTAAGAACTATTCTCGACGTCCGTGTTTTCTCCTCCATAAGCCGCCAATCAAATGGTTACTGAGACATTGCGTCTGGGAGTTGCCACAGAACAATATTACCTTATTCATTTAACCTAATGTCCAACTCCGCGGTGACAGGGAACACTACAGGATTTCATTTTCCAACGGAAGATGCTTCTTCCATATTAGCTCCTTGTTTTAAAAGGCTCGTCAATGTCGCCTCACGTTAATATAAGATTCCTGGTCAGTTTATGCCTGACCAAAGGATCATACGACCGGTTAGAATGCAGAAGACTGCTCAATACATACTGTTCGGACGGTTTTTATTTCATGTAGAATATCTTATATTATTATTACTTCGTGATCCACTGAGCCTGAAAATGTTACATGTATAAGAAACGTGTGAAAATCGAAATAGTATTGTGTAATTAATGAAAGTTTAGTCATGTACATATTACTGATAGGAAGTGAATGATATAAGGTTACGTCCCTATGAAATAATAATCGGTTATAATATATTTCGTGTGACGAACAATGAACATAGCTACCACAAACTGGAGTACATCGTACATGTGAGGAGACCAACTCACGTTTCTTGATCCAAATAATTATTTATGGATAGCCTCTTATTATGTATGGTTGTGTCATGGCACTATTGCATTTGGAAACTGTAGAGAAACTATTTGATATGTAAGGTTAATTGGTAGGTTCCTTGTGGTTATTTACACAATGAAGTTGTTATTCTGATTGCCAACATTTTGTTAGCATGCAAATTTACGTCATCCATGTTGAGACACTTTAGGGTGTAAGACCAGGTTGTAATTAAGATAACATACAAGCCGACTTGTACAGTGTTTTGTTTAATACAACAAAATTGTATTGGATCTTCGATAAAACTCAATTGCGAAAAGTCAGGGCTTCAGCTGGATTCGAATGAGCGACAGAAACACCATGCGTGGTTTGTATCCAGCCGAAGCCCTGACTTTTCACAATTGTGTCCCATCTAAAATCATAAACCTTCCAAAATACCTATTAGTAATTTAATAAACCTGTGATTCTAAAGGAAATTCTGTAATGGCAAATCAAGAACAAATTGGAACCGCTTCAGCCAATAAATATTACTTACCTATTCGACTTAAAAGGTTCGTTAATATTTCCAGTGAAACCAGATTTCGTTCGACGAAAATACTTCTACATTACGATATGTAGGCCGCTTGTGGTCATTACAACTTCCAGAAAGTGTTCAACCAATGGAAACAATTGCTATCGAAAACTAATGAGGATTGGGTAATTGAACCGAAACCTTGCCACGCAGGTTACAGCAGAATTTCTAGATGCTTCACGTTGCATACGGTCTATACATTGTTCTGCATTTAACACAAATTATGGTGTTATGTTTGTGAATACGTCGTCAGAAACGTCGTTCCCAGTACCATTCCAATGACGTCAACCAGAAAAAAAACCAGTGACGAGATGATATCACTATGAAACTAGTACACAAGTTTAGTTGAGTGCTTGCATAGGCGAAATCCATAAAAACAACGAGCAAATTAAAAGGACAATATCGAATGCAATCAAGAGGGACCATATAAAGCTGTGTCAATGGCATTACGCTTTCAGTGAATCAGCAAATTATCATTTGTTTGGAGTAGTCGAGAGAAGATTTCACACCGAGCAAAATCATGTTTTTTTAAAACACCGTGTTCGCTTGATCCAATTCACAAGTAACGATAGAAGACATACGTCGTGAGATGTTAAAATTCTCTTTACTCTCTTCAGTCACGAATGTAAAACATTGCTGTATATTGGACATGGGGATAGCAACAACAATAGAAACAATCAGCGATTTTGTTATCAGTTCCAGGGCAGACAAACTGCGTGAGTGAATAGTTTATGCACATACAAGACCGCATAGCGAGTATTGATTAGCATAGCTTCGGAGAAGGCAAGCAACTTCGGATTCCCATTACGCAATAATTGATGTTGACTCCTTATTTACAAACGTTCCCCTTCGAGAAACAGTTGACGTTTGTGCGATTTTATTTCCCATCAAAATTTATCTTTTTGTCTCCCAGTTGATTATCTCAAGGAACTTATACTTTTATGTACAGAGAATATCCGTTTTGATTTTGCAGGATCATATTATAAGCAAGTAGATGGTGTAGCAATGGGCAGTCCATTGGACCCAACACTTGCAGATATATTTTTAGGAATGATTGAATTAAAACTATCTGATGCTATAGCTGGTGCCAGCCTCTATAAGCGATGTCTAGGTGATATTTTGATTTTCACCACTAATACTTATTTTGCTTCACTTTTAAACCATTTTAATTCTGTTCACCCTAATCTTTCTGTTTCTCATGAAGAAGAAGCAAACAATAGTTTATCTTTTCTAGACTTTTCACTCACTAGACGAAAGGATGGCTCACTACAACGCTCAGTTCACCGTAAGGCCACTTGAAGCGGTCAGTATTTGCAGTTTTCTTCATTTGCACCAATCACTTATAAACGAGGTCTCGTGAGAACCCTGTTTCATAAAGCCCGGAAGATATGCACCAATGACTGCTTGCAAGTAGAAGAAGAAAGACTAAAGAAAGCGTGACGTGACCGACCAATCAAGCTATCGCCAACTGACTGACCATTGACCTAGTTTCTTTGTAATAAGCCTGATCGATATCTCGATCTAACTCTATTAACTCATTAAAGGAAGTGTTGCTCGCGAACGGCTATACTGAGAAGTTCATCGATGGTCACAGACTGCCGTAAGTACGGTCCCTGAGAAACAGGTCGTTTTGAACCTTCCTT
>JTDE01000483.1:38799-53098 GCA_014338405.1 Paragonimus skrjabini miyazakii
CTGGTCACGTTGTTGACCCCGCCAATTCGTTTCAAGTGTTGTTGCGTAATCGAAATTCGAAGGTGCTTGCCTTCTCCGAAGTTATGCTAACCGATACTCGCCATCCGGTCCTGTGTGTGCATAGGCTGTTGACTCACGCAGTTTGTCTGCCTTGAAACTGATCACAGTCCTTGTTTTGTGTAAACCCAATCGTTGATTGTTTTTATTGTTGTTGCTATCCGCATGTCCTATATATTCCAATATTTTAGGTTCGTGACTGAAGAGAGTAAACGAAATGTTAACATCTCGTGACGTATGTCTTCCATCATTATTTTTTTGTTGAATTTGCATTTATAATTTCTCTTCAGCTGATTGAATCAGGAAAACCAGGCTGAATTGACCCTTGTTCCTGTCAGAACTTTTCGGCAGTGCATATTTTGTGTTAATGATGATACCTCTGTCGGGTATTCTATAAAAATATTTTTGTATGTTGCACCACCACTGATCAGTAGCTAAGTACAACGTTTAATTGATTTCTGAACTCACGGTGCGTTTATAACAGTATCCCCATAATCAACAGTGTAAACCTACCAAAATATGATGTTACTTCTAACAAAATATTCATTATAGTTAAGTAAGCACCAGGGTGTCTACCCTTTATGAATCGGTATTTCCGCGGTATACATCGTCGGAGTGAATAAAGATCAGTGTATGCTTGATCAGGCTGTTTGCTAATTTATTACGAAAATTATCTTAAACCAGACGTGCGTTCAGCGAGGTCACACGAATTGCTCTTATCTTAAATTACTAAACAAAGCTCAACACCGGTACCGACTTATTTTGAACGGAATTATGTGTCTACTAGATTTGAAAATTGGTCGAATACTTACGGTGACCACAACCTACTACTTCGTGATAAAATAACTAACCATGGGTTACGAGTTATTTTCTACTGTGCACCTATTCGACTCCGTGTAGTCTGTGAAGAAACTGTTATCAAGTTATGCAAATACACCATAAGTAACCACAAATTCTTAAGTTGCGGGCGCACTTAGCGACTACTACTTTATGCACGAACTACTATCTGTGAAGAAAACAAAGGATGAAATCCAGCAGTATGAAAGCCTGACAAACAAAATAACGTAGTGAACAACTTATCTGTACCTCATTCGTTTCGCAGCCACAGTAATTTTGACCACACAGCGTGAGGCAAAACGGCAACTTGAGTATACGTAATCGAGCGACGAACATTAAAGTGTTCAGATGACTGTGCTAACAAGTCACACCCTCCGCAGCTTTCTCTCACTATTGATTACTGTTAATTGTTTTGTTTGTTGCTGGTACACTTGACAAATTATTGTAGCATACGTCCTTGTAAATTGATTTAGGTGCTCACTCTACCGTGAGGTTCGGATTTGTTATAACAACCAGGGATGTACAATGCATAAACATTTTGAGCCAAATCTATGAAAAAGATTTTTGTTATGGTCAGTTGTACAGTCCACCAGTATACTTGCTCTCTGATAGTCTACTCTAGTATACACGTTTGAAAATCGTTGTTTTGGAAGCAGTTAACAACCGGCTATTTTAAGCTAACTGAAGAGCAGGCCAACAAAACTATACAGCCAGTTACATTCCTAAGGCCTTACATATTTTCGAGATAAACAATTTCAGGAGAGATGCCTCTGGATTTTTCTCCTGTCTAATTTATCCCTGTTCCCCAGCATTCCTGAAAAACCACAATCAGAGGCATCCTAGCAATAAGAGTTGTAATTTTGTAGGATCATTTGCATAAATTATCATCTCATCAGAAAACGGCCTCGTTTTGGTCCCGTACAAGTAGAAAAGCTGCGTAACCAATTAGTAGTTTGCAAATTGTTGTAGCATTACCATGGCATATATCAGAGTTTCATTTCAACTACGCTGAGATAGAATATCCGTTTCACAAATATTGTGAGACAGACAACCGACTTGAATTAGCACATTCGAATAAATAATTGTTGGTTGTTAATTAAATATTTTGCCTAAACCTCCAGTAATGAGACAGCATTTATGGTAACTGAGTCAACGGTTTTATATTTTCTTACAAAATAACTGCAGCTCTCTCTTAACAAAAGGTATGAATGTATACTTGAAACATCTCATTGCCTCCTTTTATTTCAACACGATTATTGTCCGGTTGGTTACCATTAATAACCAACTACCGCCGCTCAGATTAGATTTACCAGAGTATCAAAAAAGAACAATGTTGCGGATATTCGAACCTATGAAATATGAACATATTTTACAGTAGCCTTATGTCGATATCGTGTTACACGCCTATTCCGCAAGTTGCTGGTCAGTTATCCTCCCACCAGCCGAAACTTTGACTGGTTTCTTTTTGGGCTGTTATAGTCGTGCAACTGGTTCAAACAACAGTGACAATAAAGCTTATATGTATATGTATGTATACATATATGGAAGTAAGTCATATGAAGGTAGTTACGTCTGCCTCAAGAGAACTGAGATGAGTGTTTAGCTACCGATTTTAACGAAAATACTGTCGAACCTCGTCAAGTAAAAAACGCGATTTCAGTAACTTTTCAACTGAAGCCGACTGAAAATTTTATCTAACTACGAAGGCAGTAAGCAAAGCTGGTTGACGCTCAAGTCGGAATAAATTGGTTGCTGAGATACTTATCAGTAAATATGTAAAAATCATCTTACTCCTTGAATGGTTTACTTCAAAAAAAGTCATGAGCTTGTGTTTAACTTTGTGAGGTCCACCCTTAGCGTGTACATTGTCCTGTGGTCCTGCAGGGTTGAACATTGACTTACTTATTGACAAAACTAGCGTGATGAACACTAAGTTATTGAATGCAAGCTGGGTCTCGCCGAATACATTCATTTGACTGTTCAGTTGCAGTCTATTGTGATGTGAAAACATTGAGAGTCGTCTGAAGTATACCTTCTCCAAAATGTCCCGAAACGTGAGCAAGGAACGATTTTTTGAGTACACTTTTAGATACGGTCATTACATAGTCTGCCGTTAGTGCAGTATGAGTTGACCATTTCCGGTCACGAGAAATGGGTAAAGTCACTCTGCAACCGAGCAGTAGATATTCATCATGAATATACAATTACAGGGCCAGAAATATGATCTTAAAAAACTAAAGTAAGGTTCTAACAGAAACATTCCTTAATCGTGGATAATGATTACATGACCAATCCAAATGATATGGCTTGGACGAGCTGTTGTAAGATGTAGTATTTGCAAACAGCAGTTAATGATTGTACCATCCTACCATCAGCGTAGGTTTTCGCAATTAGACAAACCAACCAAGTTGGGTGTTCACTTTGGATGATGGTTATTTAGAAAGTTTGCTAAAGATAGAATATTCGTGAGCAATGCATATATATGTATGTCCAGGTTCCTAACGTCTCATTATCAATCACAGATTGGATAGGATGTTTTAAAGTTCATGGAATAGAAAGACTAGATAAAACCAGACAGTTGCTTTTGCAAATTCAAAGATAACCGCCGCGTTATAACTATGCTTAAATGCACACATGAGCAAGACTTTATAGTAGAACAATTAATTTGTAATCACTATACGTGATTCTGAATGCTCAGTTGTTTTCGAGGATTTTAAATATCGCAAACAGAATACTATATTCTAAATGATGCGTTGCATGTATTCATTTGTACGCTGGTATCGAGCATCGTACATCAGTCTTATTACAAAAAAGATTTTTCGGAAATCATCTCGCATGGCTGAATAGTGATGCATATATAAGTTATAAACGTGATCATAATCGTCCTCTGTGCGCTATTGAATGGTCCAAAAAATGATGACATTGCGGATATTCACCGCTGTTGAAGCAATTAATATCGTAATGAATAATCCTGACCTCTTTGCTCAGAAGGTCTTGAAGTCACTTAGCCACAAAAGGCCTACAAATCCACAGTTTAGAACAATGTTTGTATGACTGCCAACAAACACGCAGTACACACTCTTTATTGAGCAAACATTTTGTTAACCATTTCCACTGTTTTTATGGTTATTGTGGTGTATTTGGTTTGGTGGTCGAACTTAGGGAACAACTGTTTCTCGCCAATCTCTTTTTGTATTACTCTCAACTCCGACTCAGACTATCGCGGCCATTTTAAACAGTTCGCATAAAAATTTGCAACTCAGATGTGGACAGATACCGAGATATCAGGGCAACCAACTCTTGGTATATTCACGTAACTTACGAACTTTGATAATTCAGAGATGGTGGGTCACTCCACTAATAAATTGAACAAGCAGGATTTCTCTGAAAACATTTGGGTCTTGTTTTTTTAAACGCCATATATTTAGCAAATTCTGGCTGCAGTAACCTCGTTATACTTATTCTTCTTCAGTCGATTTACTTTCAGTCCATTCGTTTGAGTCTTTCTTTTGACGGATAAGAGGCTTTGGTTACAGGTTATGCAGCCATTTTAGTGAGCATTGATCCACGTAATGTTTACCAACTGATGCTGTCATTTCTCTTGCTCATGCAATATAGCCCCAAACATCACACTCATGGGAGCAGTCAACCGTTACTTGAAAGTGCTATTTAAAACGGTCGAACATAACGGTCAGTAAATAACTACTGTCACCACAGGTATCTGTTGTCACTAGTAGAATTAATTACACGGACTACTGATGGTCAGGTACAGTCAGAGTAGGGAAATAACTACCAAGATGATGAACAAGTACCGAAAGACGGAATTTATTGGTGTTGTTTGCTTATAATAAAATTTCATGGAACCAGACAGTAAATAACCATAATTTTAAATTCCCCAAGGGGTCATATATGTTGAATGCATAACTTCATTAATTAGATGTGCTCAAATTACATAAACGAAATGGCACTTAAACGGCTGAATCATTAATGTGTACAGTCAACAGCTTAAAATGAAAAATCGTTATTTATTTCATAGAAGAAAAATGCCGCCTAACTGGCTAAATAAACTCGACAGTAATGAAAACGCTGAAGAGGAGACGTTATGTTCTAAGGAACAGTAGATCGTTACGTGACCTTGTTTGGAAAGCGATGTGAACCAGCAATCAATTTCCAGTCAGCCGTTAAATAGTTATCACATGGTATAAAATGAACTGCATAAGAATCACAATAGAAATTTTAAAAAAATTAGAATCTCGGTAAGCAACATAGTACCAACCCAATGCCGCGTTCAGTGTCATCCGTTTCTATTTTTTAGGCATTCATACAGAGTGTGACCGATTGAAGGACATTCTTCTTTGTAGATGAGAAAAGTTGGTTGGCCAGTATTTTCATATGCTCATATTGCCGGTTAACGTTCCTCATTACATCCGAATGCAAATTGATGTAAACCAAGCTAACCTATTTGCGGGTAGTAATCGTGTTTGATCCCGGACGTGAATGCGCAGTACGATTTTATCAAGTTAGCCCAATCAGACCAAGCGTTAAATTTATCATGACTACAGATAGACATGCCCCTGGAGTGTCACCAACGAGAGCTGGATGTTATTTCCCAAAAGTGAAACTAAGCAACTAAATCTGGAAGTGATTTCAAATATATATTCACAACTGGATGCACGAAAGCACAAACCAAACATAGTAACTTATTTAATTGTAATGTGCGACCGAAACCAGCAAGCGCGCACAGGTTGAATTTGAGTTGTGTAGCGGAGCGTGCTGCTGTGTTGTCGGCGCCGTTTCGGTTATTGTTTGTGTAAGTCGTGTGCATGGCTTACTGGGCCTTTGGCTCATGTTTGTTAATTATTGTTTCCTTTTGCAGGACTTGTTGGAACCCCTACTTCAGAAGAACGCCGTCCCCTGGTGTCTCCACATTGCCCCACAGTTGGTCCGAAAGTGTAACGGACAACCCGAGTAGAAACAGCCGGCTTGCATGCTACATAATTCACTAAACAAAACTTAGTAAATTACAGAATCGTGATCATAATACCAGGTGTGGTTCGTTAGAGAATGCCAAGATATTCAAGTATCATGACATCGTAAAAGATTAAAATTGTGATGGAAGTATTGTTAACAAATGTCAAGATTTTGAGAGAATTGAAAGTACGGAAGTTGAAGTAATCATAAATGGAAATTTTCTAATCATGACACCACAAAATACGAAATATGCCCTGTTCAATGCTATTAATTGGATTTTTCACTTTTCCAGGACTAAATAGATTAATCAAAGTGTACGAGGTTGGGATGAACTTGAAAACAATTTCAGACCAAGTCATTTACCCTGTCTTACCTTGACAAGGTAGCTGGGCCAACCTTTGAAAATCGAAACTGTACCATTTGCAGGACGCGGCCTAGAATCAAATGCTCAGGTTTTCCCTTGTTTTTCAATATATTCCACCTAAGACAAAAAGTAAATATATTACGTCCAGCTACAAAATAACAGGGACACTGACAGGCCAGCTAAGGAAACCGAACAAACAGTGTATCGACGTACGCCAAATATTTGGCTTCAGTCTCACAAAAACAAACTAACAGAGGAATATCGGACTGAAGGATTCCCACCGAGTCAATTTGTGAATATTTAATGGACCCAAATTGGTACTGGTTTAATTGCAGCTGTCATCAGTCACTACATCTTATACGGATATTACGACTGCGACATACTACGTATTATAGGGCGATCAAGCAACCCAGATGTTATGCTAAAACGTTTGGTTCTAGCTAATGGTGCTATTATATCAAGATTCTGACAAGATATGTTCTTTCTAAAATCCTACCTATTATACTTTCAATCAGATTGAATGAACAGCAGAATGCATTGTAAATAAACATGAATCAACCAACGTACATTTGCAGGTTTGCACTTTAGAAGCCATAAACAAAATTCATTCAATGTCTGGCAAAACGCAATAAAACTATGGTCTACTGATAACACTGATGGGGATTGTAAACTCAAGTACGCTGTATTCGTCAAAACCTGATAGTCGAGAATTTTGTTGAGCAAAAGTATAATTCTTGTTCGCATCTGCAGCGGTCACTGACTACACTGTCTCTTAGCTAAATGGCACAAATAAATCTTCCCAACTGGATGTGTTATTTCTAGTATTCTTTTGAAACATGAAACATAAAACAGGTCGCCTGATAAAAGCCTCCTGTAACATCACTGGATGTGGTTCAGTGATCCTGATAACGGATTGACTCAGGACACTCAACGTTTTACATTTAGCAAAGCAAGGCTTGTGGCTAAAACGTCTAAGTCTTCTCGAACAAACTGTCGATCTCACATGTTTCACGCGAAACCGTTAAAAAGTCTTATTCTGACTGTCACCGATACCACTGTGATCCCTGTGGATTGCATCATTTGCATGCATTAAACCAGCTTGCGAATACGCCAAAATTGTTAAACCCATTTGTTTGCTATCTTGGTGGATTGAGCTCAACCAAACTCACCACGAATTTTTTTGTCAAACAGTGTGTCCACCAATCCAGTTAGCATCCATCTTTCGTAAACAAGGGTTCCACCAAATTTCTAGATTGTACGGTGTCCGATGCAATTCACTGATCAGCTTAGTACCCCCTCTTTTAACTAGCTTGTGTCCTAATTTGTCTAATAGTCAATTAGGAAAACGAACATAGTTCCTGTTTTATTTTTACTCGATTGGAGGTTATTCAACTATTCAAAGTACTCTTTCACATTCCTTATTATTCTAATATATCTGGTGCAATGCTTGAGAGTACTTGAGTACATGAACGTTATTGGTGTGTCGACGTGCTAATTGTGAACTTTTCACTGAAACAGTTTAATCGGTTTTACCAGGTTCATATGTTTCCTGTAATTCATTTGGTATGGAACCAAGTGGAATCCACGTCTACTAGTGATTCCTTCCCAACACGAAGGCTTCCGCATCGTAGAAGCTTGCTGTTTGTTTGATTGTAATGGCAAACTCTGTATTATTTTCTATCGAATGCTTTACTCAGAAACATCGCTTCAAACAGTACGTTTGCAAATTGTTTATGTGACGAAGTTGAACGACACTTTTGTAAAAGGTGCTCAAATTTTGCGTATGTTTTAAATCAGATAGCAAGCATTGAGAATAACAGTAATTTGTGGGGTACCATTTGATTGAGTACACTAATATTTAAGGATAAATTATCAAATTTCACTTCATGAAGCAACAATGTATAATAGATGGACAGTAGACTGAACCTCATTTACGTTTGATTACATTGTGAAATTATGTAGACCTTCCATCTAATCTCTTTCGAAAGGAAACAATAGAGTTCAGTTTCACTTTTTTACGAGAGCTTGTCATTGGTGAATATCCTTCTCACAATATAGGCAAAATACTCATGTGACGAGTGTTCAGCATTACGCCATTAGTCTCATTTGGGACAGGATTGACTAAAAGATCCGCAACAGTATATCACGAATAAAATTTGCCTTGCCTACTCGATTGGTAGATAAACACAGTAACTGCCTTTTCGTTGTAGCCTGCATCTACGCGAGTAGAACTTCTCAGCAAAGTCGAAATCAGAGAATTACTTAAAACTTCAACCGATGTCTTGTTCAATCTCTGTAATGTAAAGTCGACACACTTTTACATTTAGATGAACGCTTCAATGGGTATCTTTGAAAGAGAAGCACCAGGCCACAGTTTCATTCCTATACTAACAAATTTTTCAGAAATGATTGTTGGTCCAGTTCTAGTAACCTGATGACGGTCACTCTGCACCTGCACAACGGTGTTTGCGAGTATAACTGGAGCGTTATCTATAAGAACGAACTTATTGTTACCAAGAGGAGTAAGTCATCAATTTATTTTGTAATGAACAAATGTTTATTTCACCATATATATTTTCGAAGAGTACTTATTATAGCTCGGCTCGTAGGTCAACGATAGTTGTGGTTGGGAGAGGCAGATATATATACTTTAAATGTTCACAAATATTATGAACATGTCGCTTCCATAGAACTTCTGACTAAAACACAAAGGACTACGTCGGGTTCGCCCGGTAAGAAAATTTTACTAAAATTGACCTGAGTATATATTTGATGAGTATATAGAAACTGGCTTGGCGAAACTGATGTTATGATCCAGTATAATATTAGTAGTTCCAGTCACAACTAAGAGGATTGTGAAAAGTATACTGTACGCGATGAAAGGTATTGAGTAGCTTCCTTTTACTGCTGCATGTTGAAATTTTTCTCAAAAACCAATGTCTTAATTGATTTGAAGCATTGAGTTCCTTTTAACCATTTGAATAGAGTAGTCAGAAGACACAGATTACGATATGAATTCATTTCGCACACTCTTGTCAGTCGTAAACGTGTGACTAGCATGAAAACAAAACCAAACAAGACTTAAATGAAACGGTCAAAAGTACAAATCAGGCTGGATCGTGATTGGCACTCACGGTCAAACCCACGGTAAACAAAGGTTGATAGTCAGTTGTTTTTGTGCACATAGGACCGGCTGTTGACGGCTGATCAACAAAGCTTCAATATACTTAAGAAGTTGTGAGCTGTGAGCGTTCACCAAGATCTTAAATGAGGATACGATGTTGACAATGTGACCTGTAGTAGATAAGTGCCTCGCAATGGATGAAGCGGCGTTTCGTCCACGCTGAGTGTCACTCGTAGGCGTGTTAGACATTGCAACTCTCAACCAATTTGGGGTATGCTCCTTGGCCCTGGTTTCAAGCATCCTTTCTGTTCTACCAATGTATGTGTTTCCGTAACTGCAGGAAAACTGATAGATGTAATGGCTGGTAGAAAACATAGGGGTTAGCTTTTTGACCGGAGGTAGAGGTAACCTAGTGGGTTGTGAGAGCAGGAAAAGCTTTGCTGCATTAAACACCCGTTTTAGTGCGGCGCTTAATTGATTGTCCAGGAGGATTAGAAAACGGAACGGTATGAACAATACAAAAGTAAAACTGTCATAGTCCTCAGAAGTAAGGGGTTTATCATGCCAACCAGCTGCCTTATTCGAAGCCAGTCTTAACTGTTCGAGATAAACCAATCATGTTTGTCTTTTGAACAGTTTGTTGAGTATTGAAAATGCAAGTAATTTAATGTTACTAAGAAACCTGCAAACCTAGATTGACAGCGCATCTGGTAAGTCGTATGCCTTTTAACACCATGCGGTTTCTCTGGTAAACTCGAATCTGTCTGAAGCCCGGACCTTATCTAAGAAGATGGCTTGCTGTCAGTTTTGCTGCTCAGTTAATATATTCAACAGTCTGTACCCGGAATTTGCCTTGATGACAACGATCGATAAGAAGACATCAAGCAGAGTTTACAATTCACCGTAGGGTGGTGGAGTTCCACTCTATCGATTATCCTGTCTGCTCTGCTTTTCATCACACAATATGAACATAAGTTACGGTCACCAGGTCGAGTACTAGAATTTGAGTGAAAATTCACTACTCGGTCATTTCTGTGTACAACAAGCTAGGAAAATCACATTCAGATAACTGCATAGATAACTAACAACGAGGTTCACCTAATCTTATTACATTTTGACCCAGAGATTGCTGGAAAAGTGACATTTGTATAAAAATGCGTGAGAAAAAAATATATATTTCGTAAAACGATAATGAATAGAAGATAGTGAATGCAGATACACCATTAGCTGAGAAAGGCTTTTAACTTGGACAACGATTCTAACTAGCGAGCCAGAGAAGTACGAACTGTTCAGTTTAAATGACCACAACTGCTATCTTAACTCAGGGGGATTGTGAAAGACAACGGGTTTCAATAGAACCTAGGTAATTGACTGCCCCGTGACTTTATCCAATCGATATTGGTATCGGCGAAAAATGCCCGTCATAATAAACACCCACACAGTTTACTAAACAATGTTACAATGTTGATCGCAACTTTTAAAATACACCCCTTTTTTTACTGATGACGCCAAACATGAAAATAACGGATTCACAGAAAAGGTTTTCTCTGTTTTTTACTCTCATTGCCATAGTAAATGTTGACTTGATGAGGGTATGGTAGTAAAGGAAGCAGTCCAGTTCTTTCTGTCGGCTACACTTTCTACTTAAGGTAGAGGTGGGAACGTTCCAATCGTAAATTAGCGCATCGCACTCCAAAAGTGTGGGGTGACTTTCATGTAGATCAGTCTGGGAATTAGCTCCAAACGGCGTGAACAAAAATTGTTTATTAAAGACGTTAAGCAGAACGACGTCACCTGTAAACCGGTCAGTCTCATATTTGAAAAAAATTCAAAAAATAAATAACGTGTTTTCTCAAGCTTATCTCCAACTCTGTTGTTTGTGATGAATTCGAACGGTAAAAGAAATATCGAACGCCTGAGCTGTTATCAGTGAAGGAAATAAAAGCCTCTCACATCTACACAATGCACGGAGCTCTTAGGAGTATATCATGAGATTTGTTTTGTTTTCTGAGACTGTTTCGTCAAGGAGTTCGTTCCGGTGGACGTCATCGGTAACCAAATCGAAGGCAGCTTCCCAATCAGAAAATACCAAATGTGGTGGTTATCCACACCATTGTACGTGGTCCATGAATCACTGTGGGATGAAAGTTTGCCATAGGCCGAAGGTCTGGTCGAAATTCCGTGTCTTATTACGAACGTGTCAAAAGCCGGGGTTTTGTCATCTAACACAATCTGGTAAGGATATCAGAATACCTACGAGATATCCCTATGTTCAGTAGTCTTTCACCGCTACGTGTTCCTTTTCTCACAAGCGCCAAGTGCAAAATTCTCCATTGGAGTTTGAAGGCCAAGTTTAATTCTCCTTGGCTGCTATGCTCAGTTTTTCTATAGGCTTTTTGTATTTGACCAACAAATAAGCATGCATCCACCATAGCCCAAGTAGGGATTGATAAAGTTTTCTGCAAACATTTGGCCCCACCGTCTACGAGAGAAGTGGTGGACAGCAGTTTCGACTTAAGTTAGCCACATCTGCATTGCGCACTCACTAAAATTGAACCCATGACCAACAAATGAGAGTCATCGGAAAACGGTCACCAACGTTGTAAGAGGTTTTGTAAATAAATGTCTCCAGTCTTTGGGCTTTCTTCCCCTTATAAACTAGAAACTGTTTGCCAAACCCTTTCTCAGTCCTTTCCGGGGCTGAAGTGGTTATTTTCTCGTTTGCAGATCAGCCACAGACGGTGGTCCGACTTCACCCTATGATAAAGAGACAGCGCAATCACGGCGCAATCTCTTCCTACCACCTCGGTGACGGTGATCTGTGTTTCAATTGTCACAGGTCTATATCAAAATCTCCTGTCTGTTCACAGTCATGGATTCTATTCTCCAGCAGGCGTGGTGCTGATGAGACCTAATGAGATTGAAATAGCTCACCACCTCTTCGCTGGTTTTCACTAGAACACATCACTTGCAAAAGACTCCGTAAAACTTTCAAGTAGCTTGTTGATATGGCTATGACTGCATGTTTGACCAACTGTAGATGTTCACGAAGACATTATGAGTAACAATTGCACTGGTGTTTTTTAAAACACTTGTAGACTTTGAATAAAAGTCGTTGATAGATATAGCATGTATTGAAACGTACGCCACTAATCGGTGTGTTGTAGCCGAACGAGAGTTGACCCTGGCTACAGCTCACTCCGGCTGCAGATTTGTTTTTATTGCGTCAGAAAGATTAGGCCTAACTGAGTTCCTGATACGATACGCTAACAGTGCTAAGCCAAAGATGAACAGAAGTTAATATCTGCACCACCAACATTGATTCATGTCTGAATGACGCTGTGTACGACAAGCTTCTGACTTGTGGAGGTGTTTATCATGGCAAATTGCGGACCATCTGGATACAGCAGCTGCATTCAACAGTAAGCTTATCCCCTAATACCGTGGATAGATTTGTAATACTTATGATAGTATACGAGCAGTCACAATCAAACTGCAAAAGTTTTGACAGCTTTCTTCTAGCGTACATTTTCTAACCCTCTGGTTCCTTATTAACATGACAGTAGTGTTGTAGCAATGAATGCAGTTGTGTTGTATGCTACTGTGGCCTGCTTTCCTTTCTTACCAAACTCACATAGACAGTATTGCTATATAGCTGTAAATGTAAATAATTTTCGGAAAGGCAGAAAGATGAAGAATATGAAACGGACTGCATTTGACAATCGGAATAAAAGCGGACCTCATCATGGCTTTCTGTGTATAGCTCTATTCACTTGACGTCTTAAAAAGTAATGTAAACCTAATGACCAGAAGACTCTTAAAGAGACAGTCGTTCAACTATTCCCATCGTGCAAGCATTAATTCCATTGTTTGGAAGCAATAATGAATTCGTTTTAGCGTGAAAGGCTAGTAATTGGGTGTGCATACTCGGGTTATTTATGAAAAAAGCGGATGGTGGAATGGAACTGAAATGAAAGTGGCCGAACAATTTGTGAATCAAATCCGGTATGAGACATACAGCCGTAATTCACATATGGAAATGAAGGGTGGAACTAAACAAAATGTGTGTTTTGCTGTATACACTTGCGCACGTATACAAACGCTTCTTAGGGTGTCTGCTGAGTGCGACTCGTTTGGGTGAATTAGATTTCCAACCAAAATGAATCGCTTTTCACGCCATGTGCCTATTGCACGTCATTCTGCTACAAAATCACAAGAGACATCAATATTTGATAACGAGATAAAGGCGTATGCCAACGAAAGATAGGACATATTTGTACGTGAGTGCGTGTGCGTTCGGCCTCGCGTGAACAGAACTGAGCTTATCGGGTTAATTGACTCGTAGTCAGTTGGGCAAGCAACTGATTACGGTTTCTGTTGAGGAGCAGCATTTTGATTAAAATCAACATAAGCAAAATGTGACGGTTACAACGAGCGATCAACGGCCAATTAGGTGTGGTTTTATGTAAAATGAGTTGTTCTGTTGATTGGATCGAAAGGCGGATGGTCTAGCTGGGAGACAGACGGAACGTGCAAAATTGGCAGATGAGAGATCTGATTTGATTAGCCCCCGATTCCACATTAGGGGGGAGCAAATGAAAACTAGTGGACAGATGGAATTATTCGACAATGAAGGAGGTAATAAACTCACGCAAAGGATAGTCACGTTTAGAAGAATCATGAAACAGCTCTTGTATTCTGTGGTTCATAATCAGATATACGCCTCGTTTTGTTACTCAATAATTCAAAGCTGGTAAAAATGATTATTATAACTTATTGTTCGATTTGGTGCCTTGGGTTATTTTATGTCGAGTCATTGGTACAAAACTGTTTCGGAATACGGCACATCACTTGTGTAGACAGATTCTCGAGCATTTAGTAGATTGGATGAAAATATTGCAAGATTCTGGCAAGGTGGTTAACTCCAAACAAACGAGAACCAATGC
>JTDE01000483.1:53198-84931 GCA_014338405.1 Paragonimus skrjabini miyazakii
AAGTATGTTTCCTTTAAGCAGTTTTTACGTCTCAGATATGTTACTTCTCTTATATTGTCAACACAGCGTGCAAATACAGAGGATCAACGCGGACAGCATACAATAATTTTCACTTTTAACTCCACACTCACAGTGGATATAGCAGTCGTTCTGTATGGCATATCAAATTACTTATTCGGAAAGCTAACTCATTAATCCCCACGGAGAGTGTGACATACAATGTAACCTTAGAACTGTAATAATGGCATCTAGGTATCATCATCGGACACAATACTGTCGTGTAACGTTTGCTCGGAGCAGTCATCTTTAGGTCCTAATACACTGGAGTATAAAATGCCTAGGACGTCCGTGTAATTACCAGGATCCCCTAAACCTACAAGTGAGTCTAGTTGGCTAGTTTATGGACCAATATTCTGCCCTGAAATATAGACGTAATATTAGTTAATATGCGCATTAGCGCATGCTGTTATGTAGGATCCAGTTTGTAGTGGAACTCTTAACCGTGATAGCTTGAGTACCCACTAACAAATAACGATATCTCAACTATAGGCAATGAGAAGGTTAAATCAAATAGTATGGATCTTTATTGATGGGATCGGTGTACAAGCTTAATTCAGTGGTGCTCGTCCGGACCGTGTCCTGTCCTGTTCAGTTGTGTTGTTCCTTGTTGCTCACATCCAATTGGAGCGTTCCAATTGGAGCGTTCCAATTGGCCGAGTGTGCAGGCGGTGACCGCGTGCGTGCGTTCGTGCATTCCGATTTGGAAGAAGGTTTCCGGGCTGATGGATGTGTGGGCGTGCATGCACAGGTTTGGACTGTGAGCGTCACCTAGTCTTCTGTTTGCAAATGATGCGCCGCGTGAGAGGGCGAGACGACGGTTACATAGCCTCCCACCAGCTGTGAAGTTATGGTGAAACAGCGACCACAAGTCGATCTGGAAAACGCACTGATCGACCGGATTTAGTTTTGTGGGTACTTGTTTCAGGTAGCATGTGCGAATCAGTTGCAGTAGATTCTTCCATAAGTCGTGCTGGGATGAGACGATCGGTTGATATGTTTTGCGAGAAGTACCAACATCCAACGCGTAATGATAATCATCCTTCTTTTAATATTCACTCTCTCACGCCATACGGGAAAACTTTCAAAAGCAATATGGGAAGACTACTAGAGGGTTTGTTCTCCCAACATTGTGTGTAGTATTTTAGAAAGGTTAACATATACTGTGAAAACTCATACTTCCTAGTTGAACACTTTTAGAGGATGCCTCCGGTCAAACTTTTGA
The DNA here is from genome assembly GCA_014338405.1 of Paragonimus skrjabini miyazakii. Classification (NCBI taxonomy): domain Eukaryota; kingdom Metazoa; phylum Platyhelminthes; class Trematoda; order Plagiorchiida; family Troglotrematidae; genus Paragonimus; species Paragonimus skrjabini miyazakii. Next base: position 54,481 of record JTDE01000483.1, read on the forward strand.
TATTTTCAACATTGATGCATCAATCTCTTCTCTACTGTTAATCCCCAGCTGTTCAGTTGTGGCTGGTATGTTCGCGATGGAGTTAGGTTGAAAAGAGCCATATCACATATAGCGTGGTAGTGAGTAGATTTGTATAGACCCACGGACAAGTCTTAGGGACGAGAGGGAGTATTCAGAAACTGTTGTCAAATCTTTATTCGCAGATTGTCAAATAATAACAACCTAACAGGATAGATATGTGATTGTTGTTATCAACAGTACCTGCAACAGCGTTATTTCACCTCATTACCTACTTGTAAGAGATGAATGATCCCCATTATCCGAATTAAGTGGCGTTTCCTGCAAGATTAGAAGACAGGGATAGTGCTATGCCATTAGTAACACTGAATGTAATTACACGTCGCTGGAGCAGCAATATATCTTGAACACAGAATTCATGCTGATTTTTTGATTGATGCTGAATCAAACTGATGTTGATTTTGAGAACATGATGTACCAGTTTTGGATTGTTATTGCGTTGCTTGTCTTGTCGTTATCCCGTTATAACCCCTTCTAACCCAAACCACTGAAAGCTGTCAAAATATGTAAAGACTAGTAATTATTCACATATCAATGTGTCGTATATACCACCACAAGTAAGCCTTCCTGGTTGAACATTGAGGAGATGGTTACTTATTATTGGTTTGGTCTTATAATGTCCTAATGAAGGACCACTCACAGCAGTAGAGGAAGTTCCCCATTAAACGAAACAAACAAGCAATGGTGAACAAAATCAGTGGGCTCTAGGATAAGTTATGACGCACACACGTAAACCAAAGTCCTATGACTCATTCCAGTCTTGATCAGACTTGACAAGTAAAGTTGATCAGAACGGTCACCAAACCAAATAGAAGCTCTTGAGCAATGCAAATGATTATACTATGAACGTGAATTAGGAACTCGCAATTAACGAAATTGAACAACTTCAAGCAGGGATAGTACCAGGCATAAAACATTTTTTAGTCGTAATTTCAAGCTTCTACAGTCCTTATCAGGAAAACGGGTTCTGTGAAAGCCATCCGTATGGGAATATAACGTTTAAAAATGATTGCCAAGTAGCTTATTGACAGCACACATGCAAATCATCGTGAACCAAGACTTTCGGATTATTTGCGGGTAAATAACTAAAAGCTCGTGATTTATATTTGTTGGTAGCTGATAGTAGATGAGACCCAGTTGTGAAAAATCAGAGCTTCGGCTGGATTCAAACCGGCAATACATACAACATGCCCAAAAGCGGCAAGCATTGTACCAGCTGAGCTACGAAGCCACGCCAAGAACTCGGAAGTTTCATATTTGGACTCCGTTATTCACCAATCCTACTTATTATGACTTCAGACGAGACCATGGTGTAGCTTTATAACTCAATTAGTAAAGCGCTTGCCGCATTTGGGCATGGTGCTCTTGTTGCTGACTCGAATCTGGCCGTAATCCTGATTCTCCACAACTGGGTCTCATCAAAAATCATTGATCTGCTAAGTTTCCTACTAGTGATAACCGATAGGTCCAACAAAAATGTAGGTAACAAGTAAACCAAGAGTTCTAGTATATTGTGTCACTTATCGTTTACTTCGACATATAAGAACTTGTAACGGTTCATTTAATATTTATCACACTCCGTTAAATCTACTACACTAAAGGCTTTTCGGCTAACGGAACAATTATATTGGATACGTTTAGTGTAGGCTTACCCTAAAAAGACGGAATGTGACCTTACTATGCATCAGTGCAGCATGACTTTTTGAAATCGTCTACAGGAGGGAAAGTAGAACAACCGTATATGCATTTAAAAGTACAATAGGAAAGGCATTGTTGTTCTTTCCTATATACTAAATTAAAACGAAGGAGAAAAGTAGTCAAACTAATAGTGCATATTGTTGATATCAACTTTTCCCTCATTATGTTTAATAAAATGCTATAATCTATGCTTGTGGTTCTGTAGAGTAAAATATATGGCGTCAGTTAACGCTTGAATATTAAGAAAATATTTTGTTTTGGAACATAGAAGCATTAATTGGAAGTATTTGGTGATGGTTTAAGAGAGTTGGGAGCATCGATGGATGTGATAACATAATCTATTGGTAGCAGTGTTCACTTGTTCACCGAATATAGCAATTAGATTGTAAACCTGTTCAGGAAATTTTGGACACTCATAACTAAGCATAAAAATATCTACATAATGAGTGTAGAACTATGTTTGGTGATAAAAAGTTTACTTTCTAAATGCCATGTTGCCTGGAAAGGTGTATACGAAAAGAGCCTGTTTTTATCATGATGGTAAAATAAGTTAGAGACATAGGTAGCTTGAACAGTGATTCTGACTCACAGACTGATTTGACCAGTAGTAAGATCACCTACGACGTCCGCAAAATATTAAACTCACTGCGACGTGAGAGTTGCCTTGCCAGTACCACCGCCCTGGTTCACATTACCTTGTGAATATAAATTTACTACAAGTCACTAGCATCAAAGTTAGTGTGTTGGCGTAGGTGTCGCGGTTTTACTCTTAGCTGTATAAGGAATCCGCGCCATATCTACCATTGTAAGCTACATTCACTAGGATAACAATGTTTTAGCTACTACCGTTGGGAACGCTGCCCAACCAGACTGACACTTGTTTGAATCCTAAAGGTCAGCTGGAATTCCCGTTGACATTCGTCCTCTCTGGCGGCTGCCGTGCTGTTGTACTGAAGGTTCTCTCACGTCCAGCTCCCTAGCGCCCTTAATCGTTGCGTTGAAGTCCGCTTGTGTACGGTGAGTAAATAAATAAATAAAGTTTGTTTGCAGATTCACCGTCTTCTCACTGTGACTTCCGATCCCTGTTAATATGGGGCCGGGGAAACCTTGGGTGCAGTAACCTCGGAACTAGCATCACGAAAGACCTAACAATGATGGTTTCACCCACTAGATGTGATTTGTCCGAGTTTGGAGAGTAAAAACGTACACATGTGATGTAATCGCCTTCCAAAAGTGACCGGAAATTCCACCCTTTTGTAAACGTTTCCAGCCAGCTTCTTCTGAAACTAACAACAACCTCGGGTTTCGTTTTTGTTAGGGCTGATCAAAACGACAGCCTCCAGCTAACTCTGAAAGCCGGTCTAATAAAACACAGTGATCAATACGGGTGAAGCATGAAAGCGTTGTCCGAGTTCAAACACCAGCTGCCGCAGGGATATTCACTACTGACGAGTTATAACGAGAGCGAAATTCGAGTCTAGTGCGCATTCTGATAACGGCCGATGGAAAACACCTACAATAAAGCAGAATATGTGATCGGTTGCGATTGCTGTTAAGTGCATATTACAAAAAGTTCCCCACTACTAATAACCAGTTATATATAATAGACTTTGGCGGTCTCGAATCTATTAGTAAAACAGTCACACATGACGGAGAATACCACCTGCAACCCCAGATACCGAAAATCACTCACGAACAAATTACATAAGTGATCTGTCGCTAAGTCCATAATCATATTTCACACATACAGATAGCATATATGAAAAACGTACACTACGACACACCGACTGATTTCGTCTCATTCGATGGACATCTTCCAGAAGATCCATTTGTTGTACATATTTAGGCAGCGAAACTGCCGCCTGGTATTATTTCTATATCAACGCGGCTTCACTCTTCTATAAAGTAGATGAGCTTCGTGACCAATGTTTCTGGCGAACTCCATTCATAGTAGGCACCATGGAGTAGTGGTTTAAAGCTGAATTGTGTGATGGCGAATTGTCTGTCTCAGGCATGAAAAGGTTTTGCATTAATATAAAAGTCAGTAAAGGAAGTGATGACGCAATTTTTATGGGACTGAACCTAATGACCTAAAGTATTTGCAAAAGGTTGCTAATGGATCTTCCGAAATCAGTCTTGCAAGTAGTTAACGTCAATCAGAATCCCAGGTTTTTGGTTAGAATGATTTGCAGATCGCCATCTGCGTACAGGGATGCTGGTATAGTCCTGCACAACGATCTGCGTAAGAAACCATTTTGGATAACGCCAAAACTTTGATGGTGGGAGACTTTAATCACACGGAAGTAGACTCCACAAACCATTTGATCAATACTGCAACGTGTCTCTCTGCTGGGGTCGTTTTCAATGCAGTAGTGGACGCCGGACTAGTCAAGAATATCCAGGACCATGCGAGGTGGCGGGTAGGCCAACAGTCGTCTTGCCTTAATTACATCCTTACCAACGAGGCTGGAATGATAAGCGATTTAAATGTCACAGCTCCGCTTGGCCGCAGTGATCATGGAATAATTGAATTCACCTACCTACACGGCAACAGACAATATATTCCCCGAACTGCAGGTTTAAAATCCCATCATACGGCAAGTTTCACAAGGTTAAAGATACGGCTTAGCAAGATTGAATGACCTGAATCCTTCACTACACACAGCTTATATATTCACTGGTAACTTACCGCTGAAGAATTCTCTGATGCCGGTAACAACCATGTTCCATTAAGGTATCCCTGCCCTAGTAGGAGGCCGCTACGCTTACAGGGTAATAAGAAATGTTTGATAACGTTGGAACACTCAGTCAAGAACAGGTACTAACTAGAACAAATTGAATTTACGTTTGTTGGGTGTCATGTGGGGCAATCGTATCACGACTGTAATCAGAGAGAATCGATTCCACTATTAATGTAGTCTTACCCAAAAGCTGAAGGTGAAACCCAATCCACTCTGTAACGAGATTGTAACGCACACAAGGAAGAAGTTCAGCATTCCACAACCGCAAACACATAGGTAGAACTAACTTAAGTGAATTGCTTCACATTTCAGTGTCACAAGTCAGAACCAAATGGAAGAATCTTAAGTCTGCGCCACCAAATTAACAGGACTGTTTACAGTACTTTTCAACCAATCCTTATCAACTGGTCGTCTACTAAAAGTCCGAAAACAGTTCACTGACATTTATTTTCAAAGGTGGGTGCAGGGATAGCCCAGTAGCCCATCAACCATCGTCGTTTTAAGCGTTCTCTAAAGTAATGGAGAACTTATTAGACGACTCTGTCCTGGTCGACTTTAAAGAGATCTAACTCATCACCAAGAAGCGAAATGGTTTTCGTGAGGCATACTGATGTGTGCCGAATATGAGGATTATTCATGACATTTGGACGAAGGCTGCCAACGCAGACCTGGTCTGTCTAGAGTATTCCAAAATTTTCGACAGGGCTAGTCATTTCATCTTGCTGCGCAGCTCAACACTAATCGCTTTGATGAGCGCTTATTGATGTAGCCGGAGGATTATCTGATTGAAAATCGGCTCAAAATCAAGACATCCGCCAGAGTGGTTTTCTGTCACCAACGGCTTTAAACAAATACTAACATTAGGACCACTGTTATTAATTCTTCTCGTTTTCGAACAACCTAGGGTAGCCAAATCACCACTGTTGCTGTACGCAAAGCTGCGGTGATTTCTGAAATATCAGGAAGACGTGGTGATCATACAAGACAATTTGAACTGCTTAACTCAGTGGTCCGTTGAAAACAGTTTGCTCCTCAACGTCAATAATTGTGAAGTCACACAAGATTGCTACCAAAATTTTGTGGATTATAACTTTGGTAACAGAAAGCTGTTAATGTCGGTATGTGAAAGTGACTTGGAAACCACAGCGGCAGAAAATTTGAGTCCCTCTACAAGTTACGTAGCCATAGCTAAGGTAGCATAAATAACACCGAATCTTTCAGCAAGAATTCGAAGAACTTTCCAGTCTGGAATTTTGTCAATACGTTTACTTTCATAATCCGCCTACACCTGGAAACAACTGTATAGTTCTGTCGTTCTTATTTTAAGAAGGGTTCGGCTCTTATTGAAAGTGTTCAGAAACGGACAACTAGAAAAAATACGGGGCTCAGGAAAACCTCCTACGCGAAAAGACCGGCAGAATTAGCTCACTTCTCAGTGAACTACAAACACCTCAAGTAGAGACCTAATTATTACCTACAAATTATACGATACTCCCAGTTTGTCCACTGACACATCCTCCATTAACTATTGACAAACGTTCAGAAGGTTACTCGGTATAACTGGGTAATGGAGCAGGTGGGTCACTCTGCAAACAAAACTGATTCATAGTTGAGATCTGATTACATTGAAACGTATTGTCCAACACTGTGGTCAGGGCTGAATCGATTGAGTGTTTCAAGACTATTGGATCGTCCCTTTTGATACGTTGTCAATCGCTTGACCCATAACCGAGAATGAGAATCGATGCGGCAACAGAGTTTATTGAGAGGATGGGACGAGTCAGAATTAGGCTGCAGTGGTTCTAAATTTATAGGACGAAATGAGTACCATACATGACCAACAAGATACATTGCAAATCAATCGAGACGATCATATCTGGCAGTCAAAGTTTTAGAACAAATCACGTTATAGGGGGCATCAGAAAGTGAACATAGAAAACAGTTCAGATAAAGTACAGGCCTTCTGTCTCGCAGCTGCAGTCTGATTAACTGAATGAGATTGATTAGATGAATGAGTTAAAACATATCAGTTCACTCGAGTCCGGGCCAATCAATCGATATGACTTGATTGGCCTTTGCTGCTTCGTTAGGAGACGTGTCTCCTAACAAAGACACAACTCGTTTAGCATATATGTGAGAGACAACCGGCACTACAAGTTTCCTAACCGTTATACTAGCCAATTCTCACCGGTTACATTAACTGTGCATGTATGTCTGTCAGTGTGCGTTGCCGAAATGACTGCAACAAGTAGTTTCATTGAAGTTTCCGTTTACTAAGCTGCATTGAAATTTTCTTCCTGTTGTGTCGACAAGACGTTTGGTTGTCGCCGAAAGGAAGAGTGTATGATGCTTGTGTACGTTCTGTTTTGTTCTATGGTTCGGAAACGTGGTTTGTTCGCAAGGAAGACTTCAGCAGGCTTTCGGTGTTTGACTATCGTTGTCTCCGCCAATTAGCCCACATTAAATGGAATGACCGCGTAAGCAACTCAATAGTTCGTCGGCGCGTATTCCGAAACGTTGAGTATTCGCGGTAAATTGGTCAATTACTCACGTTGTACAGCCTGCGATGGTTAGGTCACATACTCCGTATGCCAGCTGAGCGTTTACGGTACCGCTTACCGTGCCGAGAGCATCAATAATTAGGTGAAACCACATGGTGATCAAGCAACAACGTGGTCATGAAATATGAAGACCTTGACTGCACCACTGAGCAAAGTGGGTTGGAGACGCCTAGCTGACTGTGGCCCTCATGATCACTTAAATCGCTGAGTATAGTCGCTATCCGATATGGCGGTGTGTTGCAGTCAATAGCGTACCTGTATCCGTATCATTTCTAGTTCTTCTGCTTAGTCTTTTTTAAATTAATTTTCAAACTTCTTAGTAACGTTTTCGTCTAGGATACTACACATCACTGTTGAGGTGAGTGTTAGCCCGAACCGCAGTACATTTTGGTCAGCCTCATGGCTGCTATAATTATGACGATGTAACAACCTATGAACCGATGTAAGCTAACCAATGTTACTGTTTGTTATAAAGTAATTTAACAGTCAGCTGATTTTGACAGTTGTTAACACTGAGTATATCCGCGAATTTCCAATTTTTCATCGTTGAACAATTTTCAACAATACCTCTATTTCTTTTCTGTGGGATCTAATGATAGTTTTCGGTTCAGTCGATTTAGATTATTCATGTTTTAGAATTTACAGGATTTCTTCAAATATAGTGAATGGTGTAATATGCCAAATTGAACAACTTTCATGCTGAGGGTTGTACCTCGGAAAAACATAATAGCAAGAACGTTAATGATAAACGTTTTCAGAGCTGACAAACCGTTTGTCTTTCATCCGTTTCTTTCAACATACAATAGAATACTTAAGCTAGATATATCTTAAGAGATTTCAAGAGAAACGTTTACATGTTCTTCATAATGAGTGAAACCAAAACTGCGATTCAATGACTATAAATTCCTTACAAATGGGTGCATGATGTTTCACCATTTCTTGCCTGAAAATACGTTATGATGTTTGACACGTTTTATTCAAATTGTGTCCCAGGCGACGGTTGAAGATTGTGTGTTGCGGTACCGCGCAGTTGTATCCAGTGATAGAATAACATCTGTTCTCAAATGATGCGAGGTAGCCTGCATAATCTCTAGCATACTCTAACCGTTTTAACTGTACGAAGGCTTTACGGAACTAACATTTTGTGGATGGAAACGGCATAAGCTTTTGTGGCCAATCGTTTCAAATTCAGTTGCTCTAGTTTTTACTGATGCTTAAATGTGAATTTGCCTACTTCCTCTTACTCTGGTCAATGAAAAACCTCCACTTTATTCAAATTCAAGCCCAAAGCGGTAACAGTATGAATAGGCTTGACAAGCGCATTACTAGCTCAGCTACAGAGCTACTTGTCAGTAATACGAAATAGTAGATTGGCAATCGTCTGCACAGATAGCACTTTTAAAACACAACTTCCGTTCTGCTTCTATAACTCACCCAAATGATTAAACCAAAGGCCACACACAAATTCCCAGTTATGTCGATGAAACTTGCACCATTTTAGTGACCCTCAATTACAGTTAAAATTACATTCACAAAAGAAAAGAATATTAACGCTAAAGTCCCCAACACAATATATATTTTCCTTCTGTGTTAGGTTCACATTAACACAAAACAGACCGTACGAGCCCGGAAACATCGTGTTTTTTGAAATAGAAAAATGCTCTAGTCTGGAGAATTAGGTTTAATAGTCAGACATTGAAACCCATTAATAGCTCATAAGTACGACGCTAAACCGACAAGGGCTGGGGCAGAATGATGTGGGTCGTTTGTAATGGGTTGTTATTGGCTCAAACTGTCAAAGTTTTAATGGGGTGGAAAACGATACTACAGCTAGATAATCACCGAGTGACATTAAAGGGCGGTAGATGCTTTCAAGTTACGAGAACGAAGTTGCTCTTAAGTTCAAATAAAACCGGTTATAATTGAATGGTGACGTGTGTTTCACGTTCTTTCGGAGGACGTACTATGAAGACGAATTGAAAACTCGTCAAACAGATCATCAACCAATCTTATTTATTCATTTGTAATTACGTTCTTCGTTGAGCAGCAAAAATGCTACTGAGAGTTTAGGGAATTTTGCAACAAACCTTTGTAACGGCAGCAGGATGAATGGGCGAATCATGTAACATTACCCCATACATCAGTAAATTGTCCAAAGATTCCTACATGCGCATGAATCTCTCATGAAGTCAGTATTGTTTGTTAACTTTGAACAGACAGATCAACTCTGGTCAATGAATCTTTGTACGTCGTTCACCCGCATTTCTATTTCAGACGATCTCGCAAGGATCTCCAACTTGGTCGCCCAGTTAAGTTCTTTATGGTGTCATGAGAGTACACCTGCTCTGGCAGTAGTCAATAAAAGATTCGAACCACTGGTAGAATATTCATTCACTCACAGTAAACAAAGTATTTCGCTAAATATGTCCTGTGACTGGGTACTGATGCTTGTCAAGAAACGTGCAGTATATGCCGTAAAATTCTGAAAGATATCTTTAACCGTTTGTTTTGTATGTTACATATTTGTACCACCTTTTACTTAATAGCTTCTGTAGGATCTGTTAGGATTCACGACTGTACGCAGTCTATCGGGACAGCTGTAAACCTTTTGATCTCGACAGAACAAGACAAAATATTGAAGTTTTACTCGGATAAAATTGGTTGTGTGCATAAATAATCAATGGTTAGCAATTTGTACCACTTACAACCAAGTGAACTCTGAGCACGGAATTTAACCATCAGCAATATTAGTCAAGATTGCGGTAGCGTAAACAATTCAATGAAGCGGAAAGAGTTCAAGTAAGAGTTCGTAGTATCAATTCAGCATGCGTTACGTGTAACAGTGTGAAAAATATGTGGCCAATATTTAACGTAACTAACATATGGAGACATCTAAAAGATCTGCAGTACGATTTGTCTAGTGGGGTGGTCTAGTTATAGAAATAGCTGAGATTGACATTGTACAGGCCAAAGTCCGTGGTCGGGTAGGTGGGTGACAACATTGCCTGCGTGGTGTAGGAGTTCCGTGGTTCGACCTTCTAAGCCGGCGTTCTGCTATCGCACCTCCATTTTCAGTTGCAGTAGTCTGAACCTAAGCTTCATTGATTCTGTCCAGAATAAGCAGCTTTTATCCTACCAAAAAACGATTCCTACGTACCAACTTAATTTCCATTGTAGTATACCGTCAAAGATAGTGTTGTAAAATCCTACGTTCTTGAATACAGATTATGGTCGGTTCAATACGCTGTAAGTAGGTGGTTGCATGATGGCATACCGTATTTTAGATTAGAGTTGTGCAGTAAACCGCATTAGTTCCGCATGCATTAAAAGTTGTCTCTTTCACAAAACAATGCTGAAAACATCATTCACTAACTAAATTGTGTGTTGTCTATTCAACCAGCACAAATTACTTTATGAATGAGTAATTTGTCAGGGAAAATACCCTGAAATTACGCATTTTCCCGGCGTGGTAAAGTAAGACCATCAGACTCAGTCCAATTAGCATATGTAGGTTCTGAGCAAATTTTTTAGAGTATGCCACATTTTATTCCATCAATACAGTCTACTTCGTAGTGTGCAATTTGTTTAAATGGTGGTCGGAATGTGGAATGACCTGCCGGCGTCACTTTAGAAGCAGTTTAATTGATTGATGGTAAGCAGATTGTTCTTTCTCCGTTTTCATTGCTGAAACCTCCTGCGTGGATTAACAACTGTGCTATTAAGTGTTTATGTTTGGAGATAATTTTTGATTGAACGGTAAATTGTTTCATGGTTACGTATGTGAATTTATATTCGTATGTTTCGTATACAGTCCGTACAGTACACAAGGGTGTAAGCTTTCATATAAATGTACACACTTTAAGGTTGTAGGATTTCAGTTCTGTTCTATGTGTATTTTTTTCGGAGATATACAATTTTAGACACCCGCAGAACTTGCCTTATTGTGAGGTACATTATACGCGCAAATGCACTAAAATACTTCTGTTGCATCCAACACTTATGGATCGATTACTTCTGTCAGACATTTACGACAACTTCGACGAAACGCTTTTAGTGTTTACCCGTGTTGTCGAAGTCCAGATTAAATCGGCGTTTTCGTCAGCTTGCTGCATAGCAGGATGATCCAGCCGCCTCGTACGTCCTTTACCAGCACCACCATCCACAGTTACAGACGAACGTCTGAATCATGTTGTCTAAACGATGCACCTGCTTAGTATTCGCTTGAAGCGTGTCGATTGCATGTTGGATTTCTTGACCCCAGAGGGACGGAAGCGGCATGCACAAGGTGTGAAGAATACAGCTTCATGTATGAATTTTCGGTTGCCACTAGAATCAGAATTCGAACTGGTGCCGTTAAAGACAAAACCGCAGTACAGTGACGCATTGAGCAAACTGATAAATTGTTATTATTAGTCATGGTTATTTTCCTGTGTGCTTACTGTCAACTTATGGTGGTCGACCCTGTGGCGAAACGGTTCGTTACATAATAAAGAAAGTTACTTCGGCAATTTCTGCACCGACGTGCAACCTACTTGGAATACATGGGAAGACTGGGACTGTGAGTAAACTAATTTATCTGGTTATACGCGGTAACCTACTGCTCACGTGTGTGTGAAATATTGCTTTCCAGATGCCGTACGTTTTGATGTTAGGTTCGAAAAACTGACAGCCACGGAGTACAACATCGTTGTACGTGAACAGCTGCACAATGCTACATTAAGAAAATCGCTTCGTGCCAACAAAGGACACATGCCAACATCCGTAAGTAAATCAATGACAACCGTGGCATTACTATCCCGTTCATGTTATTGAAGCCATCTGAAACAAGTAGTGTACTAACAATAGTTTTCTGTTTGTCAGCTTGCCCTTCAAGATTCGCATCCGGAACTGTCGTCAACTTCTCGAAATGTTTAGGCTTGAAATGTGAATTCATTGACCATTCCCTTTTTGCAATTATAAACAGTGCTTGAAGGACGGTGAATACCGTAGAAATCGTTTTGTGAAAATTATCTTGATTGGTTAATGCTTGCCAGATTTGCAATAGCACGACGTAGATTAATAGAAGATGCGTGTATTTCCCTATCCGTTTGCCCTATGCTATTTTTTTATTGTATCTCGGTTATTAAGAGACATGTGGAACTTCAAAGGTAACCACGGAACTTGTTTTTAGGGACGTTTGCGACCGATCAAATGTTTCTGCAGTACAGCTACAAGGGAATATATACAGAAAGAACTGCGTATAAGGTAAGCGAATGTTTTGTTCACACTTTCGTGAAAAACATTGAAAAATATAAAAAGGGTAATTTTTGGGGTAAATTACCCGATAAATAATTTTAAATTAATGCCAAGCCATCACCCACAAAATTGCCGGATTAAATTACCGGATAATATGTAGAAATGACCCAGGTAATTTGAGAGATTTTGCTGGTTGAGTACTCTCAATTTCAGGTGAGTTTATCACTTCAAATACTACCAAGTATTTAACGTGTGTGGATTATTGTCACTTCAAATGAGATCAAATCACAAAACATCTGGACTCCAGCTGAACTCACATTAGTGATTCATCTTTCGTTGGTTCGACTCCTGCCAAAGCCTATTGTTTCCATAATGTGATTCATGTGTAGTGTTCAAGTGTATTGTAGAACGAATGTTTGTTTTAAGAATTGTGGTTGATGTGCTTACCGCCTTCTCAACAATTCACGTGACTGGTACGAATAGATAGACCGAGACGTTCAAATTGTCGAAAGATGTCATGAATAATTGTGGAAAGTGGGCAATCTGATTACTTACAAATGATAATTTTTATTAATGAGTAGTAGCGAGGATATGCACTACTGACAAGCTCTAATGAAAGCGAAACTCGAGTCTAGTGTTTCTTTTCGAAGGAGGCCGACTGGAAAGTCTATGGGAATGGGAAAGCTGCGATCAATTTTGGATGACGTTTAATCTATATGAATGTTCACTGTCTCAAAATAACTGAATACGGAAGACTAGCAGATGAAAACTACAATGAAAAAAACGAACTGACATTTGTTCACGCAGACTCCTCGGAGCAAATTGTGTATTTCATATACAGAGTGACTAAATATGAGTATTCAACAACATTGAATGGAACGAAATAGCCGTATTTCTTGATACTGAATCGGAACAGAGAAACAATATTTTGCACAATGTATCTTTCGAGTACATTTCGCTGTATCTCATCCGGTGCATACAACCGTTTGTGGGTCTGAATGGGTATTGTGAAGCTAAACAACGAAATCTATAACCACGCAAACACGCGCACACTTACGCGCATCGCAATATTGAATCAGTTTAAGTACTTAGGTAGGGAGACTGCATCTTACGAGCATATAACAACTATATTTACAGTTGCATTACTGTTTCATTTCCGTATACGGAAAAAGGGGACTCAAAAACCGTTTTAATCGCCGGGGTATTAACCTGTTCCTCCTGAAAATTTACGGCTTTCTTCAGAGAAATAACGTGACCTTAATTCTAACTATTGTACACAGCAATAATCTGAACCGGACATCTATGTATTATTTGTTGCTTTCCAAGGTTAGATTGGACCGATTCTGTAAAATGACTGGAGGTTTCAAACCAATGACCCCAAGCAGTATCACCAAATAATACTTAATATCCTGTTTCCTTACAACAGCGACTGTTGAGCGACAGCCTACGAATGGGATTTCCCGCGCAAACATTATTTCTGCCTCATAAAAATGGAAAATCTCCAGAAGGTTTCGTTGCTGTGACAGACCTTTTTACTTATCTTAAATTACGCGTTTTTGTGCATACAGCTCTCATCTCTTCAAACCATGACATTGGATAAACACTACCGAGTTCAGTGTCCGTACTAGCTGACAAACAGATCACCAAGCTGCTCCAGCGAGCGCTAATTTGACTCCGGAACATCAAGTATACTCTGTCTCCAACAGGTGCCTTGTCTACCTTTGTACTCTTATTCTCTTTGATTCGTCCTCGGAAAAAGCTATTGTTCATCGGTTCTTTCTAAGGGTCTGTAGTATTGATGAAGTTCAATGTTGCAATTAAGATTGAGGACAGATATTACTGGGCTCTAGTTCAGACTCTAAGTACTAACCGCTGTTTTGAAATTGGTATGTTTGCCGATCTTGGCATTTCGGTTGCAAACGTTTCATCACCAAGCGAGGTGACATCATCAGTGCGTAATCGTTTTAGCGTATAGTTTTTTGAGCGTAGAGATTGGTCTCCACGCTCAAAAAACTATACGCTAAAACGATTACGCACTGATGATGTCACCTCGCTTGGTGATGAAACGTTTGCAACCTAAATGCCAAGCTCGGCGAACATACCAATACCAAAACCATCAACCCGAGCTACGAACAACACCATCACGGTTCACAACTATCCGAAACTAACCGCTGTTATCACCACAAACTGTCATGTATTAAATGAGCCGACTGTGTGAGTAATGTGAAAGTCCGTTGGTGGACATTCGAGAATTGTGCAAACGTACAGCCCTTAATAAATCCGATGAAAACGCGTAGCCTGTCCATCTTAACGGTGCGTCTTTCGTACCGTGTACTGTCTCCATTGCAAGCTGATTCCTGGAAGAAACAGCAAGGCGACCAGATGGTGAGTTGATCATGGTCAATGAAACCGTTAATCACTCAGTTAATAATGGTTGACCTTGCCAGGTTGAGGGATTTCACGACCATCCAATCCGCTCCTTGGAAACTCTCACTGGCATAGCAATGTAGTAGTCAGTGGCAACCCTGTTTTCATGAGGAGTTCTGTTTAATTAATCTTATGGGGTTTGTTTTTTATTTTAGTATATTTTACATCTGTGTACTCAATGCTTACTCTGTAACTTCATGGATTATTGTCAAGACTTAATGCAAACAAGAGATTCATTACCCATGGATTATCATCACACCTTACAAGGGTGGTGACGATGTATAATGCCCGTTTACTGTTCCGCCACCAACTTTTATACTGTTGTGCTGTTCTACCTGCCACTCTGTTACGTACAAATATATGAGCTAACTACTGACGTACGTCATGAATCTACACCCAGTTAGCTCACTCAAGCTATCGGATTGTGTGGTGGCATGAATGTTTACTTGAGTTCTACAAACGCACAGGTGTTAAGCGTGTCAATCAGTAAAACAAAAGAATATGATAAGAAGCCTTTTTGGCGTTTTTGCACGCATTTTTGGTTCTCTTACATTGATACTCATTGGGTTATCAATTAAACTGAGTTTAGAATTACATCTCGAGTACCACACACTTCATTCCGTTTTAGACAATTCAGAAGTTGTCAAGAACTTGTTAGTGAAGTATACTTCTATTTTTAGTTGCAACTGTTGGTTATCAGAACTACAACAGTATTTGTTTTTGTCTCTTTGTTATTCCCACTTTAGTGATCGAGTGTCGGTGTATAAACATATTATTGAGAATCAGTTGTACGTTGTGATGGCCGCTAATTGGCACATCGACTGGATTTTTCCGCGATTAAGAAAGCAAAATTTGATGGGTTGCCCGTTTTACAACGATTTATTGGTTATTTAGTGAAACGGTTACATTTGAAATGAAGCCAGAGAAGTGCTAGTAATTCGCATCTAAAAGGCATTTGTTTTCAGCATGTTTTAGTATGCTGTGCTTGTCGACGAAGGAATTTGTCACAGATGGTCCGAGACAAAATGATCTCAGATTATTGATGAGTAGTCGGAGATTTGGTTTATTTCAGTTTGCACATCACCCACAATTGGTCACGGCTGTCACATTCCCGTAGACTTTCCAGTCGGCCCCTTTCGAAAAGAGGCACTAGACTCCAGTTTCGCTCTCATTAGAGCTTTTGCACAATGGTGACAGTTGATAACAGCAACCGATGGACCATTACTCACAAACGTGTTTCCAGATGCACGCATTCTTGCGCGGGTAACAGTTACAAGTCCTTGAGTTATTTTGTGTTCCAATCTATTTTGGTCCCTCCATATCGACTGTAAGTCCAGGAACAGCAGAAGTTTCAATTTCACGTCGTCTGTTTGTATATATTTATTGCTCCACAACACTTCAGTTCAAGATAAGATTTTTTGTTCTCTAATGATTATACCGTTTATTAAAGCTACCAAGAAACTATTTATCTGAACACGCAAATCTTGGCCGTATCACATGCAAAGATACTTTATATATATGTATACAAAATCACTAGCAATCTGTAATTGTCAAGTGTGCGACAAGTTTGCTGAGGACTGTCCTCCTGTCGCGCATGAACATTATCAGACACACCAGACTGCACCATGAATCCTTGAAGATGGAGTCTAATTTTTCCAATCACTGCATGATCCCACACGAAACAGAATTCTGATGGATCTTAATATCGTTCCCCCAGAGCTTGTAGTGACAGTTTTGTCGTTTTTGTGCGCATCGTTGAACAAAACGTCTGACCACTACTGCCAGTTAATTGCTTTAGTTTGCCTGTATTGCCAAGAGAGCGATAGTTCTCACAACGGGGAATCTAGGTTTAGATGCTCACGTGTAGTCACCTTACATGTCTTATCAGTTGCATATATCCAGAAATAATGAACGTTGTCGGGCAATACCCATTGATTATGAATGTTTTACCGAAGCGACATAGATCAGTCTGACAACAATACTATTTTACATGGTTATGATTTGTTGAATGGAATAGATATATACCAATCATAACCCATTAATCGCAAGATTGAACGAATATTGTTTAATGCGATCGTACTGTTTAAGACTTTAAAATCCACAAGTTAAAACAATGATAAAATACTTATTAATAAATACAAAAACGCTGTAATTACTTTATTTAGTTATGTTCATGATAGCACATGATCAGACATTCATTCTAAATGCTAAAAACTTCTGTCATTTTTCAAGCCGTTCAGACACAGGACTTGTCAGTTTCATGTCAGTTCGTTACACAAGCAATCGAGTAATGTACTCTCCTTTTTTTCGTTTGTCTACCTAATTCAAATGAGAAATCATATATCCACTCGAATGTGGGCTGTAAAACAACTAGTTCTCATCTAAACGGCCCTAATCAAACAACGTGCCTTATCAGAAAACTTAACTATGTAAATGGATTTGAATATAGAACTATTCTGGCATTATTTTGTTGAATGAATGCCTTGCATTTTAAAAACCATGAAATTATACTCAACACTGAATAGCTTTACATGTTCTGCAGGCTATCAAATCTTTTTATGAGATTTGGTATTCCATGTTAGACATATAATGATGGTATATTAAACTGTGAATCATCAGAACCAACATTCTCATAGGAACTTACAGTGTGATCTCATTTGACCGTTTACAACGATGAATTTAGCTCTACTGCAGTAAAATTGACCTAGTCAAGAAATTCGTGTAGTACAAAGTTCGTATGCACTTATTTTGAAGTATTGGTAACAGCTGAAATATTTCAGACGTTACTTTTTTAATCTACTACAGAACCAGTCGTGTTGATATTTTTAGGAAATTGTATGAACTTTTTCATTAATACTGTGAAAATCGTATAGAATTGGTGAAGGTTCGTTACTCAAAAGCGAAAGTGGTTGAGCGTTCACATATGATTATTTGGTCGTGCCTAACGCGAGGTTAATGGCGCAGTAGTAAACACGGTTGCCTGATGAACAGCGTGGCCGTTGTTCAAGTCCCGGCAGTGGCGATGATATGCACTACTGACAAGCTCTAATGAGAGCAAAACTCCAGTGTAGTGCTTCTATTCGAAATGGGCTGACTGGGTAGTCTATGGGAATCCGACAGCTGCGATCAATTTTGCGTGATGTTCAAATTGAACAGCCTTCCGAAATGATTGAGTAGATTTTAGAAATATTGCACCAGGTTGCAACAGTTGATGATGATCGATGCACTCAACTAGAATTTCTTTAAATACCCTCTATGTGATGAATCAGGTGGACCGTGATGATGTGATGCATATAAATTGATAAAAGGAGATGGTGTCTATGATGTTGTCCAAGAAGTATGAACTTGTCGTTCATTCTATTCAGTTTATTGACTTGGGATTTTCGATATTCCAGTTTAATGATATTCTCATCTTTTCAACAAAATTGCCACAATTCACTGAAAACTGCTAACCTGAATAAAAGATGTTTGAATGATGGTTTCATATTAAACTTACATGAATACATACATATGTACACTGTTAGAACTATTTTGCATGGTGGTAAGTAGCCTAGTCAGATGTTCTAATTTCAACTATTTGTTCTTTTCACCGAATCAGTTTGCAGCCCCGTTAGTGACGTTATCTTATAATATGCCCTTGGTAAATCTATTACAGTTTGTTCTTATTAACGTTCAGTATATTTTGTTTCACATAGCCACTTGCTTCGCTTCCGCCATATTTACACTAATCAGTTACGTAATTTTCGTCTGGTTAATTTTAGATTGGTACAAATGTAAACGCTGAAACGAATCAAGAAGCTAGATTTGCATTCTGGTATTTTGCCGTGCAAGTAAAATAACTTGAAACCTAATGGCTTTTGTTGGTCAGTTAGAAGACGGCTCGAAAACAGCCGACAATTTTCAAAAGTCTCATGATCACGACGTACTTAAACCGTTTTGATCAAACCTTTTACGTTTCGTTCGGACAATGCGCTATCATGTTTGACAAATAAAACATTTTTATACGAAGTTCATGATGGGTTAAAAAACCCTTATGTATTTAGTACAACTGTTATACGTTGGAAACATGAAAATAAGGTTTTTATTCGTGATAGGGAGAGACTCCACGTCTTCTCTGTAATCAATGACGATGGAACATAGCCTCACTGGCACTTCTAAACCAGAACGAAGTTATCATAACACACAGAACGTTTAGGGGCGCAGGACTTGTTATCCTCAACAAAGTAGGTTATTTTGTTAAACTAAGGTCGTGCCATTGAAATAGATTCAAATTTACGGGGGTCGATGGTCAAAAAACAAATCCGCGACCAGCAAATACATGCTAACAAGAATCGGACAAGTTTATAGTGCTGTCCACAGAAATGTCCGTAAGTGTGAAATACTTCTGTGACCGTTCCGCAAATGAAAAATAGTTAATCGATAAGCCAGATTTGACAATACGATAGCTGGCAGTTCAAAATTTGAAAAATTCACTGAAACTTGATAAATTGTTTGAGCAGCTAAACTTGCACTAGAAGCGAGCATTGCAATATTTATGAACTCCTTATTTACGTTTCTTCCGCCCAGGAAAATTTGGCGTTCTGTGCCACTATCGAGAAAATAATCGGAGGAATGAACAATACCGGCAGATCAAGTAAAACGGTCACCACTTTTTCGCATCTATAATGTCCTGTTTCACGTTTTAAACAGTTACATTGCCACAGTCAACTAAGTGACAGGGTAATCGCTATTTGACATCTTCGTTGAAATAATTGGGAGTGACCTGGTTGCGGAAAGAATAAAATCACTGAAGATTATATGAAAATTAATCAACAATCATAGGGATATAATCATAACTGTAGTTGTTTCACCACGGACTCTTGTGTCTAGCCAGTCATATCGGCTGACAAAATTAAAACTAACCCGTAATTTCACTTAGAACGGGCAGTTTTCCAAATCCGTACAATCTTATAACGTTACTGCGGCAACTGTTGATTTTTTGATGTTTGTTAAACAAAACCTTGAAAGCATGTTCCGTTGACACCATGTTGGAAAAGTCCAGTAAGTATTCAGTTTACCTGTTGCAAATGACTGCCTGAAGCACAAAGTTCAAAGAGTCAAAAAGTACAAAAAATGGTCGGTCTATCTGATGTTGCCTTTTACAGGCTACAATATCCCTGCAGTGCTAGACAACAGGTTTTGAGTGACATTTTTCTGAACGTGGTCTGAAAGCTTAGTTAAGTACTTGTTTTATTCCGATATGCAAGTTACGCTCCAAATTAAAACGTAAATTACCCTTCATTTTTCTGTCAGTTTCTTTCACCCTGCGTAACAAACTATATGGGATGAACGGCAATCGTCAGAATGCGAAATCAACCTATATTTTGGTATGGTTAACATTCAGTATGGCAAAGATTAGTTCAACTCGGACAGTTGTGCAGTTAACGGTCGTCAACAAGCGTACGGTTGCGAAACCTGGTTGATCTAAGCGGAAGATGTTAACTGACCACCCATTTTCAATCAACGGAATCTCCGAACTAGTAGCAGCGTGTGAGGTAAACATCAAGACTACAGTGACGAACCTTACCGAAACATTTTTGCGACGAGCGAACCTCGTCGATACCTTAGCAGTCTTATCTCGCCTCACAGGCTTCGCTGATTTGTTCGAAATTTTGGGATGTCAGCTCACCACTTTCTACGCTGTTCTGTTTCCGGTTGGTAGGTTATGCTGGTAACAGCGGCCTGATAACCATCGTGAGAAGTAAGCTACGAATATGATGGTATTCAAACTGAAGCTTATATCTGTAGGGCGCTCTCGGCCCACTGACTGGGATCCAAAGAACCATCAACACCCGTGGTTGTGAAAGCTTTCTGATATGGCGAAGAACAGAGGTCAGTGGCGCTCAGGTTCCGAAACCTTATGCAAATCGATACAGTTTTCCCTTTCTTACGCATTTCTTTTTCTTAACCCAGACAATCTATTTTTCTCCCTGGCATATTGCAACATATCCAACACCTCATGTGTTATTATATAAAAGTCTAATCGATCTGATACATCCATTCCACCCAATAGATCTTGTACGTGGTTCAAAATCCGGGTTAGTTAAAAGTCACTCGATTGAAATCATGGAAGAAATCGTCATTCGAGCCCTCTGTCCTCGAATGTATACTTTGAAAACGTTCAGTCCAAATGATGAATCAGAAGTAGCCTAGTGTCCATAATTGGATTATGTAGGTCGTGCACTATTTTATACTATCAGCCCGTTTACAATTTGGTAAATTGACCTCAATAAGCGATTCTTCTAAGTTTCACGAAAAAATGTTTGGTTTATTGACTTATTATCCTTTATACTTGACTAGTTCGTTTAATGTGTTGTATTTAATCTGGTTATGCTCCATCGAAGGCAATCTTGTTTTTTACATGCTCCTCTTAATTCATAGATAGTCCTTTGATGTTGTAACGACTTTTGTTAGTTTGTAAATAACGCTTGGTCAATATAGTTGTGGTTGAACAGAACCGGAAAATTGTGCAAAGTATCAAATGAATATGAATTGAAATGACAGAAATTAAAGTATTTGACCTCATGCACACATTCAAGTTTTCACTATGATGATGATTTAGTGGAGTACTTTTAGGCTGTGTCCAGATTAACTGGTACCTCTAGTTTATAAATTGTGACTGTACGTTTATCGGTCCATGTTAACCAAACAGAAAATGCTTATTATGACTTAATAACTGCTAAATTCTGAGACTTAAACTCAGCTGAAAGTTCATTAACTTGAAGTAACCAATTAGAGTTGATTAAATATAGATTGTCTTCACTTTTGTAGTGCTCAGTCAGTCTCTGTACTGTTGAGAAAAAAATGTAATCTGAAGTTTACTTAAGGCAACTATCTCACATCAAAAGGGAGGTGACTGGTGAAGTGTACATTACACTCGGCTTCGAGAGAACATCAATCGGAATACATATCCAGGTCTCGACGAAGCTACCGATGAGCCCTACCATAAACAGAGTTTTTCGAAACATACCTGCAGGCAAGTTAAACAAGTAAGCAATACGTTCGAGTGACGATTCGTGTAACAGGCCCTCAGGATCTACGGTTAGCATGTATTGTCACGAAAACAGTGGCCGGAGTAAACTTGTATTGCTTTGCTGCTAAGCAGTAGGGAATTTTGGGTGATATAAGCTGAACTGTTGCATAACAGACAGCGTCGTATTTGGGCAGTACACTACTCACAAACGAGGCTGCGTACATTCAGGAAGACCACGGACCAGAAGAGACTATCGGAATAGTTTGTACGCACTATGGAAGAAGTACCACCAGGGCGAGTGACAGCGTACCGCTCCCCAATATGTATGAATGCACGTCAGCCGTGCAAATGAGTGTACCTGTTTGTGGTCCTATGTTTTAATATAACCTGTACAGGAGTTCGTGTAATAAACAATTCTGCAGTCCAGACGTCTTTTGCGGTCACCACAGAACAACGCTGCTGTTCTACTTCCGCGGATTTTCCAGCCAGCTAAACCCATTGATTTATGAAGGTGAGTAGATGATGGGCTCGTTGGCTACGACGTTCAAGTAAAATAATTTTATCAACTGGTAAACTGCCGGCATAATAAGTTAACACTCACAAGTGAATTTGTACTGAACGGGTGTATCTCATTTTGGGAAATAGCTTGAAAAAATGTAACGATGGGTCGCCCTCCAGACCTATGTGTCGCAAGTTCGCGTGGACAAGATGATGCCTGCCCTCTAAGAGTTTTGCACCGATTGCACTAATACATGACCTCTTTAGGATTCATTTCACACGTTTCAACGTACTGCGACAGAATAAGAGTTATAGAATAAATGGAAGCTATTGCATGAAAGTCTGATCAAAAGTTTAAAAAACTATTTCGTCTCGCGGTTCACACGGGTTACACCCATTACTCTTCCTCGTAAGCCTGTTTCTCTCACTGTACTTTCCAGTTGTGGCAGTATATCAGCCCAGATGGAAAATAGTTTAGATACTGCAATAAAGCATAAGTACTTTGCAGCTCATATGATTTACGTTGAGAAAATAAATTGTGTTCCAACCCCACCTAAACCGTATTTGGTGTCCCTTATCGCCTAATCCAAATGTTTATATAGAATAGATTGTCTGTAGAAGCAGGTGCGCTGACAAAATTACTAGGCGCCCGGGCACAAGCAATAATGACCCCATAACGAAGTTTCTGTTGCATTCGAAGATCGTTCGGGCAGTCAGTGCCATTGGAAAATCACTTAGTACTGACCTGACAAACCAGATCCGAGGACAGCAATCAGCATGTACTTTAGATTCAAACTGAATATCTCTCGGTATGCAGACTGAAACCCAGTCCGTGCACCCAAGAACAATTAGGGATCAACCCTTTTACAGTTTGGTTTGGGTGTGACGGACGTTCCTTAGTCGCGTCATTTTCTTATGCTTTCCAAGCCAGTATTTTTAGGCGGAGTTTTTGTTTGTTAGGCATAATAACTGATACAATCTCACCTTGCACTATCATCATGATCAATAACAGTTTGTTAACATTCTTTCAACTCCGTTCCAATAGTGTGGATTTTCCTAACATACCTAACTTTTTCTGTTCGGTCTAAATGAATCTTCTAAACTTATCTTGCCATTTCATGGCTTTCAGTATCCTTTTATGCTCATATCAAGTTGCATCAATTTCATGTTCCTTGCTATTGATCACGCTTCGATTACATTTTACTGTGTTTACTTCGGTCGCCCGACTGACCAAATCAATTTTGTCTTGCTGCTTGCCACCACTATACAACGTGCATCTTAATTTTGCAAAAATACTCAATAAATCATGAACGTAAAGAATCGAACATGCAATTGTTAACTTTTTTTAAATTTATTCAAGACAACCAAGGTCTAAAATATTTCAAGAATCTTCGGATTTACTATCGTTCGTTGAGATGGTGAACTCTATTTTACTACGAACATTATGGTCCAAACCCTACAGCTTCTTTACTGAGGATCGCCCCCCTATTGAGTCTGGCTGGCTAGGACCGCTCGTGTACCTTCAGACACCTCGGTACAAGCAACTCGACCTTGATTCCAAACGTCAAAAGCCGTTCTGCCAATTTGAATATTTTCACAGCATTTGGAAAGCTGACAGATATAGTGTTAATAGATATAGTTTAATATGCTTTCCAACCTATGATAGCGACATCTTAAGAGGAAGAAAGAATGAAACAAAATTTTAGAGGAAACGAGTAATTGAATAGAAAGTGCGTTGTACAATGATAATTCGCCAGTTTAATATAAGTTACTACAGTGAAAATTTGCACATTGTGTACTTCAAGCTACCGAACTCCCAGTATCTTAGTCTGATGAAGGCGGTTGATATACTTCGTCAACAAGTCGAATCAAATCACATGAGTACGTAATTGTCTATTTGTCGTTTATTTTGAACAGTATTTTGCATAGCTCCATTTGAAAGAAGGGCAAGCAGTGACATCAAAATTTAAGCTGCTAAAATTAAAAAACAGCGAAATTCAGAGCTAGGTGTCTGTCAAACGGAGTACGCTGGCTAGGTGTCAACACTTAATGGTTGATAAGTCCTTCCACGAGAGTAGCATACATTAATAATTTTAGTCATCACATGAAAATTACTTGTGTATTATGTTAACTTCGAGAAAAAGCACAAATTAAAAGAAGTACCCAAATCAAAAACCCTTCAGGACACACGGGTGCCATCACAATCAAGACTGACGCATCGTGAAAGAGAAATGTCTATCATAATAAAAAGAACGCCAGAAGATAACAACGATCAACGCCAAGTTCCCCGCATAAATATGTCGTAGGTTTTCGTGTAACCTAGAACACTCAGTATGTATAAAACATCGAGTGCGTAGGAGTTTAGCCTCAGATAAAGAATCACACACATCGTGGCAACACTTACCAGTGACTTGCCACATGTCCCGTCACTGTCATAAGTCTTCAAGGAGGGGGTGGTGTTGTGTCATTATTAATCGATTTCTCAATTTTTGTACACACGTTTAACCTGTATCTTTGCAGTACGCGGTCAGTTATATGCGATATTCTGCTTGCATGCCTCTGACGTTCGACTACTCAAAGCCACCTTTATCCTGTTGGTAGGTGTGCTGACAGTCACATCGTATATATGCTATCCTCGATAATGCCATAATAAGAACTTACCGGTGGATGCTACCTTTAGGTCGTAACGTAACATAGGGTGTTTGTGGAAATGTGAACATGGATACTAGCACAATGATCACCATAACTCCGGTCGATAAATTCAATTGTAGCCAAGACATGTGTTGCTAGGACTGTTAGTGTTTTCAGATACCTTGAGTATTTATTTTAAATACACTCTTCAGGTGTTTTCAATGTACTTTGTGCGCGTAGCAAAAGTCTGAGTGCTTTCCATCACTGTATTAATGTGTCCTCCCAAAATCCCAACATCAAGCAATCTGAAGCGCATAATTCGGTTGTACTTGAGTAGAATAAATAGACTAAACGGTCACGTAAAGGATTAATGCGCATCGACCTATGTCCTGCACTATGTTTGGTATTTTTGATGTACAGGTGAACAGAAAGAGACAGAAAGCTATGAACGAGCAAGTTAGTGGAAATTAAGTAAGCGTTAATCATTAGCTCTTTATATTTTTTGTTCTTAATTACTGCCTGATGGTGGTTATAGATTCTGCATGTTCGAGCCATCCGATTTCAATACTATTTGTTTGCTTTTCTCATACAGACATCACAGCGCATCCGTTTGTACATAACCTTTGTTTGTGGTTAGCTGTTATTTTGTTGACCAAAGTCTGTATAATATAAATCGTACTTGCAGATTCTAACTCGTTTGCGAGTTAATTTTGCTATTTATCTCAGGCTCAACGTAGTCCGTAAATCAATGCCAATGTCAAAATCACTAACTAGAACTAAGCAGAAACTCTGTTTACCCGAATCTCTTAGACGGTATCACAATTTTTATAAGGTATGACGAAATAAATAATGTGTGTTAGACGGTTAGAATTCGTCTTTAGAATCTACAAGCTAGTGTACTTACTACTCCTGTAGTAGGATGTGTGGTCAACATTCACCAAGCATGCAAAACTGATGAGTAGCAACAATGACGAAGCTGACCGAGTGTTTCTGATAATGTTTGACTATTAAGTACATGCCACGTATGTTACCCCCCCCCCTTCTGTTAATCGTAAATATCTGCTAACCTGCATAACGGGAATATGCGAATCTAATTCTTTTGAGTTTCGTAACATTTATTACCGATTATTGTTAATCAAACGTGAATATGTTTAGATAAAGTTACTAGTGTTCATTTTTGGAACCGAAATGAAACAATTCACAACACATTTATTCTAACTAGGGTCTGATTGTGGAGTGCCAACGCAAACGAAACCATCATTTTCCATTGTGGATGTGTTTTGTGCACCACAGAATTGAATAGATGAATGCCATTCTAAAACGAAGATGTCCTCTTACATGATTTTGCAATTAAGCAGTTACTCCGAAATTTTCCATCGTGTTTCTCAGTCTGTCCATAAAATGTCCAATCTGGTTCAAACTTGAGAAAGGCTCAACCCTGTCACTATATCGTCACAGGAATCCACCGATGACCAGTGACGAGTAAACTATGGCTGAGAATTAGCGATCTGTTGCAAAACATAATCAGATTGATTTGGTCTTCACATTTAACCGCGACATGGAAGATACGTTGGCAGAATATGGATTAAGTATTGTCGTTAGAATAGATGATGAAAAGAACAAATTAGAAAACATTTTGTTTCATATATCCGTGCTTTAATTCCCCTACTGAGTTTATTCTTTTTGCTCACTTTCAGTAAGGCTGGATTTGACTAATAATTTTGCAGTTGAGTATCTTTTCGAAATGTTTTTAAGTTCAGAGGGAAATTGAAAATATTTCAACCGTTAACAACACAGTTTCTGAGTTCATTCTGATCTAATCTGCATATTTGTGACCTCTGTCCTAACAGATATAGCTGAGAAGGTCCAGCTATAAACAAGCTGTAAAATAATGCTAAATTTCTGCCGATACATGAACATTTGATGACGTTTTAGGACAGATATTAAAGTTTCAACAATATCCAATACTTAGGGTTTTGCATCCATATTTTCAGATTTACGTCAGTCCATATTGCTTTGTTAATCAATTTTAGTCATTTATGGAGATTAGTTCACAGCTGTGAAATGCAGAGATCCCTCTATTTACTCACAATAAACGTAGGCTTAACCGATAAATTAATGAATCAAGTTGCAAGAACTAACACATTATTAGATTAGGTAATTCACTCAAAAAAATACTTTTAGTCAAGGTTAAAATCCACCGGAAAGTTAAAGCGCCAGAAAAGTAACCAAATTAAAATCAACTGCATGTGTTTCTTGACGGAAAATTTTGCATTGCTGCAGGATACGACTCTCATGTCTGGCTTGCTTGTCACCTTTTGTTAACCTTGTCAAGATATTTTTTGTCAGCTTTTTTCAACTTGACTAACTGATGCTGAAACTAATACAAAAACTCAATTAAGAAAATTTTGTTTGATTGAGCATTTCTGGATCTCAGTGTTTTGTGGCACTACTAGCACTGTCTTATCCACGTAGACCTTGGAACCCTGGGGATAATGTTCATTTGAAGGAGATGTATTGTAATGTAGCGTGCTGTTGTGTTGTTTGAGCCATTTTGGTTTTCGATTTTATATGTTTTGTGCATTTTGCTCTAGGCCGTTGACTCATGCTTGTTTACTCTATCTACTCTTCGTTAGAGCTCTTATTTCTGTTCCCCGTTATCTACACGTTACACAAAGTTGGTTTACGAGAATAACGGTTAATCAAAGCTAGGAAGGCCGGTTTGCCTGTTACACATTACGTTGTATGGGTAAATAGCACGGCAAAATCAATTCAGTCGTGTTTGAGATGAGCAAACAGGCCGCCTAAGTAGAAGCATAAAGATGCAACTTGAGCATGCTCATTGATAAGGAGCATGTGTCTGTCGTTTGTTCAAAGGGTCAAATGGGCTTAGAAAAAGTAGAATATGGTTAAAATAAGATAGTTAGTCTGAGTATTTACGACAGCCTATCCGTTGCGAAGACGTTGCGACAAACATGGTTTGCTAAAAAGTTATTTTCACCACACGCTGTTAATGCTTCAAGAAACACAGCAAACGAAACTAAAAATTCTGTAAATAGATCTCACACGAGTGGATCGAGTTTCCACACTGCGCACCTTGTACAAGTCTTACAGTATCAGATGTGATTTGACTGAGTCCAGTATCACGACTGTAAACGGTGAGCTACTCACCACACCGGACTAGCTTAACGGACCAACTTTTTTTATCATGGGGTAGTCAGTGACAAGGGTGTTCTCAGCTGGCAAACTCACGTCCATTGAAGTAAGTAGTTCGAGATATGATACCGGTTCACTGATACTATACGTTTTTGTTAACGGTAAAGCAAATATGGAACTGCCTGTTCAGTACATACTTAAGTTGGTTTGTTTGCTGGACTGTGGGGAAGATTTACCCAAGTCCACATAATCACCCATGTCTCATCGGTAAACAGATAACGTTCTTTTGCTCCTAAATGCACATATGACTTCAGCCTGATAACGAACCTCAATGTATTATCATATTAGTAGACTTTTCTGACAAACTGGATAAGTTAGTTGTTGTTTTCTTGCAGATATCTTGACGATACTTTATCCATAATCTTGCAGTAGACCATTAACAGTAACAATGGACTACCAATCACACACCACTGTTACTTCCACCTTACTTATATAAGTTTACTCAACCTCACCGTATCGAACCAGGTGTGACTTTACATAATATATGACAGAAAATATTTTGTGACGTGAAACCTCCAAACTAGATGGAACATAATTGCACAAGTATGACTATACTATATTATGTTGCCTTTGAAGAGACCTGTGAGGGACCTTTATGTCCGTTGTTCAGCACGGTTTCCAGTGTCAAAGAAAATTCAAATTCCCTTGCACAAGCGTCGTTGTACCCCGTAATAATGTCCATTACGAACTTGACTGCTCAGTAACATATTTCTCTCACACCGAATAAAATTTGCTCTACTGCATAAGGGAGCAGGGAATCCGTGACGCACTTTTACTTACAAACATTAGAATAAAGATGGCATTTCAAGCGACTTGATTATGAATTTCAAAATAGGATCTTCACCTGAAGGAGCGAAATAACCGCAGTTTACTGATTTGTAAAAACCAGTATTACGAAACACTGTGACCTGCCTCATTGAATGTTCTTATTAATCTGGCCAACTAAGTAACTGGATTTAGTGATGGAGTACGTGAATGCGATAGTTCTGTCTATTAACTATGAGGTCTTTGGAAAAAATTCAACACCGTTAGCGATTGAAATTGTGAACCACTGTTCAAATTATGATTGTGTTAATCGCATGCACAACTGTTTAAATCTAGCAAGAGCAACCCTCGAATCAACTGCTTTCTTTTGTAACAGGTTGTGGGAAGTGGTAGTCGGATCGAACATGCTGCCGACATCTGTTTGGTATTCATGTGTATACCGTTTTTCTTAAAAACTATCCTGTTTATGGAGAAGATTTGCACTTGCACACTTCCTGTTGTCAACATCAATAACCAATATTCATTATTAACAAGATTTTGTGGGTAATCATTAGGCAGTTTAGCTTAAACCTACTGCTTTGATTAACGGAAGTGTGTGATCAGGTTAATTTGTCACGGTTTGACACTAAATAGTCTTGAATAAATTTATGCAGACCCGGCGTATTGAGTCAAATTTGTTAGCTATAAAGTCTAACACTCATTTGCCTTTAAGATTCTGAAGTGAGGAATTTTAAAGTCAGACAGTGATGCAGATAAATATTGCTGTCTAGTTGCAAACAGAGCAAACCAGGAGTTTAGGTTGTTTTCGAAAATGCTCACCTGAAACCTATCTGAGTCAGAAAGTTACCATAACTTTTGAGTTATACTAGGCTTAAAAGCGTCAAGATCACTGGCTACCCTTGTGTGCGTTAATTATGTTTTCTTTGTTCGTGACCGCCTAAAACTCGGCTTTCCTAGTTGACTTTAGTCCGTCTTGTTAGTATTTCGAATAGAAACATAAACACATCTAACAATTTTTACTTATATGCAATCTTTTACACCAAGATAAGCTAGTGAACGGAAGTTAATGTTTCTCCCTACTTCGCGATCTAAATTTTACATGGGGTCCTCTTAATTTTTGTATTGTTTTGGACAGTAGTTGCCGCTACGTCAATCAGTTCAGCAAGTGTGAGAGCCAAGATCTGACAGTTTCAGAGTAATGTAAAGTTGATGTCACTGGTTGAATAGTTGTAGTTCGAAAGCAGTTGAATATTGCTGGCAGCCAGATTGCCGCATATTATTACTGTTTGTCCAAAACCCTGCAGCTGGTTGCCAAAGTTCGACTGATTTTTAAAAACAACCAATTTTCTATTGTTTTGATCATTACATGTGTTTAATAAGCCACCGGATATTCTAAGATATCCATACCAACTTTGGTATGACTGAAGTCATACGGTTTGAGTGCCGTGTTTGGCAGGTTATTGGTAAATTAACTGAAAATAACACAACATTACTAGCAAGTTGTAATACTCTACTTTTCAATCAACTCGGATGACCTTTCTCAAGACTGTTTTCATCAGAATCACCTTAGTGTTAATATGAGGACGGCC
>JTDE01000483.1:88530-162054 GCA_014338405.1 Paragonimus skrjabini miyazakii
CAAACGTGAATTTTGCTCAATTTATATCAACCAAATTTCAGCTTGTTCTGTCAATCATTTTACCGCTCAACGAACGTGAATTCGACTTAACTGAGTAACGAAGTAATGCTAGTAGTCTCTACCAATGCAATCACACAACTTTAAAATCACCTACCACGCAGGCAGCCTAGCTTCTATAAGTGGCCATTCGTGCCTACTAAATCCGGCCTCAGTGGCGCAGAGGTCAGCACGGTCTCCTTAGGACCCCAAGAAGATGTGGCCGACGTTTAGCTAAAGTTATGGGTGTACCTGTGCACCACTAACGAGCTTCAAAAAGATTGAAACTCAAGTTTGGTACTTTCCCAACGAAAAGTATTGATTAAAGAATCTTTCCGATTGTGTTAGTTTCGAGCAACTAAGAATGACGCTTCCCTTAAGACACTTCCACTGCAGTTGATTTTTTCAAATCAAGCCCAAGGGTTACAGGATACGATAGTCTCCTTTTTGTTTGGGTGTAACAGAATGAATTACAAAACATTGCGCGAACGCAAAACTGTCTTATTACGATGCGTTCCGTGTGTATTAGTTCGAGTCTAAAGCCTGTAATTTTGAACGAAGAGTGTCCATAGAATTTTCATCAGGAAACAATTAACTATCTGATTGACACAAAGATAAATGGGCTCTTTCACACTGGACTTTCAGAAGTGGCTCAAAGGCGGAGGACAGGTATTCTCTCATATTGTCGATATGATGACAAGCGTGCTCGTCCGCCAACGGACTTGGTTTAATGCGTTGAACAGTACACTGTACCATGAAGTTGTCGGTAGGAAACCCCGCCAGGACACGATATGGGGCAGTTCTTAATTAAGTACCATGAAGTTTGCGTCTATCCTTTTGTTTTTCCTAATTGCTAACCGTTTGTTGGTTTTGTTTGTGAGTTAACAGCGTGGGTTTGCAATTTTTGTGGCGAATCAAATCATATGGTAAACAAATTATATAACTGAACGGTAAACACTGAACGCACTTTAATTGGACAACAATGACTAAATTTTGATACTTTTTGCTCCAACGTTTTTTATTCTGACACAAGTACAGAAATGTAGCCCATACTGAAAATAGATCATGTTATTCCCAGTTATTTCAGGAAATTGTGGCAAATGTGTTACGGCGATAGTGGTTAACTGGTTTTTATTTATGTGAAGCAATATTTTATCATCGTCATCAGTTCAAAGGCTCAATTTGTTTCTATCTTCTATCAATAGTTTGCTTCAATTTTAAGGACAACAACACTCGACCTTCTCTCAGTGGCCACGTCTCTACCAGCTGAACGGCAGCTTTTCAAATAGTTCCAGATGGATAAAACAACGTGTGTAAAAAATGTACATTCACGTAAAAAAATACTATGTTCATGCTTTTGCAGGAGGATTAACAAGGACTTAAAGCGATAAAATAATAAACTGAGATAATTGGATACATCTTGTTTTCCAATTTTTGTACGGTTTCAAAACATTATGCGTTACCATGACGACAGCCTGCCTAGCCAATATGAAAAACATCAACGTGCAAATGGTGAATCTTCTGTCATTTTTGTGGATATGTACAGCATTACAAATGATCATGTAAACACAACCAAGTTTTAATAAAAATATTTCACGTAATGAATGAATGACATCAGTATGGCCAAGGAATGTTAACATGTTGTTCAGTATGTATTTAATTTCACCTAGATGTTAGCCATTTATTTCAAACTTCGATCAAAAATACTCAATTCAAATATTTTGCTCAAGTCACACACTGCAACATATCTACCGTAATCACTTGTGCCACCATCATATCTGGCTGTTGTTAACCGCATATTACAAAACTGTAGGTTACCGTTCCAAGACACATTGTTAATATTTTTGAATCTCCAAGGCTACTTCTGAAGTGTCAAAGCGTTTTTACCCCACGACGCTGAATTATTTTTTTAGGGTTCCTTTTTTAAAAGAGAGTCATTATTATAAATTTCAGGGACATTCTTTTCACGGAAGCCCACGTGGTACAGGCTGTTAATACACCAGTTGTTTAGGCCATCTATATTTTTGTTCAACCCATACAATTAGTATGGTTTATCTCCTTAATGGTCAGGTTTTCGTCGATTTTAGCAGTTCACGGAACAATGCAAGCTCGCAGTGACTACCTCGCAAAAAGCTGTTCTCATGAGACATTATCAATTAAAAATTAACCTGTCACGTGTTTAAGTCTTGCAGGTAGAAAAGAAATAGAATTGGCCAGATACGGTTAACAATTCCGGGTTCCCATTTTTGGAATTGAAATGATCACACCAATTAAGACCAGTCATTTGGGTGTACCCTCTCTCTTCCTTCATTGCACATTTCAATCTCGTCTAAAAAAAACTGAGGTGCATGCCACCACATGTTACGGAGTAAATAAGAGAAGAACATGAGGCTTTTGAAAGTGAGCGAATAGGACAAGAAGAAATAGTCTTGCGAATGGAAACTAAGTGTAACTTTTGTAGCTACATGTCTCCAGAAAATGCCTCCAATTTCGACCTATATTTTGCTCTTCGTGAAATATGGAAATGATGATCTTACTTTTTAGAATCTTTGGGTAGTTCATGTCCACAGTGAAGTTCAACATATATTCTACTGTATCTGGTCCTCAACTAAACATATGAATGATTACATTATCACCACCACTACGCAGTCAGTGTTTTATTAGGCATTTAATTATTCAAGGAATAGTAAACCGAGCATCACTTATCAGTTCACTGTTGATAAACTCAGTCGTTTTATCATGGCGCTAAAGTTTTCTATTCTATCTTGTCTGTTCTTTTCATTCGACAACATTTCCCTATATATTACGCTTATATTAGTGAATTATTACGCAGTCGACTGATAGAAGTGGACCAGTTGCTTTGCTCTAGCAAAGCCTGTCTTATTACTGTTTCACGGTATCTCATAAAGGAAACTTGAGGTCTAAGTATTATACTTTAAACTCATCAGTCCCAGGGACTTCGATAAATATACCACGCGCCAGATCTTCCTATTAAGTGAGTTTTGTTTCCACACTTGTAATTGATTGGTCTCAAATGCTGTGAATAAACTTTCGATGTTAACATATCAAGATTTTCTTTGCAATTTCGCATGATTTCATGCTGTTTGTATATGGAGTATATTTATAAAGTAGATGAATCCGAACGAATCCGAGGACTATCAACCATCTCTTTTTTAGCTTAGTCAGGTTAATTTTGTAGGCATTAGAATCTTGGTTTACAATTTACCAGTGAAACTGTTCGCGATTATGGGTGACCATCAACGGTTCTAGATGTCACTGTGGTCATTCGCACAAAAACGATAAACCCACCCCGACCATAACATACATATACTGTAACGAAGTCAGTGAGAAATATTAGCCGAAAACCCACGCTTTCGTTGCACACAACTTATCTACAAAGGTGAGTTACTTCGCCACGTGGAAAATTGGAAGAAGCAATGGCGCTCAAACATTTGGTTAATTTAACTGTGTCATCATCAGAAAACATTAGTGTAACGAACAAGCTCGTTTTCGGTTATTCCGCATCATGCTAATTACATAACACTTTATATGAAACAAAGTTGTCAAGGCGAAACGGACAAAGACAAGTAGCTAGTTTGGGTGAGGTCAGATACGTTATCGGCATACACTGAAACAACGTTTTGGTACGATTAGGTCATCGTTTCAAATATACCCATTACGATAATGAGAACAAAGACATATAGGCGAACATATGTTTTCGATAATTCATCTTCAGGCCGATACAATTATATAACAAGTTAATAGAGTTAGATCGAGATATCGATCGGACTTATTACAGAGAAACTAGGTCACTGGTCAGTCAAATTGGCGATGACTTGATTGGCCGGTTACGTCATGCTTGTCCATTGGTTTGACCGCGCAGGTTGGCCATCGATCCGGTGGATTTGTGGCCATGGTAGGTGCAGCGCCTGAACAAACCGTTTTTGATGACATAGTACCGGGTCAAGCAGCCTGATTCCAATCACCTCGGCAGTACAAAGTGTTCTCATTCGGATCCCTTTTGATGGGTTGCCTGACACGCGATTAGGTCATCGTTATGACGCCACTGGAACCATGACGATTTGGTCAGTCATGGTGTGTGTGGTTGACCATGGCAACTTCAACGCATGAACAAAGCGCTTTTGTGCACACAAGGGTTGATTTCTTAATCGAATTCCAATCGCTTCAGCTGTGGCTAAAATTCGGCATCTGACAGCTTTTGAGTGACTGGCGTTGGCTAGGTAAATCGGACGAAAACAGGAGTCCAGGTTGACAGTATGGTGTGTATCAACGAGGTGTGAAACAATCGCGCTCGTAATTGGCTTGGTGACTCAGTTGCTGATCCAGGCTAGATGGTGCTCACGGATACGTTCAGATAAAGGCCTGGTCGTGCGACCCACGTAACTAGTTCCACAGGAACAAGTAAATGAGTATTGTGTTTGAGCAAGATTTAGTTTGTGGCAGCTGTTCACTTTTTGTTAAGCTGGATTTGAAAGAATCAAACGCTGACATGTTAGTATTTTCTATACATCCTAGAAATTACTGTTTTAAACATTCATAATTGGACAACCGCATTACCTAATGAAATTGTGCTCTACCTTGGTGAACAGAAGAATTTAATAAAATCTAACCAGAGATGGATATGGAACAATTGGAATGTGTGAACGCAAAATAATTAGACCTTGAAACACTGGAAGGATTAAGTACGTTTTAGCGACAACAAATTTTCCAAAATGATTCATGGCCCGCTGCATCTTAACTCACACGTTTACTACAGAAACGTCAGTTTCAGAGCGAGAAATAATATTCAGCAACAACAGTGAAAAAGGAGCAGTGACCTTTCATTCTACAGAACAAAAAGCACAATGCTTCTAAATTAATGTGAAGGATGAAATCAACCGTTTGTGGGTTTAAACAAGTGTGGGAGAATTGAAACTACATTTACCAAACACTTTTTGGTGTGACATTTCAAGTATCTGAAATAGTATTTTTTTCCGTGTTACTAAGGAAAATCGTGTGATTCAGACGAGTGTGTTTTTATAAATTTCGCACTACATATCTATTAAAAGTCATTGTGTCACAAACAACGATCAAACGTACACATTACCAATTTATAAACCGAAGAACCAAGCTTACAAACATTTTTATGCACTTATTATTATCGTCGAATGATTTAATAACTTTCATCTTTTTGTAGAAGTACTGTAAAGTAAGCTAACTTCGACCTAGTTTCGGCTGAAACTTGTCACCATTTACTTGAGTTAGTTAAACATTTAGTTATTGTTAATCTAATTACCCTGGAAAGTTTTTACAAATCTCATAAGCTGTTACAGAATGAAGAAGGTTGCCCTTTGAAATTGATACTGTCCAGCGGATTCAGTGAGCGTTTCAGAAAAGAAACGAATAATGCATTGTCCTGATTAATTGCTAAAACGTTGTGGATAAAAATGCCAGCGGGCCGTGGAAAAAACACCACAAAGAAATGAACTGATGGGCAAACGTACCTTTTATCGGGGACATGGAAAGTCGGAACAAACACTGTGACTGATTTCAAGTGTTTTGCGGATGAGATCGAATGTTATATATATTTACATCACTTCGGTCATCCGTTTTCTAATTTAGTTCTGACTTGCTTGTCGGCTAGACGACATACCAGTAAAAAGTCATCTTAATATTTCACTAGATTGATCAATGAATCTAAACGCACAGCAGGCGAAGTCTACTTCCGTCGGTTTAGATAACAGTTGACCGAGCGATTACATATCTGTGATTGCAGACTAAGAAAAACGTTAAATGTCGTCTTGCTTACCTTGAAGATGACTTTCATCACTTTCATCAGAAACGTTCTTGAACGTGTATCTGATGATCTCTGTCTTGTACTGTTCAAATCAAAACGGTCGTCATCAGATACCAGAAGTCTGTAAGCAATACAGCATGCTTTATTGTGTCTACTGCACTACACAAAATAAAATATTTACTGCATGATTTGTCTTTTTTTGAACCTTTTGGTGTACAAGAGAACGGGTTGTTGCAACAGTTAATTATTTTCACTAAGGTCTCTCAACATCTCTGTAAGTGCACACTAAATACACTCTGCGTCCCACTGACAATATCGCGATTCTCGTCATTCTAGCTAACGTGAATAATTGTATCGGACAGTTGATCTTTTGTACTCATGTTGGCTATTCCGAAACCAGTTCATGAATGTGAGTTTACGTCTAAATCTGGCAATTACTATTGACTTCAAGCACCTTAAGTGACGCAGTTATAATTTAATGAACCAAGGTGAACCGCATTCGAAACTTGACGCTAGTTTCACATAGGTATAACTCATACATAACTGTGTTAAAGAGCTTCAGTTTTAATCAAAACCTGCCTTACTTTGCTACCGCTCTGCTGAACCTCGACATCGTAGGTTCAGTCAAATGGAGGCAAGCATTACCCGTGGACCCAGTTATAACATAATAGGTCTTTCACCAGTTTAATCCTGCCAGGCTAAAAAAGGTAACCGATTAATTGCCAGAAGGTAGAACTGTAAGTCACTCGCATACCAATAGCTTTCACTTTGACTCTGTTTGTCTACACGTGATTGAGTACAAATATATTTGTCTCCGAATACGCTGAGGATTAGTTTTTCTAGTCACTCATCTCATCTAGTCACTCATCTTCCATCCTATATAATGGGTATTGATTGCTAAATTAAGCTTTACGGAGAGTAATTCTGTGTATACCTTAATTCATTGATAAAAGAATCAATATTAACATCTGTTTAGACATTTTGCTGGATCACGTTATAAACAAACGATCGCTGGCCATGGAAGAAGGATATGTCAAGCAAGCATTTTTGTTAACAAAAGTGACATCCTTTACGTTGTAGTATGATACCGTTGAAAACAGTGGACATTGGCAGTTCATAGACCATCGGGAGTTAAATCCGACCCAGACGTTCACAATTGTTCACATGACTAATAACCCCCGATGCTGCTTTAAACCGAATCATCATTCAAGAATATTTCGATGAGCGGACAGAGTTGCTTGTCAGGCTAGCCCTTCCGCAATAGCTGTAAAATGTATGACTGTCTAGTGAACGGCACAGCCATCTTTTTTCCCATGTCTCTTGTCCGTGAGTTTTTCGTTATCTCTTCTTCTGTTGCATTAAGTTGATCATACACATTAAACCTATTATAAGGGAAGTATTAGTTTAAAAGTGATGAGCTACCCAACTTTTACACGGCAATCACCGGGACAATTTTCACGCAGTAAATATGAACATATTACCCAGTGGATAATTACGTGTTTCTTAGTACAGTGTAAATCTGTGTGAATAGTGTTGTTATGCTGATGATTATTACCTGCCAGTCGATATTTCGATCACTGGTGGTGATCGCTTAACAAACACTTGAAAAAGTAATAGCATTATCGAAAGGTTTCCACGTTGAAACTTCTTTTTTATACAAACCTCTAACCAATCGAGTAAGACTCAATGTGTAAAGGAAAACAGTTTTCTACAATTGAACACTATCTTGTGGTTATTTTGTGGTAGTTAATTTTTCAAAACAGACGTGTTTCACAGTAAACAACAGAAAACATCATTTTAAAGCAAACTGAAAAAAATCGTGCCAACCTGTCCTGTATCTATAGCAAAATCTCGTCATGTTGTAGGATAACGTCTGGCTAAACGTGTACTTTTAAATGTGGGACGTTTGTATAGTTTTTCTGATAAGTCTCAGATACTCCCATAGAACGTCATTTGATTGACAGTAACTAAATAACACTCAATGAAACTATGATGATTAATTGGTGTCACGCGCAGTAAACGTGAGAGTATCAGCACCAAATGCATTCTGTCGATCGAAAATAGATATAAACCTTGATTTTGTTGTGTAAACTTATTTGCTACGTATAAGCATCTTCAATCATAAAAA
This sequence comes from Paragonimus skrjabini miyazakii, assembly GCA_014338405.1. Taxonomy (NCBI): domain Eukaryota; kingdom Metazoa; phylum Platyhelminthes; class Trematoda; order Plagiorchiida; family Troglotrematidae; genus Paragonimus; species Paragonimus skrjabini miyazakii. Next base: position 96,492 of record JTDE01000483.1, read on the forward strand.
TAAACACTGAATATTAACTAAAAAGGAAGCTTTTTCTTCTGATTAGACATTGCACAAACAGGGTTCCGTGCTTCTAGAAGCATAGATGTGGATTGATTGTGACATGTTAATTGGACTTTCTCACTAACTTTTGTAGAACTTTTGTAATTAAAGGAGTGAAATCTTAATGAATACACACATATGCACAAATAGCTTCTACACAACTCCTTTGTTTAATCATAGTAGCAGGATTTTTATGTCAAACAAAACTGGATTATGACCAATCATAAAGTCTCGTTGCTCTTTGAAGTAGGGTGTCAGTTTGTCTTTCACAGGAATTCAAGAGATACCTAATCTGAGAATTGTGTTGCTGAAAATTTAAGGAACATTCAACCGCATATAGTACAGTTTACGTTATTACAATTTGAATGTTTTCGCACTTTGAAAATCTCTTTTTCTTCCTAGGCGTTTTGAAAGAACAAGCTACAGATTTGCACAAACTATAATGTTACAATACAACATCAGTTATAGACCGGGGTTTTCCAAGGTTACGGGTATTCAGTGAGGAGCTTCCGTGTTACGTTTGGGACTTTACTTTGGTCCACAGCAAATCTCGGGTGCAATATATTCAACACCGCCGTTTCACAAAATCGTGCATAAATGTTCTAATCTCGGTCGCCATATGGATATGTACAGCGCACAAAACCTACGTAAAATGCTGTTTGTTGTAGTGGATAAATGGGTGTGCGCTAGACCCTCATACACTAACAATTTAATACGCCTTTCCTGAAGAGCAATCGAAACGTAGTCCAAACAGACATCGAACTAGAGAACGCAGTGGGGTATAGAAACAAACTGTATATCTCCAGCAATGTTTAAAAATATGATAAGTAGTTAGGTCTAGCCTAGTCTCGGATCAACGGTTGCAACCAAGAGGAGATAGGAATGAAGCACGAGATGGGCCGCAGCCCATTCGGCGGCACTCAAAAGCGCGCCAAGCAAAAAGTGCGTGGAACCTTCTAGTGCGTTAAACAACGCTCGAACAGGTACGGGTCAAACGACCTCGAAGAATGGAATGGTAAAAGAGTCGTTAGGAAAAATACAAGCATTCGCTGCGTTCAATTAGTTGCACGACTGAAGAAAGTGGCACTGAGTTAATATCAAGCCTCATATAGCAGGCGTACACATAATCATGCATACAGAACAGACAAGCGGGAAGACACGGTTGTAACCGGGATCCTTAGAGAACCCACACGATTGCTGGTCACTACAATGTCGAACTATACCGGTGGAATGATTTACCTTAGTCTATAATCCACTCGAATGTACACAGCATCCCAATAATTGTGTTGGCCTTATTTTGACATCACAAGATATATTGCTGATGTGATTAGTCCAAGTATACATTTCCGGTTCATCAAGTCAAACCGGAAGCTCCAAAATTCCGTGAACGATTCCTAACAATCTGGGACTGAGTCATTCGTATATATCGAAGCCTTAGCTGACAGCCTTGATTGTAGTTAGAAATCAGGAACACGGTCAATATCGATGGATCATACACATTTTTGTTTCACTTGTATAAAGGTAAATTCGAACAATGATATACTTGTTTGTATGGTGCACTCCACGTTTACCAGTTACTTTATGTTACTCAACTTGACCTTGAGGTATCAGATGACGTTGCATATACGAAGACAAAATCTGCAATTGCACTGTTTAGCAAACTCTCTGAAGTACCATGGTTTGTTGCATTTTTCACGCGTTCACATATAGTAATTCTGTCTTACCCAGTGTGAGGCGCAGTGGTCAACACGTTTGCCTCATGAAAGTGTGGTCTGGGTTTCATTCCCGGCCGTTGCAAGAATATACACCACTGACAAGCACCAACAGGAGCGAAACTCGAGTCTAGTGCTACTTTTCGAGACGCGCTGTCTGGAAACTCTGTCTTAATGAGAAGACTGCAATCAAATATGAGTCACGTTCAACCTGAAAAATATTGGTCTCTAAGGGATCGTAGTTTTAGGTCTTTCCTGTAAAGTGAACGAAGTGCGACATATACTTAAAGAAAACTGATGTCAAACAGCCAATGAACATTTCTATACTTTTGCTCAGTTAGTTTTATGGAATATTCCGCAGCCCAACCCCTCCAAACAAATAACCAATACTGTCGCCTCGCAAGTTACAGGCCGTTCAACCTCAACAGTAGGGATGCTGAGTATAATAACTCTCAGTTGCTGATCAAGGTCACGGAATCAGTGGCGATATAGTTGGGGGGCAGACTGTATAACTGGCTCAGGCATTATCAGCCACCATCAAACCCCGATCATCGAATAGCCTGAGCAACCTATCTCATGACGCTTGCGGTTGATTGTTTATCGGATGCATGCGGATGTTAGTTCAAGGTTAGTTACAAAACAAATTACCCAAGCATCCTTCAATATGCCGATACCATCCAATGTTGAAAACACAAATTCTGTGCGCTCAAGAATGCTATTCGTCACTATTTCAAAGTTTTTGTAGTGGTAGGATCTATACACTAGTAGGAAGCTGGCAGTCGGTCATACCTTGAACAGGCGTGGCAAATACTCCAATGATATCGATCGAGTAATATTCCGTTTGTGGTTGAAAGTCTATACATTTTTCACGTTGTTAACGGTAACGATAGAAGATATACGTCGCGAGATGTTAACATCTTGTCTACTCTCTTCAGTCACGAACGTAAAACATTGGTATATGTAGGACATGCGGATAGTAACAACAATAAAAACAATCAACGATTGGGTTTACACAAAACAAGGACTGTTATCAGTTTCAAGGCAGACAAACTGCGTGAGTCAACAGCCTATGCACACACAGGACCGGATGGCGAGTATTGGTTAGCATAACTTCGGAGAAGGCGAGCAACTTCGAATTTCGATTACGCAACAACACTTGAAACGAATAGGCGGGGTCAACAACGTGACCTGTTTCCATGCTGTGCTTTGCTGTGGATGAAGTCGGATTTCGTCTCACTCGTACTGTCGCCATTGCTTGTTGCGTCATGGCGCGCACCAACCACTTGGGCATATGTTCAGCCATTCTTTGTCGTAGGCACCGATCTGTTCTGCCGATATAGACGTCACCGCAACTGCAAGTGAACTGATAGATTACATGTGAGACAGAACATTTCGGTAGGACACGATTGTGATTAAGTTGAGCGACGTTACTAGCTGTGAGTAGCAACCGCAATTCAGCCGTCGGGTATGTACGAGTTAGAGCAGACTGTAATTTTTGACTTACATCAGTTGTGATATGATCGCCTTTGAAAGGAAGGTTCAAAACGACCTGTTTCTCAGGGACCGTACTTACGGCAGTCTTAATCAGTCTTATCTGACTGTGACCATCGATGAACTTCTCAGTATAGCCGTTCGCGAGCAACACTTCCTTTAATGAGTTAATAGAGTTAGATCGAGATATCGATCAGGCTTATTACAAAGAAACTAGGTCAATGGTCAGTCAGTTGGCGATAGCTTGATTGGTCGGTCACGTCACGCTTTCTTTAGTCTTTCTTCTTCTACTTGCAAGCAGTCATTGGTGCATATCTTCCGGGCTTTATGAAACAGGGTTCTCACGAGACCTCGTTTATAAGTGATTGGTGCAAATGAAGAAAACTGCAAATACTGACCGCTTCAAGTGGCCTTACGGTGAACTGAGCGTTGTAGTGAGCCATCTTGTCGTCTAGTGAGTGAAATGTCTAGAAAAGATAAACTATTGTTTGCTTCTTCTTCATGAGAAACAGAAAGATTAGGGTGAACAGAATTAAAATGGTTTAAAAGTGAAGCAAAATGAGTATTAGTGGTAAAAATCAAAATATCATCTACATATCGCTTATAGAGGCTGGCACCAGCTATAGCATCAGATAGTTTTAATTCAATCATTCCTAAAAATATATATTTGCAAGTGTTGGGTCCAGTGAACTGCCCATTGCTACACCATCTACTTGCTTATAGGATGATCCCGCAAAGTCAAAACGGATAATCTCTTTATATAAAAGTATAAGTTCCTTGAGATAATCAACTGGGAGACAAAAAGGTAAATTTTGATGAGAAATAAAATCGCACAAAAGTCAACTGTTTCTCGAAGGGGAACGTTTGTAACTAAGGAGTCAACATCAATAAAAACATGTGAACTCACCGATTGGTTCTGTATGGTTTGTACCAGTTTGAAAGAATCTTTTACGCAGTGGGGTTGAAATTCTGACGGATGGGGTGTAGAATGTCAACAAGCCATCGGGCAAGCTTGTGGTACGGTGAGTTGTCCATGCATAGGATTGGTCTTAACGGGACATCACATTTGTGTTTTTGGAGCACCTCTTAACTGTGGTGGGCGTGTTTCAGTTGGCTTCATCTGTTTATATTGCAGTTCCGAGAGGTATCCATGTAGCAATAAGATTTGGATATTTCTTGAGATCTGTTTCCCTATCAAAATGTTGTTGTCAGTCGTACTGTCTGTGTGAAATTTTTGTGTGTCCGCTAGAATACCTTTCACTCTAGACTCATAATCAATCTTGTTCATGATACCTGTACCGGAACATTTGTCGGGTTGAAGGGAAACCAAATTGTGACTGAAGTGAGTAAACGAAATACTAACATCTCGCGATGTATGTCTTCTATCGTTACTGGTGAACTGGATCATGGGAACGCAGTGTTTTAAACTTTTAATATCACCGGATTTTGATTTTTCAGGAGTTCCAACAAACTCGATTATCACATCGTAAGCCAGTTCATTGATTCCCCTCATCTTCTGAATTAAACACCATTTTCCGATCGCATTTTTGGGCCTTGTGCAATCACATTCCTTGGTTACAGTTTCAAACAGAAGTCAAGTGTACACCGAGTTAAACAAGTTTGTCTAAAGGCTTTTGTTCGCCTTAACCAAACAAGTACGCAGACATACTGGCGTATGTGTAGAATGTTATGACAGTTGCCTGTCATTGCCTGTTATTGTACATGCTCCGTCTGAAGGTGATGGATCTGCAAACAGCCGGTTCGTTTTGAACACCAAGGTTCTTGACCTTTTGGGAAGTAACCAGTAGTCGGCTAATGCCAATCAGCTTATTTTCAGTTGGGAATACGTTAAAAACGATTTGTTTTGCTATGAGTATATCACCTGTGCAACAATGGATGAAAATCTCACTCTTCGGTGATCAGTGTTGCTAAATTAGAGAACACCTGCAAAAAATCCCGGTTCTTGCGGTTACGATGAACTGGCATCAGTCATCCAGTAACCAGTTTGCAATGTGTGATCCGATGATGCAATGAGCCAACTGATTTTCACTAAGGACTTTATGCATGACCTGTCCGTCTGCTTTTGCATGTCTTAATACTTTGCAACTCAAAGAAAATGCCAATATTCCAAGTACCGAATCGGTGGAAGTGAGCATACTCCTCACTGTCACTAAGACGTTAAACGTTTACACGGATGCCTATTTATCCTGTTATGACGGATAACTAAGTGAGAAACGCAATTATTGTAACACCCACTGGAATATTTAGATGCGCTTATGAGATGCGACCAAATCCTAAGAAGGAAGGATGGCGGACAACACGAGAGGCCGGCCTAGCCATTGCTGAACGAAATCGGATCAACCGGCAAGAAATAGTAAGTCAATAATCCACGACAGAAATCATCAGCCAAACGTATAAAACCTGGCGGAAGGGCACACGACGTTAAGGTGGTAGTCGCTCATGTGTTATGGACTGGAATTCGAGCTCATAAACGTGAGATAGTGTGTGACACCGATATGTGCGATTTGGGCAGTAAAGATCGTGTTTAACTGAACAACTTCTAAATACTCTTTGACCATACGGAGATTATTGAACATAACTTCAAAAATGAAAAGCAGAAAAATATTAGTTCTAAATGACAATGAACCCTATATCTAGACGCAACCAATCAATATACAAATGTCGCAGTTTTCAAAGAAACCAATCAAGCTTTAGGCGGCAATTAGCCACTATTTGCCAATTACATCGCAATGGATGATTATCCGTTGCCAGCCTACATCTAGGTCAAACAAACGGTCATACAATTCAAATAACTGAACTGGATTAACCAATTTACGTACAACACCTGCTTTCCAAAGTTGCTCTTTTTTTGAAGAAGGTTGCAAGGTTGTGTGTCCTTCAAGAAGATGGGGCCATACTCACAAATTAAGACTGAAGATTACAGTTCTTGGATCAGGCATGATTCAAAGAACTTTAAATTGCCAACTTTGCACTCCAAAAACACATCAGTAACCCTCTCACACATAATATTCATTACACCGTTAATCAATCCAACGAGGATTCTGACTTTAACATCAAGTGTTTTTGCACAGAATTTTGTTCCGGTTGCGTCTAAATAATGACCAAATGTAAGATTGTGGAGTGTCGGCTTGACAGTGTGCACATGAAGGTTGCTTCTGTTTACCCTATCGTCGGTCAACACGGTCTAGACTTCTTTGACAATATATAAATGTTTGTTGAAGTATGCTGTCGTCAGACAGCTGCAAAGTATCACACTGATAGACTCCTCGTGTAACGAGTAAACATAAGTTGCAAAAATATATATGTATGCATATATAATAAGTGATAGTAGGTGATATTCGGCATGACTCTAAAAGGTTTAACAGGAAGTATTAGAAGTTTGTCTGTTGTGGGTTTAGTTGCTACGCTATCTGTTTAAGGAAACTATAAACACACCCCGTATTTAATGGAAAAATAGGAAAAGAAATGGGTTTTTATACTTCGTCTTCAGACTGGTATAATCTAACTGAGGAGGAATAGAGCTATGCCAATCCAAAAATGCTTCTGCATCGTTGTCACATGGACAGCATAACCTATGCTACAAATAAATCCTACTATCCGGTTCAGTATATCAGTAATTCGCCTACGAAGCAACAGAAGCAAGTGGTTGGTCTTGACCTCAGCTCTATAAACCCACTCCGTCACATGCCCCTGTGGAGCAGGTTATGCTGGCAGAATATGGCAACAGATCTCAAAATACATCCGGCGACATTGACTGAAATGTCGCGAGTTATCATCAGCCATCATCTGGCCAGAAGTTTACAGAGAAAGAGTAATGTTCACCCACTCCAGCTGGTCAAACGTTGTACGTGTTACCCATCAAACGTCATTTAGATAAGAACACCGTGGACTACCTAGGCTAGTCAATTTGTACTAATTCTCTTGTATTGTATAATGAAGTCTGATTTGTTCAGGAGGCACGTTAAACCAAGCCTTAGCTCGGTGGTACATCTACAGGACTCAGCGAATGAACGAGTGTATGAGTTATTTATATTATATAAATTGACATCACCCACAATTGATCGCAATTGATCATATTCCCATAGACTTTCCAGTCGGCCCCTTTCGAAAAGAAGCACTAGACTCGAGGTTCGTTCTCATCAGAGCTAGTCAGTAGTGCACATCCTCCTCACTGCTGGGACAAATAATGCAGTCACGTTGTTCATGAGGCAACCGTGATTACCACTGCGCCATTGACCTCACGTTAGGCACGACCGAATTATCATATGTGAAAGCTCAACCACTTTCGCTTGTGAGTAATGGTTAGGTTGCCCGATCGTCTCGATTGAAGACACAATTATTGTCTGTTAACTCCGATCGATTACCCCTCGACTAAGACTTCTGTGCAAGTTGAAATCACAAAAATCATTGAATTTGTTGAGCGGTATTACTAGTGAGTAGTGGGGTATTTTGGTTTTCATATGGACTGAACATTAGTACTAACATTCTGACCAAATCATCCTTCAAAAAGTATCATGCTGTTAACAAAATTTTACGAATTACTGAACCATTCTAAAATAAATATCATTTCGAATGGCCCTTGTGCGTTAATTTCATACTTATATAGAAACATTTAATTAGAGCACAGTGTTATGTTTGTTGTCGTTGGCAAACAAATCTCCTGGCTATATTTGCTCAAACTATATAGGTTGCCGTCTAAACAAGGCAACGAGTTTGGCTGCGTGCTTTCACGAAACATTTTGCCAATGTCAAAAATGTTGATACAGTTTTATCAACAAACATTCAGAAGTGTCGAAAAATTGAAAGTGTTCTATGTGGAAGTAATTTGCTTTTCACACCTGTGAATAAAAATCACGCATATTTTGGTGTTACGATGAAGTTCAGCGTCAATAATTCCTGTCAGGACTATGACACACGGCGCCAGCTGACGCTTCGTAAGGGATGCTTTCATAAACCATTCATCAATATGAGTGTTCCATTATAGGATGCAGCAAATCACATGTTAAATTCGATACTCAAACCGGTTTGGTTAACCGAGAATTATGACTGCAGAAAACCGCAACGCACTCTTTAGCAGATAAATAAACCAGTTACTCGAATCCCTTGAAGAGAATCTGATGAAGTTGCGGTTTACTTATAAGCTCTCTATAAAACCTCAACTTGACCAATACTTCGTCATATTAACATTACCGTTTGCCAAACGTAAACGTTAAAACGTTCTCCGAAAGTTGATAGTGAGCCACGATTGTTGATCCCATCTACAGAATGAATGTTTACTACTTTATTGGCTCTATTCTACAGATACAGTTTTAGGAATAATCAGTAAATTTGAAACGTCACTTCATATAACCAAAAGAGCAATAATTTATTCCCTATAGTTCGTTCAACTTTTGTGCTTGCCAGTTAGGTTAATGTACATCTTTGCTGTGTATGTTTTTCAGGTTTATACTTCGCAAGTAATGATGATGCAGATCTTAGATTTGATAAGTTGTTTTTATAGAGTTAGGTCAACGCGACTGCGAACATCATACTGAGCCTACATACCCGATGACCTGATTTCTACTACAATTACTGACAATAATGAGCATCAGATCTAAGCTCTTACAAAATTAGAGTTTGAGTTTAGAACTAGTTTTCACAGCAAATGAGACAAAATATTCACCCGATTGGTATCCCTCAACAAGATTTACATTCTGGTCTTCGTAAATACAAAATGTCAAATGACCAAACCATTTGTATTCTTTAAATGAGAGCAGAGTCACTTTCAAATGTTTATCAAAAGTGTTTAACGGGTTGAATCGGTTTCTCAGATTGTTCAAAGCTGGTACTTCAACTCCGGAAAGTTGGATAAGTTACTCTGCCGCACACCCACGTTTTGCTGATGGCGCACTTCAGGTAGACGAAACTCTTCACAGGAATCACAAGGGGCAAAATTTCTGCAAAAAGACCGTCTAGCCACTCCGCCCCGCTCTCGGAACAGTGTCCAACTTGGTCTCCCTCTGCAGCAACAAATGGCATCCATTCATCACTTCTGGCTCCCTTGATCGATAATGATCAACAGACACACAAAGACTTTCCACAATCTACTCCGTACTGACCAGTCTACCTCGAAAGGTCAGATACTGCCCTCTTTTCAATGCTGAGGCAGCTACAATCCCTTTTATCGTCTAGATTTGTTTGTTCAGAAACAGTTCGTTCAAATCCCCGGGCTTCTATGGTTGTAAACGATTGCTCAGTCTGTGGAAAGAATTACCTCTGTTCCACCGAAGCAACCCAATGTACATTAACCATGGAAGACCGACTTCGTTTGTGTCCTTAGCCCAATTACATTTCCCTTTCGTTAATTATTGATCAGTAACCTTCTAATCGTCACTTGGTTTTACATTATTAAACCAGCAAAACAGTAGAGTTCATTAATACCACTCTACCCACTGAAACTTTTTCTGAATAACATTGACCTTTGTAAGCATTCGTTTCTAAGTATGTTCTCGTTACACAAACAGTTTTATTATGATAGGCGAGCATGGAAAATGTAACGGTATTTGCATTTCCCCAGGTGTTGATGGCCTCTCAACTAGTTAGCTTGAAGACATCTCATCCATTTGAACTTTTGGACGGTAACATTCCTAGCGAAAAGCAATGGTCGATAGTTGGCCTTGAAAGCAGAACTTGAAGTGTCAATACCAGGTCACACTGGTGTTGGGTTATCAAGACGTTGCGTGCACAAGATGACGCAGGTCCTTCTTTCCTTCGTAGAACGTTGGCGCCATGCTTTCGTTCGGCTTCTGGTATGGCCTAATTTGAAATGTACTGCATAACCCTGATTTAGTCTTGGCTACGCGTGTGTTTGGCACCTACGACGACAATATTGATTAACGTTAGACCTGACTTAATCCAGTACCGACTGACTAAAAAGGAACTCTGAAATTCGGAGCATTCTGAATAAAGTGACTGTGAGATAATGATCCTGGTGTTGAAACTAACCGAACAACACTAACTTTATCGGCAGAGGAGAATTGAGTGGAGAGTTTTTTGAAGCAATTTTTGATATGTGTACCATGTAAATGGGCCGTTTCAATTTTGACTTAAACGATTTAGGGCATATGCCAAGTGGTAATCTAGTTGTTATTCAAGCTTAATCCTGATAAATGGCATCATAGTTTTAGCTGAATCCGAGTACGGCATGTAGCGTACACAAGTAAAGTTTGTGTGTACAATTGTGGTACAAACGTTCACAATATGATTATTACGAGTGCATGCACAATCGGCACAAACCTGGAGGGACCTATGTGCAACCTTCGAGATGCTTGTGTCAAAAAAACAACACCCTACAGTGATCCTCACTTCCTGTAAAGAAACAGAATTCTTGGGTGTACCAAATTCATTCTATCTGCCAAACTCTGTGCATATAGTTTATTACCTGCGACCAAATTATCAGTTGTCTGTGGTATGTAAAGATGCAGTTCAGATGTATCCGATCATTTACTTGATCTTTGCTCAAACATTTCAGTCGGATTAGGATCCGGTAATCTGCTCATGACTATTTTTTATCGATTTGTGGAAAAAACTGGTAACGATGCTTATAGTGTTGGTGTATGAAAATGGTAGATCTTTCAAGTCGCTCGTGAGAATTACAAATTTTATAAGACGTTTCATCGTGTAAGATAGTGAAACTTCAACATATTCAATTGAAGTGACATTTTAGTGGATCAGATTAAATAACATGAGCATAAATATTCGATTTGAATATCTCATTCGGACTTGCAAACCAGGGAATTATTTCTAAATATAATAAACTAACCTAGTCTCGGGTAGACTTCACGAGTCTTGTACGCCAACTGACAATTTTGTACTTGAGTACGTCTGATAGTAAATAATGAGTGAACTGTGACCTTGGGTAATGTTCAAAGTATACATAACTTTGGAACCACAGTTGTATTTTATTCGTTAAAGTTTCATGTTGTTTTCTTACTGAACATTCTTTGAATAATATATTTTTGTTAATATTTCACTCAGTTTACAGGCTTAGTTCATCCACCTTTATTCCCTTCACTTACAAAATTTCCGTCTTCTTTACAGTTTTCCATGTTTTTTTAAAAAATATTACTATATATACGCGCTGTTGTACGTACTTATAAAGACGCGCTAACGGTTCTCGGGAGACAAAGCATACGATGTCAGCTTGAAAGATTTCTTTAATAGTTAACATGGTCATTTAAATGCTTTGAATTTACTGTGACTGACAGCCAGAAAATAGCTTTTCTTGACACTCACGAACGATTTTGTAAGTTTAACCCATGAGAAAATGTGCTATTCCCTCAAAAATACCTAGAAGTTAACAATGCATAACGATTACAATCTAAAAAACATTAGGCTAGTCTGGGAATTACCTAGCTTGTTAGAGATTGGTTTATATTTTACAAAACTCCTGTCTAACAGCCAAAGATAACATACTGAAATAATGTATTATTACTAGATCTCATTTTAGCAATATATCATTTGTATACATACTGTGTAAGTTACTCAGCTTATAAACATTTGTTCCCTTATCAACTGTGTTAAGTAGTCAGTAACAAACCGACTGAAGAAATTTACAAGAATCTATGATGATAGTACATTTTTGAGGCTTTATCCCAAATTGATACGTAATCGGTTAAGTGCTTATTACGCAATATTGAGAAGCGAACAGTCACATGCAGTGAAGGGTTATGGAAAACTTAGTCAAATAACATTCGATGAACATCTCAAACCATGTCGTTGGTAAAATATAGTAAACAGAAACGGAGCAGGTTTGTTGAAAAAAGCCTCACACTGAGAGTGGCTCAAACTTTTTTCTACGAGAACACAAACTACTGAAAGGGTTGCAACAATTCTGAACAAGTTCGACGAAATTCGTTAAAGACTGTATGGCTTGATACAATAGTAACATCTTTTATGTTTCACAATCTTTTGATTTATGTTTGATTTCATCCGTTGCTACGTTTTATGTGGAAATAACGGATTATTTCGAAACTTATTCACGCGAAATTGTAACTGAATAATTACGTGCGACAACTTAGTTGTTTCCAATGTGAGGTCATTAATGCACTAATCAACAAAATCGTTTAACGCAAACTTAAGCTGGAACAAAACGTGTGATCTCATCAAGAATATATAGATTGAAAAACTTATGGGAATGCAACAGCTGCAGAAATGACTGAAATGTGAACTTCTCCGATGACCAAGTTAACAAAACATTTCGATTAAACTTTAAGTTCACTGCCTACTTCAAACTGATGGATAAGCGGAATGTCACTTTCTTAACCTACTTGGTTCAGTAATTGAGTGATTTTAAGTGTCGATCAATAATTAAGTAAAACGAATGATCGAAGAGGTTGTCCTGGTTTTTACCCCTATGTGCAAAGACTCCAGGGTATATATGACTTCAAGTAATCAGTATAGTACGAAGATAAAGATAAACCTATACGCACACGATTTTCGTACAACAATATATTTGTTACTTCAAGCATTATAACCATAGGTTACGCAGTCAAAGCTTGCACTTGCCTCTGAAATATCATTACTCTGTTACTTGAATGAGGAAACGCACAAAACGCGGGTGAATGTTAATCCCGACAAATGCTTATTCTATCAATGTATTAAATGACATGCAAGTTTTTGCAAAATTTGTGATCAAGACTCCTCAGTGGTCATATCCACGTTATCCTCAAGCATCCATACAACTTGTGCAAACTGCCGGTCAACAATACAGACAATATGCAGTGTGGCAGGAGCTTCGAAGCAGTACAGTTTGACTGGCTATGACTACAAATTTTCAGTACTCCTATTAATGTCACAGTTGACGCTAATGGGCAATGAGGTCGCCTAAATAATTAGTCCGCTGTATGTATATTAAGTGGCAAAAGCGACAAACACATATATACATGTTCTGGTACAGTAGTTCGAATCTGTTTTCTCAAGAATGAGAAATACCCCACATCCTTTGAACCAGTATGCTTCTTTGTAACTCTAAAATACACACAAGCTTTGAAGGTACGTCATACACTTTTATCATCTTGGTAAGCAAACCTTCACAAATGTATAACTTGACGAGATGCCGCTAACAACAAATGCAATGCAATTAATATTATCATTCAACCTTCCAGTAAATATAAGAGTGGAACATCCTCCATTTTCTTACTACAATTTATACTTTATATACACAAAATAGTCTATTAACTAAGTGGTTGAAAATGGTTTACTAGTTACTTGAAAACCCTCCTTCTCCATTGCAATATCGGTCGACTTTTTAACTGGCAAGTTTTCGAAATCCCGGAGTTTTTATCCAGAGATTAAAGGATGAAACACCTCAATTCATGGATGTTCAGATTCAAACAGTCTAACATGAATGCTCATTCATAAGAAACAGTTATATTACGGATAAGATGAATTGATGTATTTAACGATAAAAACAAAGTTGGATGATTAGATTATGCCTTTATTTAACTAGGGAATAAAACAATGCACTGGTGTTCGATGCGTGTCACAATATTAAACTGCACATCGTACAACACAGGCTTGTCAGAATGTGGACTTTTATCCGCTACAGAATATGAAGATGTGACCGGGTAGCTTCACCGTCGTGGTCAGCTGACCTTGATCAAACCACTAATTATTGCAGAGTACAAAATCCTGTTCGCTTGAGACTAGTCTACTATACGCCATCTTCACCGCAGAGCTGAGCGTAACCTTAGTTGAAGTTTTACCATCAGAACCATCTACGTCACCGAGGTCCAGTAAAACAATCAATGCTCTGGAAGGATTTTCAAAAAGATTTTGAAATAAAAAATGGTTGGGATTGTTAACGAGGATTTCGAAAATTTGATACACGTCCGGGATTTCAGAGAAGCTTGCTTATCCTTTCGTGAAAAGGTGTGGAATTTCAATATGCTAGTTTGCAGCTAATGCTGACTCGACGGAATTATAGTTGGAAACATGAAGGATGGACGGATATGAATATGCGTTGACTGATTCCTCGAAATAACCATAGTTTGAGATTCTTCTCTGTCAATGATATCTCGAAACCGGAAACTCGCAAGAGTTACCCATGGCGAAATATGATATATGGTTTCATTCAAAGACCACACTTAAAATCGAGCGTGTGACTCATTTGCATTAATTAGGGAACCTAGTCAAAGTACTCAAAACAAGGATTAGGTTGTCTTAGTTCTTTCACTACTCAGTGGAATTGGCATATGCAAAATACTAACGTGCTTTTGAATGGTAATGAACGTATCAGGAGCCTACGGAATCTAAAGCTGATTGACCGTTAGGCGCGTGAAACGTCCAAAGGTTTACATGGCGTTTTCTAACCACTGTTATCTTCTACTTAAAGGTCGTGAGTTCTGTATTAATGGCAACAATTTTTCTCCATCCAAACCTCACAGTAACTTAGTTCCGAAATACTGTCCCACAGCCATTAAAAAACAGATGTTTATGAATTTTCCTCTCTCACTTGTGAACAGAGTTTCGTTGTATATGACCTAACCTAAAACACCATGACCCAACAGATAAACACAGCAAACAAGGGTAACGTTTGCACGAAGGTAGCAATCTTCTTCATCAGTGCGTTTGCTTTTTTGCCCAGTCAATCAGTTTTGTGAGGTAGATCATACATATGAAAAACAACTAAGTGAAGCTTTCTTAACAAAACTTTGCCTTCAGGCTATATATATATATATGTATATGAGGTGGCGCACTTTTCCTATGAATATTCACAGAGTTGAAGCTGCTTATGTCCATAGTGGATGGTTAACCGTAACTGCCAGCGCTATCTGTTTAAACAATTTATGTACAGTCAACAGAAAGCACACTTACAAACTTATATTCAGACAATACGCCAAATTAACTAAGCAATTTCAGTGCTGACACAACAACTGCAACGCTTAAGTCGATGTTGTTTAAGTGGAATTTGTTACTACCGGAAATAAATATTTGAAGGGCAGTAAGCCGTAACAACTTGTTAAGTTTCTGTGATGTATATCTCTTCAGAAAAAAACCCTGAACTCTACTATATCTCAGCTTCTCTGGCAACGTATGATGCAATAACCCTGAACTAGTACACACAACAGAAGGGCTGAACAGCCAGAAGCCTGACAAACGCGAGATTGATCCGCTGTGTTTATGACGTAAGATAATCGCACATGTTTAAGTTGACAGTCTAGACAGCACAGTCACCTGATTAATATAAAACTAACATACTGCGCCTACGTTCTACTGATTCAAGCGTAAACTTAGCTGGAGCTCAAATGTTACGGTATAATCGTCTACATTCTGCATAGAAAAGCCAGTAGACTAAAGTTGCACGATTTATGATTGTACAGCTCTAGTCGCATTCGTTCAAACATGAAAACGAGACATCACATCTAACACAAGTGAGAAGTTTAGCTATTACCATGGTAACTCCTACCTCACAACTAGCTACGTCTGTAGACACAGACCAGTGTATCACCACAACCAAGGTATCCTGCATACAACATAGGGAAGATTCTTGTCGGTCATTCAGATTGTGTATCAGTTGAAATTGTTCATTTCACTAACCAAATTTTGTGGTTTGGTGTCATGCTGTATGAAGATTACCAACTCACTTCGGAACTATTTGGATGTGTTTTGACCAGTCTTGTTTTAATACGACACTGATCATCCGAGTGAACTGGATCCCACTTTTAACTGTATATTACCTTTTTTTGCTTTGTCAAAGCAAACAGCGGTTGGGTGATCGATTATCTTTGCTCCTATTCAGAAGCAAATGTGTTTGTAACATGGATAGTACCGATGGTTGCTTTATAAAAATGACAGTCAATTAGGATATTTTTTCTGGAGAGGATGAACGTGCACTTTGGCACATGGGTACATGGGTAAACTTCTTGTCATGTGACTGAACGATTGATAGGAACAAGTGAGTGCAAATACCACAAGGTAACATAATCCTAACGGAAATGGACACCATGAGCCCGATGATTTTTCCGATCAGTAGCCGACACCCCGCTGAAGTTGTAGCTCTTTGCCTAATTGAACAGCTGATCAACTCAAAAACATATATCGTACTCTCTTAAAAACACACGAATATACTGGAGAAAAGTACGATCAAGCACGACTATTCCGAGTTTTATGCACAATCACACTGTAGGTAACAATGAACCAGACTTCCTGGAGGATTAAAAGACAGATTTTGACAAAAGTGTTCCTTGGTTTTGTAGTTCACTCTTATGCTTTTTTAAGCTGACTGGAGTAGGCACTCGCAGAGATGTCGAGAAATTTACTTGTGCTACGTTACTTTCAATTTGCATCCTCTAGTTTGTAGGAGAAACTGTTTGTTCATGTAAGTCCAACCAATCATTATGTTAGCGAACGCATTATGGGAAAAACTTAAGTGGATTTAAATTCGCATCAATATAACAAAGTCTTCTGAAAATAATGCATGGTCTATCAATAAATGGAACAAATTTTATGTTGTTGTAGATAAATAGTTGAACTATCACCTACCCATATCGCCATCAGAGTCAACAATTACCCAAAAGCGTAATTGCCCAGATATCTAATCGTTCACTCTCAATATTTTTTAATGTTGTCCTATCCCCTGAGTAAATCAACAGGATGCATACCAAATACCAACAAGGTTTGCTTCAGCTTTTTGCTGATTGTCGCACATATTCAGCATTGATAAATAGAAACATTCATAAATGCTTCATAAATTTGTTAAAATTGACCTAACCTTAATACAAGGAAACGTTTGCTACCCAATAGAAGACTTAATGTTGTTAAGCCAAAAGCACCAACTCCGAGGTTAGTCACTGGCGCAGCAACCTTGAATTAGTCACGTGACGTACAGCCATCACAAATGATATGCTACAAGAATCTGTCTAAATGGAGTCAACAGTTACAGCGTTAAAGTCCAAGCCCGACTTGTGCATCTGGAAACCAAATGGAATGTTCAAGCAGCTTGCCGAACGGGAACCCTTATAAATAGCAAAGCTATCTCATGGTTTCTGGTTAACCAGTAAATGTGCGCATTATGTCTGGCAGACTGTAATTGACTTAATTTTGTCCTCATGTTACTCTGACTTCGTTGACACTGTTCTAACTACGTTTTACTTCGAAATGTTACATAGGAAACAATGTTCTCTCTGACCTCCCTTTTTGTAAAACACCCTTCTACCAATAACTTTCCGATAAATGATTCCCGTACTAATCTTGGCATTTACGGATATTGAATCAGAGATTCCGATTTGTATATAAAAAAAGGCATACGAAGTTCCAGGAAATCACAGGAAATCATATATTGGAGAATTCAACGGCATCAAAACAACACTTTTTCAACAACTTGTTTCTTTGAAGAATCAGAATGATGTAACAGGGACCACTAACATTAACTAACAGCCGAACGTCTGACTTCTGCCAGACATACTGCAACAACTTCAATTCAGTGGTTACTACTTGGATCGCGCACTTACAATTGAGTAGAATTGAACCAATCCTACTGACTCTAGCTATAAAAGCAAAGCCTGACTGAACATAGTAAGCAGTAGTCGAATCAAAACAGCAGTTATGCACATAGTTTTCATTATCAAGTTGAGGCGTTGGTCAAGAGAAAAACTTTATTCAAGCACAACATAACACATCTCGACTGGTGCACTATGTTACTTCTCCGGCACTTTAATTGCTCACTGTTTCTAATTTGTGGTATGCATGTCAGTGACATTCGGCAAGTCACTGTGTATCTTTCCCTGAAGATATGTTCAGGGTAGTCTTGTAACTTATATAAGTCAAGAATTGTATTTGTTGGTTTAGCTTGTTTCATCTACTTCGGAATTTGGACTTTTCTCTATTTCACCATGCGTCAAGATAGTGCTACTATTTTCACAAGGAATTCCACTATAACTTGACATATGGATAGAACTCCGATTTGCAAATGACTTATAGCTTTACAAACTGAATATAAGCAAATTGTTGAAAGTCGTAACAGCATAAATTTTGGAAAACATACCCATCCATATAATCATATGAACAGAAAAACAGACATTAAGGGAAAAAGTCAGAAATGATTATATTAACAAACGTTATTCGCCCCAAACTGGAAGTAAACTAAGAGGTCAAGCACCTGTGTTTGACAGGGTTTATATTCTGTCATATTTTGATGCATACTAGTATCTGCACAGTATTTATCTATCAAAACCAAACTAGAACACAGAGGTTGACTGATGAAAACATAACACACAGACAAACACAAAATGAACATACGCGCTGATTCTGTCGAAGTTCATTAACATATTTCTGACAGACAGGTATCCAGGTCAGGCATAAAGAAATGCGAGGAGGGCAATGTTTCCGAAAGAAAAGGATTGGCTGAACATGCTCACAGACTTTCGCTCAGTAATGGGATTTTTTGCAGATGACTTTGTAGCTTTTGTTTCATGCTGATTTTTGCATCCTTATTGGGCGTTTAAATAGCGTGACTTAGCAATTGTTCAAAGATTTTCAGATCACGCACAATCGCCCCATAACATAGTCGATCAGGTCTCTATCACAATCCAATGCTTGTTTGGAATTCGAATTGGTTTACATAACCATTATATTTCCCTTCATACTAAGCCGAACTGTAGCAATAATTGTGAGTGACCAGCAAACTCGCATGTGTATGCCACCGGTTCAGTGTCACTTTGCGTTTGCGGGGATAAGAAATGAAACGTTTGAAAATAATAAACAACTCCTTTGCAAAGCTCGCATATGCTCCCTCGTATATACGGATAATTGTCTAAACTATCATTCTGACGACTACTTCTCGAATTTTATTATGCCCAAGAACTTCAAAGTTGCTGTTCCTCATTTTTTTGTTTGTTGGCTATACCAACTGTTGATCGTTGCTTTTCTCAATCACAAAAAGAATTTCGGATGATCCAGCTCAAAACTAAACATTATACCAAGGTTATTTTCCTACTGAAACCTACCCATTGTATGTCAGTCCGCATCGGCATTTACAACCATGACCTCCATGAGCATAAGGACAGCGAGCTGATCGATAACGAATTAGCAGTACAGCAGGCGTGCCTGAGTCATCCTATCCAAATGTTCGATCAAACTTTCATGTAAGTAATATTTGAAATAAAAAATCATGGAGGCCGAATTAAAGTTATTGTAGCTCCGTTTCATACAGTCGACAACCAGGTGATCAAGACTTCCCGGTTGGGTTACTTTCTTCATTGAACCAACTGAACACATTTGAAATCATTAATAGCAGTTCAAGAGTTTAAGTTATTTCAATCTGAACACCGCCTGCAGTTCATCATACCTTTCGCACTCAAATAAATCTTCCGGATAGCTCATTTAGAAAGGAAGCCTTGGTCTTCGAATTTCGCCGTTACTAAGACTTTTGATCAGCTCCCATCCTGATCGAACTTCGCACGCCGGTTGTCGTGCGTGTGGTTAGTTTATTAAGTACAACACCAGCAACCTCGTAAAAAGCATGACCAATTAATCATAATCAAACTGTCAACCACAGACTTATGTGTATAGAGCTAAGCTTGTTTACTCCTTTGGACTGAAAGATGGCCAAAATCCGTCTGTTCAAGGCATTCGGCAACCTCATGATCAAAACTTAAGTGTAAAAAATCACCTGTTGATCAAGCTTTGGAAATTCGGTTTTGTCACGACTTTATGAAAATTCGAAGTTCCAAGCTTCACTCAAACTAATACATGTAAATCATACAACGGAATACTATGAAAGCCGGAGAAACTGATGGTAAACGAAAACATTTGTGACGATCATTTGAGCAATCATCTGGCTTAATGCAAACTCCACGCAAGTTTGTTCGTAGCACAGCTTCCACTTAGTTGACTGTAACAGAAACGAACTTCCAATCAAGTAATTCTTCGTCGGAATGACAGACTTGACAGATTATTCGAGTTGAGTGCTCCGATGATACAGGCCTGAAGTTCAATTCAGACAAATACTATTATTGTTCAAACCGAAACTTGATCGCTAACTCCGATGGATTTACAGTACATACTTCGGGCACAAAATTACACCTCGGCTACATACTCCGAATTGTTAATTTTGGAATAACTAACTAAACAGCGTAATACCAACATTATTTCATTTTTTTGTAAGAAATCTATTTTATATATTGTCATATTTGATTACGAGGATGTAGATATAATGATGCGACAGAGAGCTAAACTGGAACTGCTACCACACACGTTTGCCTGGGAGAGACGATAAATGGCCTATTTTGTAAACTTCATCAATTAACCGTGTCACCTCTCCATTGAAGTAGTCCCACACTGCTTATCTGTAAGATGTGACCAGCGTTAATAGATAAAAGTTTGATGTGATTCTCAAATCTTTATAAACGTTTTAACGTTGGTGTTCTTGTTAGCCAAATGTTCGGAGTTACGATTTCCACAAAATAAATACCATCCACACATTATCTCAGGGGATGAGATTACTTAATTACCCTTCTACATTACTCGGCAGTTAAAATGCCAGCTGGATGGTATAAACGCAGTCGTGCTGCCGCGTCAGTTTTCTCTCCCGTAAACCGACAGTCGCGAATAAAGCATCCCTTTACTTCCCCATTTTAAACATTGAGTTATGTGAAAAACAACATGAAACACCACAAATCTTTTGTTTGGAATTGTCCAGTGATGATCTTTACATCGAATGTCTTGTATGTCTCTGAATGTCAGCAGTCGCCTCATCAAATGCTTTTCAGTTTACCTTCAGTCACTCGGCAACTTAAGAAGAACCAGATATAGTTCCGTGTTTTCATTTTTGGTGTTTTGTGGTGTTCTACAATTGACAGCTATGTTTGTCGATTTATTCTAAGTTATAGCTGTTAGTAAGCGTTGTGTGCTGACAATAATCATTTTTGTAGGCAAAATCTATAACCAGCTAGAATAACAGGATGATTTGGTGCGTATCTTACTTTTTCCTGACTCGTGAAGTATAGCAGTTTGTCATCTGTTCAGCCTACTCGGTCTCGTTCATCACTGCATCACAGTCTACTCAGAAGTATCACGACAAGTTCTATTTCTGCTATTAATGTAAAACCCTTGGTGCCCGTACCTTAGTAGACCACAGTTCATCTGCCGTCTGTTTGTTAGTATGAAGGTCTGCAATTGATATCACTGAGCAGTTAGACTTTAAGTGCAAACGGACTAACTTTTTTTATTCTTACCGCCCGTCTGGTAAACATGCTGTTAGGTGGCCAATTCCAGAATAGCTATTTCAGTGGTAGTGTACGCTGTCCAAATATGTTTGTGACCGTTGTCATGAATGATCAACTGGTAATACTTTCGGCCAAAGTCAAATCATTATCGAGTAGTCGGTCATTCGTCCGCTTGTCTTTTGATAACCGGGTACATCTGCTGCAGTTGGTATGAGGCATTTAAAGGTGTTCATCTACATTTTATCCCTGATTAGATTGCTACCCGAATTGCGCTTTAGCTCATTAGATTAACCAATCTCTTCAGTTGCTTAATAGCTTATGATTCAACTACTCAATATGACTGGTTCTTGAGTTCATTCTTTCAAGATCGCTTGAATACTCGAGAGGTGTATGTATTGTGCACTGACGAATTATGGACGAAATTCGAGTTTAGAGGGCACCTGGTGGTTGCTTGCAGTCCAAAATTAAACCAAGGTATGTGACCTGGTGGGTATTCACGGTAGTTGACGAAACGAACAGATAGATCAGTAAGAAATTCTCCTTACTGCATAGTACATAAAAGCTCAAAAACAGTTGTCTTCAATTCGATTAAAGGTTTTATATGTTATTACCTATCTGAACGACATCCATATGGCGAAAGATAAAAAATAAAAAACACAGCTATATCTTTTTACAAACGGAAGTGACTAGTTTCTATGCCATACTACATTTGTCTAAGTTGTTCTCTTAAGCGTCCGAACGATAGTTTCAGAAGCACTGTTTAAAGTCGAGTATGGCTAGAATGAATAAAGTGTCGAAAATGAGTTATTACTGGCTAGCGAAAGTATATTCAGAATATCGCTGAAAGCGTCAAACTAGAATTGACATTTTAAGCTTCTGTTCAACCATAAGGTGATTCATTAGTTTTATTGAGTTAGTGGCCGGTAAGTCACAATTCGAAGTGATTGTATTTAACTACCATTTGCACGTAAGAGGGCTGAACGTCATTATAGAGTGGACAAAACTAACAGCAGAGTAGTTTGTATGACCCAGAATTAAGTATACTAAATGCGTCTTAGTTTCATCTGAAATATGTAGTATTATTACACAATATTTGCGAACATTTCTCAGTAGTTGATAGTCGGCAAGTATGAATTCGTAAAATGGTTCACTTCACTGTTCCCTATCAATAGCAAGCTTAAGCTCGGATGTGAACCAAACCTTCAATGGCACAGATCGATATGTACGACGGAATCACTGTCAGTTTAGTACCCTGCAAATGCGAGATACATTCGATCTCTTTTGAAAAAAACAGTGCATTCCCCAACAATTCATTGTAGGTTTTATATCATAAGTAAATTAAATATCAATCCCATTTGATTGCAGCAGTTGCTCTTGCGTGGGCTTCCTAGCCAGACCATTTCAAAAAAACCATTAGACTTTATTTTGTTTCAACCAGGGTTGTTCAATAGTGTATGCACTTGCCCGGATTTAGCTTTGAATCCAGACCACCTCCTTGTAAGACAAAAACGTTGACCACTGCATCATTGATTAGACATGATCAACTGGCGACCATCTGTCTGCGTTACGTTGCTTAAGCTTAATCGGACTCAAATAATAAACCTGAAACACATGAATTAATGATTTAATCGACGTCCCACATGAAGAGAGTAGAGGTGACTGGTTAAGGAACGGGAACAGGGTGAATGCAAAGGGGATATATGAGATGTAGTATGTTATATGAAGACCGTAAAAATGAAGCCCCAGTAATCATTACTTTGACCACGTCTTCATACAGCAAACATGTTGACCACCGCATCATTCTATCCCCACCAAATACGACCGAATTATCATACCTGAAGGTTCAACCACATTCCCGTATGAGTACTAATCAGGCTGTCCTATCGTCTTGATAAAGGACACAGTTGCCGTCTGTTAGTTGATTGTGATCAATGTGACAACCGCGCACTCCAAACTGACCTATCAATCCCAGTCTATTCTTTCGTGAAAAATGTATGTACAGTTATTAACCTGATAGATTTTTTCACCAGATGAAATTGGCCTGAAACAGACGCTGAGAAAAGTTGTAATGAACTAGTGTATACAGTTACAATTGTGGAAACAACTTATTTCGTTCAACAATATTTTGAAACATTGCTTGAATGTTTCGATTGTGAGCCAAGGGGGAAACTTATTCCGCGCTGACGTTCTTTCCCCGTTGGTTTTGTGCCATAACGTCAGAATGGTAGGGAAGTTTTCATCATCCAACAAACCATTGAAACTGGGCTGTCTACACACTGATACAATATTAATGACAATACGTCAGCTTTCTCTCTAATTATTAGTTCTGTTGATCGGGAAAAACGTGAGTGGTAGACACTCCATGAACATTCAATAAATGCTAGTGTATCATGTGCACCAGTCACAACTGCGCAAACAAACAAGATTCACAACATCACCTGTTATTCCATCAATCCATGAACCTTCGAAATAAAAAGCACACGAACGTACTCTTTCGGTAGTTCAACAGTTTGTCAAACGTTCAACACATGGTTCAGTGTTGTGAGAGGGAAGAAAATCTACGGTGAGGTGCATGTATATCCTGGCTGTGAATCACTTTCGTTCATAGTCCACCAACCAAACTGTGGTGTCCTGTGTCACAGACACTAAGTAAATTGAAAACAGCAGTTCACCGTATTTTTGGGATGGAGAATTCCAACGAAGTGAACTAAGCGTGGAATTCTTGAAGTTCATAATGTTATTTGCATTGCACAAGTTTAGCTAAATTTGCTTAAACACATTTGTAAAATGATCGTGGATCATGAAGAGCTTATTAGGTCCCAGCATGAAGACTCCGGGAAACAGTTATGCTCAAACTTTTCCAACACTGACGATGAAACACATTTCGCAATTTCGTTTGTCTCAGTAGACCTATCATCAGAAATATTGTTGCGCCTTGCAATCAGATGATTGAAATCTTTCGTAGAGTATTCAGTATGTCGCTATTTCAAAGCCTATTGACATTCCTTAATATAAATATCTTCTTCTCAGCGGGCGTTCAGCACGAGTATGTATCCAGGTTTCTGAGACGCCTGCAATCAGACTCAATAGTTAATAGAAAACCGCCGAAACTCCGGCCAACATCTTCATTAAATGTTTTATCCTGCATGCAGTAATGACTTATCCAGGCAACTTTTCCGCGTATTTTCGCAATGAGCGCAAGCTGGAGGTGCAATATGAATTTGTATACTTGTGATCCGAAATCCGGTCGTCCTATGCAATGTATCGAGAGCGCGCGCTGTCCAAAATATTTGATTTTGATTTTGTATTCCTTCTCAAGGTTTACATCTCTCCCGATAGATGAATTTGAATTGGTGTACATATGAGAAAATGTTGTCAGAGCTGGTCTGTCTCCGCGATTAACTGTTCTAGAAGAAATTGCATAGCACATTTCGGGATATAGTGTCTACTCAGGTGCATTGGTGACCTACGGAGGATTTGTCGGAAAGCTGATCGCTTGAAGAATAGAGTTTATTCAAGAAAGGTTATTCACGTGGAAAAAAAGTAGATGCGCAAAAGTAATTCCGATTGACAGTGCCATTAGTGTCCATTTTTATCTACTCAGCCGAATCTAGTTTTAACTAAATAATCCTGTTGTTCCACAATAACACATTTGCAGATGTTAAGTATGCAAATTCGACACCGAAAACTAGAATAAACGTTACAATTTGAACAACAGTATTTATTGCGTGAACTCAAGTGAAGAGTTGTGTCCGTCTATTGAAAATCAACTTGGTAAAGAACCGCAGACATAATGTAGTAATGATTATAAGATTCAGGAAATTTTGCCTGTTATTCGGGTTATAGACTAACAGCAGCTTGCGTTTGACGACAGCGTACGAAAGTTGCTCAACGGGAAGACCATCTACCTGCAAATTCGAACCTGAACTCTCAGTGGAGTATAGAGGACACTAACTAACCACCGAGCACTGTGATAAGTTAGCGCATGGTTCAGTCAGCATGAGGAATTCTGTGGCAACAATTGTACCGAGAAATCTTAATCATGGGGCTATCCATCAAAGTTAGAACGACAACTAATATTTCCTCTGGTGGGCATTAGCGAAAGTCAGAGATCAATTTCGTTTAATTAAACGGAATGCTGAACACTACTCACGGAAAGTTTTAGCTGAGCTTTGAAATCACGAGTATTCGATCCTGTCTGCTGCAAAAATACTGGTATCTTGGTTAAAACTCTGTCTTCAAAAGGACATGGGACATGGTGCACATTCTGTTTAGGCAATAGCTCGCGTTACTGGTTAGTTCTATTAAACTTGAAACTCAAATCTAGGGATTCCGCTTCCTTTGTGTCAGCCTGAAGTCCTATCTAACTGTAAGGACTGTGATCACCAGTGCACGTCATTCCATTTGTAGTAATCTGAATCTTCTAACTAGGATCAATAATTTAAGCAAATAGTGTTAACTGTTCTCCATATCGTCGCTAGTAAGTGGGCGTCAGTATTTGAGAACATATCGCCTGTTTGAATGTTCAAGACATATGTGTGTTACTAACATAATGTAAGTCTAATATCTGCTATTAGTTTTTAACATCATTCATACACACAAACCATGACAGCTGTGCCAACCGTTGCCGATTTTACTTCTAAACAAAGTAAAGTGTAAAATAACTGATCGATCGAACTCGTTTATGACAAAGTTCACAATATACATTGTTTAAACTACCTCAATAAAGTATGTAGTTAGCATCGAACAAGTGTTTGTACAACGTTCATAGACAGAACATTGTTCCTGAACATAAGTTAGTGATGTGACTGACGATACTTTATCTGACCGCTTCCGGTGCCTAGCTGATGGGTTTCGTGTTATCCACAAGGTTCTTAATATATAACTGGTCTATTGTGTTCAGCATATCACAACTTATCATGGTTCAGACGTGATTTGCATTCCGCAACGTGTAATTCAGTAACGTAATATTATGCTTGTGCCAACAAAACGAGATTGCCTAGATGTTGCATTCGTTCGATTGATGGCTATCAAAGCAGTTTTAATTACCGACATAAGTGAGGCACTACACTTTATCCTTCAATGTATCTAACCATAAAATTTCACACATGCGACAATGTAAATTAGTCTAACTAGTTTTCAATAGGTTGTATTTTTGCTAAATATGTTAACTGTGTCACCCACGAAAATATATCAAACACAACAAAGTTCAAGGTATGTAGAAAGGATTTTAGATACCCCCTACAATATGTTCGTTTATGAAAGTAAGTTCTGGGCTGCATTTGGCCTGGTAAATCCCGATATGATTAAAGAAAACATTGCACATAATGAGTTAACCATCCGACAATTATAATATAATAATTACGTGGAATAACTGAACAATCAATGGTCTAACAGGAGGAATCAAGCAGTGCGTAAGTTAACTTTTGGACAAATGCATCACAAAAACGACAAAGTAGTGAACAAGACTTGCTTTTCTGTGTTTGCTCATCAGGCTAATTAAAAAGCAATAAATATGAAAAACAGTAACTGGGGTGAGTCAGAAAACCGGTCAATAGAGGTTACGGATCAGTATTGTAGGTGAGTGGAAAAGTGATGGATTGAAGTGGTCCACACGTTTGTTGACGTAGTCTGGAATGGGAGCTTTTGGTAGAGAATAGTTTGTCAGAGGATGTCCTTGTTTACAAAACTGTCCACAACTGCATGGCTGATTGTAGACGTGGAATTCTGAGGATACCTAAAAATGCTACTTTCATGCCAGTTGTGTGTTCGTCTGTACTCCACAAATTCTTCGTAAACTAACTGTTGACAGATTTGCCTGTACCTTTACTCAGCGATCTTGCATACGTCTTGGCAATGAGCTTGGCTAGGCTTCTCGTCTGTTTCCAGTATACCTTACACGTGGAGGTGAATCGATGTATGACCAGAGATTCACGACGGAAAGATGATATATATGACCCACTAAAACAACAGATTGCATTCTTGCAAATACTCACAGAGTGTCTGCCCGCCGCGCCATCATGTCATGCTTCACAGTTTCTATTATATCTCTTTTTAATGAGATCGT
This sequence comes from Paragonimus skrjabini miyazakii, assembly GCA_014338405.1. NCBI lineage: Eukaryota > Metazoa > Platyhelminthes > Trematoda > Plagiorchiida > Troglotrematidae > Paragonimus > Paragonimus skrjabini miyazakii. Next base: position 124,031 of record JTDE01000483.1, read on the forward strand.
CAAAAGGATATACTTTTGAGTAACCAAAGGCTTTGAGCAAGCTCATTACTGCTTTCGTGTTTTAAATGATGAAAACTTCCGGAAAACAGCTTCACAAAGATTTTCGAGTCCATTTTACCTCATTTTTTGAGGTTCAATATGTTATACATTGCTCCTTGTCTGTATCAACCGCAAAGTACACAACTTCCACTTCGTCAAAGGTAAGAAGCAAACAAAATGTGTGCAGCCGTCTATTTACGTCCGCCCAGAACCACCAGCATACCGTTTTGCCACAATCTCTGAGGTGAACACCATGACTGCATGACAACTATTCATAAATTTCAAAATAACTCATTGATTATTTACTTATGAGTAGTAGAGGATTTTGCTTTTCATGTGGATTGAACATCACCCACAATTGATCGCAGCTGTTGCATTCCCACAGACCTTCCAGTCGACCCATTTCGAAAAGAAGCACTAGACTCGAGGTTCGTTCTCATCAGAGCTAGTCAGTAGTGCACATCCTCCTCACTGCTGGGACAAATAATGCAGTCACGTTGTTCATGAGGCAACCGTGATTACCACTGCGCCATTGACCTCACGTTAGGCACGACCGAATTATCATATGTGAACACTCAACCACTTTCGCTTGTGAGTGATGATCAGGTTGCCCGATCGTATCGAGAGGAGACACAGTTACTATCTGTTAACTCCAACCGATGACCCCTCGACTAGGACTTCTCTCCAAGTTGAAATCACAGAAATCATTGACTTGTTGAGCGGTATTTGATTACTGATGAGTAATAGTGGATTTTGATTTTTCTATGGACTGAACATCACCCACAATTGATCGCAGCTGTCGCATTCCCACAGACCTTCCAGTCGACCCCTTTTGAAAAGAAGCACAAGACATTGATTATTTATTGAATCGCATCTTATAATAGTATTCTCCATAAAGTTAGCTTGAAAATGTTAGCAGCGCGTTCATTTTTAAAAACTAATGTAAGAACTAAAATTTCTGAATGAGAAAGTCATGATCAGTTTATTCCACTCTCTTTTCGTTTAACCTAGTATCCGTGTGGAAGGAATTGTATGACAGAAGTGAGCTCGAGATTGAACTCGTTCGTAAGATTATCAGTGCCAGTTTGATAAGAATAAATATAGCCAGAGACCTTATCAACGGCTTCGAATCATGTATCCATTTTGGAAACTGACTTATTACCAGAAAGGTTTTGATAATATCCACAACTTTAACCATGTTCTTCCGGAAATGCTTACACTTCTGTTTAACCATTGTTTTCACAAATCTTCTAATCCACTTCATAGGATCGTGATATACCGGGAGATAGTTTTGCATCGCACGAGGTATATTTTCCAAACAATTATATCGGAACCAGACTTGATTTGATTACAATGTTTTACGTTATTTATAGCCTTTTTACCGGATCACATAAGTGTCAAGCTACTTCCTGACTGCCTTATTGTTAATGAACCCGAATTAAGGACTGTAAGTGGTGAACATTGATCTTATCTTTAACGCTGCGATAAAGATTTCCTATCAATCGTTTCAAGTGCAATTATCACATAATCGATTCTGGTTCCTGTTGAACATCACAAATAATAAACAACCTTGACCTGTTTGGTTGCTTTACTGAATCGTCCTGGTTATGCCCGAATCACAACTCATTTGCTCACAAAATTGGAATGACTGTCTTTTGCTATTTAAATCTATTAATCAGTCATATTTATCAAAAAGTTATAAATTGGACTATCAAACAGAGAATGAGGGCATTGTGTACAGTTTATAAGAAATCAAGGCGTAAAATTCCAGGCGTTCACTACACTGTCATTACTGAAACAAACGGGATGCCCAGTTGAGGTGTTTCGACATCTCAGTCGCAAATGAAAACCGGAAGTTCGGAACTGTTATTAGCTGAATTGTGAAATTAAATAGCGCGATGCCTACCACAACACAGGTTTCCACGAGTTTTCAGTCATCGTCTGACCAACCTTGTAGGTGTTAGCACGAACAAGCATCTGTATAATGACACAATACCCGGGCATCGTCAATTGTGCCAAACAGCGTCCTATATCTTAAAACAGTACAGTTGTATCATCTGACTTCAGCTAAGCTACCAAGCGTGGTTTTCTCTACTGGTTAGATGGACAACTTCAATTCGTAGTACAATGACCTTTACGGGTGGTCACAAACGTTTGCTACACTCAAGTTTGCCGAAGCCGGTCGACCGATAGGCTTATAAGAGTTATTGGCTTAAACCATTTGCAGTTTGTGTTGCAAATCACACAAATGTGTTCGACTGACGGGTACTTCAGGAACTCTTGGAAAGTCGGTTATCTGTCTGAATGTGATAGAATCTGATAGATAGTTTTACAGGTAATATTCACAAGTAAAGTTCAAAATAAGCATACCTGAAAGCCTGTATTAAGTAACCTTTATTGATTAATTTGTAATATTGAAAAATAAACCCTTCATGGTGCAAAATACATATTATTGATTTGTCTTGAACTAACCCAACTCGACTGTTTTGTTTTCTGAGACCGCTACAGAGCGAGACAAAGCCTAGTCCTCTCTACCGGCCCAGGGAGCACTTCCATACAAGTAAGTTCACCACATCACATGACAACACTCAAGGCAATCGAACGCTACAGAGTGTTTACTCGCAAAATAGGATATAAGTAACAAACCGGGGTTGAACGCATGTGACACTGAGGTAAATAGTGACACCATCGTGAAGACTACTCGGAACCGTGGGGTTCGCTAACGTCAGAAAACAGGTCATGGCGGAAATGGCGAAGGAAGAAAGTGCATTGTAAACAGCTGCAGCAATTTTATAGAGCATATGTATAAATAATATAAGTTGAAGACCACAGTTAAGTTTGTTGTTCTAAATTTCAAAACAGTCAGGTAAACTTATCACCTTGTTGATAACAGAGGCAAAGAAGTCGCACCGAATATGAGACACACTAAAGCAATATTTTCGAATTAATTCGCCACTTCGCGGAAATAAACGATGCAAAAATGATCAATTAACAAAACTGGCAAGATCTGAGAAAATAATGGTGATTTCAATGAGCTATTCATGACTTACCAGTCATCCGTTAGTCATCTTTTTCAGAGTGATGAATATAAGATGATAAGACGTTTTAATCGACCGGTCTAACTCAAGGACAACTTTGTCACAAAGTTGAAAAAGAGGGGTACCTTACCGCTAGATTGACGAAACCAGTTACAACATTTCATGCTTCAGACATTACTAAATTGAATCATACATTGTGACAAGATGTCGTTGTCGAGCAACTGTACAAGTCACAAGGTTAGTGCTTACACTCTAACGATTGAATTATCGTATTAAACGCGGGGTTGATTTCAGAGTTTCCTGCAGTATGATAGAACACGGTTGGTAAAATGTAGGGCTACGCAGCCTAATGTTCATTTGGCTATTTAGCAGATAACGCAGGCTCAAGCTAACGGTCAGCGGAAACCACATTCATTAACAGCGCTAGCACTCGTGTTCTATTAAATTGATTTCTGTTTTCCAAAACAACATAATGAACTTTGAACGACTACAAAAATAAGTGCAATCGCTTTCTCGACCGGAACTCGAAATATAAACTCATTAAAAAATGGGGATATAACTAATCAAAACGCACATAATTTGGCAATTGAAACTGTTGCACCAATGTTGTGTATCGATTTTGGTGGACACTCTGGATCAGGAGTCCAGCTGGCAACATAGTTGCTTGTGTTTAATAAATCTCTCTTTCGACAAAAAACACAACTAATAGTGTGGTTATCATTTTTTGCAAAGCAAAATGTATTCTTGCCTAAAGTCAAGAGAAGTGATTCAACCCATCCATCCTTAACGAAGTACAATTAGCAAAATGATACAACGCCGATTTGCATACGAGGAGGATGTTCCAGCTAATCTGGTCATTCAATTCACCAGTCGAATAAGATGGCCTTTGATAATTAGCACTCAAATTTAATGGCTGTTGGGTAAAACGGTTGCCAGATCTGTTTGCATTGACTTGCAAATTGTCAATAATAGTTACGGTCGTCACGGCTGTATAAAATCGACTAACATTCAGGAGGGCTCTTCTATTTAGGTTCACAATAGTGATGTACACTTTGTTTTGTTTCTACTAAGGCTCACCAGTATTTAATGCATTATCCAGTTTAAGTCTGCTTCTCGTTTCCTGCCAAATATGAATCACATGCTTCTGATCGGTTAGCTTTGAAGTCAAAAAGTTAACTTATCCCGGATGTTCATGGGAGCATAGCTATTGCAAATAGTTTCTACATATATAAATTCGGAAGATACAATTCATTCACGTCAATATGTCTATATGGATGTGCTTGTGTGTGCGTTTGTGCGGAGGGCTATACTGATGCGAACGTATTTACGACTGGCGTAAACGAGCGCTACAATGTTTGACTAGTCATTATCAGGCGGAAACCGGTATTCGACACACCAACCAGTCAGTCGGGCAGGCTAGCCATCTATATCTTTCGTCACCATATTGTCACTGTGTACTTCAGGTGCGTCTGTAAGTCAGCTTGGCCTCTACACGACTGTTATTGGCTGTCATACCAACGCCACTATGTGTGGTTGTGTGTATCGTTCGTTGTTGGTGTTGTGGTGTGCCATTTTGGTAGGCATAGCCAAAATGGTAGGGAATAGAGAATGGGGAATATTTGAGGGTATGGGTGGCTGTTCACTCATGCGTGTGTGTGCACGTGTCTGAATACCGTACCGAGCGTGTGCCACATGTCCGTACACAATGTGGCAGGATTACTCCATTGGCCATTTATCGGTCTTGTCGAAGATATTTTATGTGTACGTTTATGTGTGCGTTTGCTTGTATATGCATCTGTGTGATAGGTGGGTGGGAGTGCATAGTGGAAACTGAGTTAGTTTAACAAAATGATCGGACAGCAAAATTTTGTCGAATTAATTTGCACCCTAGCCACCGCAACCACAGTTACCTCGATCGACCAATCCCTTCCTGGGCCAACTGTGCAGGCGTGTCTACTGAGGTGCGTGCATTCATTGATCCGAAGCCCGGCTACCATATCCGGAGTGTGTTGCAAATACCGCCAAAATTGACCAATGTATTCGTTACACGTGGACTTTCCTGCACCCGAAACAGCTTACTGCATTACTTCTGTGTGCTTACCTTCGAATGCAACTCCAAATGTTTACTGTAAACATGTGATTAGTATCGATACTCAATCAGGCCCCTACTCACAGATGTGTAAACAACGCATGTGTTACGATCAACAATAGCATTAGTCCATTAAGGTGGAACCTAAATCTGACCCATCATTTCTGAATCGGTTGATCATGCCCAACGGCCCCATTTTCCCATCCTACGGTTACTACGCTGTATTCCTCTTCGGTAAGTACCATTTGCTTCAAAGCAGTTGAGTGATTCTTTATTCGCAATCGATTTAAATAGGTTGGGAGTTGGACTAAGTGTGATATAACCGAGTGCCCGAAACTAAGCATATGAAGTCAATCATATATTACGTTTTATATCTCATATACGTTGACGTTATCGATCACGGCAAACATTTCTCCTGACGAAGATGAGTTAGATGTACGAGAAGAAGTGAACATATGACAAATAGACGAAGACGTTTCTAGGGTGTGTAAATGAGAATTGTTCGATACAAGCAAACCTACATTATGCACTTCATCATTGTCTCCCAGTATGTGTTCACCGACAGGCAATCGTCATCGTCGGATTAAATATCGGTCGCCCCATTCAATTAATTATTCAACAATGATGTTCCCCTTGGCAGTTCTGTCCAGATTGTTATGACTATCGCTGATAAATATTGCATTTTATCTTATCACCGACACATTTTAACTTTGGCAATTACTGTAATGAGTGCATCTATAAAAGCGAGGATAAGTGAAACTACATAGACGAGTTTAAAAAATCTCCGAATCCAAACCTCGTTACCAGAGCGGTTCACATTTATTTAACCTGAACGTAATCGTAATGAACAATCCATCTAAAACAATCAGTTTGTCAAATTCTAGCGGCCATTCTATCTAGCACATTGACCAGTCAGTTGGTTTACTTTCTTCTGTTGTAAATATTTTCCTACCCCATATTGTAGGTTGGTATTTCCAAAGCTCGCTCAGCTTACTCGTCTAAGCCATATAAACTCCATCCTGTTACCCTCTTGTTACGCCAATTGAGTCACATCAACTAGCATAAAAAATATATTTCTCTTTAGAAATCAAAGCGAAATATGTGTCTGGTATAAACATATCAGACTAGCAACATCTGGCCAACAGTGTCAACATATGCAAAATCGATTAATCCAAACCGCCTCTCATTCACCTCGTGCAGCCTAACTATCTCAGCCATGCCACATATGACATCACGGCGTTTAGAAAGTTAGGTCGGCCGATCCGGAAAGGCTGTCTTAGATACGAAATTATTTATGGTTATCGTGATAAGTTATACAACAACTCTTGATCTGCTTACCGATGTGTCAGTCAAAACTGTCGTCAGTTTTGTGCATTGTAGTTTAAGTGTATTGCGTGGGTGTCGCATGTGGTTATATTCGACTGTCTCAGTGAACCTTATAATTTGGGAATTCCGGTAGTCTGTGGGGTTTCTGGGGAGATGTTTGATTGCTATAACTTAGGTTGTAGCTCTCCTATTGGGTTAGATCATGCGGCTATTCGTTTCGACCCGAGATTTCTGTGGCAGAACGCCTCAGTGGTGCGTAGGGCTTCATGGTCGTGACTTGAAGTATATATTGTAAGACAAAGGTGTTGGCTATTGCCCCAGGTACTTCGATTGCAGCACACGCGGATTAACGCATGTAAGAAGTCAAACATCTTAGCGTTTGCAGGATTTATCCGATTTCTTTAAGGTGAGATAGAGTAACTGTCCCGCAAACTCTAGTCGATAGCCGTGTATCAAGAAGTATCCAGTGAATATTAAATCACAGGTTTCATTCAAGTTACCCATGAGCTTTGAAGAAGAAAAAGATTTGGAATGATGATTCGTGGAGGAAGCCTCTAAGCAAATCTGTCACTGTGTAAAAGCAGGAATTAGTATTGAGTAATTCTCAGTTTCCCTCAATAGAAATACGCCACAATTGCAGACGTTCAACTAGTTTACGAAATTTAGAAACCCACAATGTTGTCAGATGCAATGATCAAATGATCCTAGACTTTGAATTACTTGCCTCGCAGTACTACATCGCCCTATCATAACATATTACTCCATGTTATTTCAAGACAATCTACCAAACCCGATTCTTGTTTCGGTTAGAACCATTGCTTTCCCCACGACAAAAAACAACAACCCCATGGGTGTACTCATTTGTGTTACAGGCAAACAACATGTATGTTTGTTTCTAAGCTCCTTCCATGCTGTGACTAAAATATTGAGAAACTTGAACAAGCTAACAACATGTCAGTTATTCCCAAAACCAACTAAGTTACAAATGTAACTATAAAAGCAATAATGGTTTTTTGTTTTTATGAGGATTGGTGAAATAAACACTGCACATAAGTTGTATTTATGAGCTAATCGCGCGATGTTTTTTTTCGTATAAACAAATACATAGTTCCTTAAAATGGCAGTTTCAGGATGAAACTGTTCTACAAAAAAGCCAATAACATTTCATTCATCTAGTATGTAAATTTCGGTACCCTGCTAAACTTACTTATGTGCTACACTTTGACTCACCTATACTTGCTAGTATTTTATATTTCAATTGTTCTGCATTCCGAAACTTACATCTTTAACCGCCCAATACATGCCAAGTAATCGTGCTTAAGATAACGCGGAACAAAAGGGAGTTTTTACAGTCCCACGTTTGTTATGTCATTAACTAATACATGCCGAATAGACGGTTTATCTACATACGAGTCGTTTAACCTCAGAGAACAAAGCACATGCAAAGGATGAATATCGTCTAGTGTAAAACACTGAACCGTTTTCCCATAAATTTCCGCTGACAGTTTATTCATTGGTTAGCAAGTATTTAGCAAACACATTAGTGCAACATTTCTTTAGTACAAGCATATTATATACGGCGGTAGAAAATGTACACATATGAGTGAAATGCATTACTCTCACACATCGTAACGACCATTGAGTGGTAGTACCATCAGCTTCCCCCAGACACAAACACCTTATGAGCTGACTACGTTTTCGTGAATGTCTCGTCTCCGTTTTTCATCTTTTGATGTCAAAACTGTGGTTGTTCAACAAAGATATATCATTCAAGTAAAACATCTCGATTCCTCATCCATATTAAGTTCACTGGCGTAATCAGTGAGCGATACGATCGTTATATTTCTTTGCCCTACGGGTGATCAAATTCCAGCTCACTAGAAGTAACGAGTCTGTAGAGTTTGAGGTTCAAATTAAAATTACATTGATCAGTAGGCCTGTATACAAATAAGTACAGTAAAGAATCAATGCAATCGATTGAGTTAACAACTCGACATTAATTTCATTGATCCTTTTGAGTGTAGCTATCGTCCGTTCTAGTATACGCCAACTATTCCTATTGAATATCAGGGAAAACCATAATGAGCAACACTTTTAATGGAGATTCCCACTTTCACACCCTTGTGCTTAAACACTCAGCCGTTGTGGTTAGCCAGCATTATTGAGCACATTGGCTGTGGTAAATCGATAATCTCAGATTCAGCCTCAAAATAACACCTCTTCAGCCAGCAGCTTCAAATTGTGAAAGTGTCAGTAATCAGATCACAATAACATTGGATGCCGACCTTTAATAGCTTCAATTGTCTGTTAGGCAAATCGACCTCTGGTGAAAGTTACTAAGCCAGATTGATGTCATACAGCATTACCGCAATATAATCGCCACACGCTCATCCCGTGGAGAATCAGTAGAACTCAGTGAAATGCAGATCAACAGATGACTTGCACAGAACACGGACTGGCCATACTTGAATGCGCCGTAGAAAATAAAACATATGTAAACATGTAGAAAAATCTCTTCTAATTTCTTAGTAATCCTTAACCACAGTAGGCAGGAACAGTTTAACATATTGCGTATGAACCAGCAATACACAAGGAATCAACAGATGTTCAGTGCTATGTGCCCGTTGTTGCCACGGACGCAAGGTAACCAGCCGTCAACAAACCAGTAAAAAGTCTACATGGTACTGTTGAGAGCGCCACCAACGGGTTGCTCATTTACTTCAAGAAATATTCTCGGTATCTCCGGGTCGCTTATCCTATCTGTTATGTCGTCACATTCTCATATGATAGAATTTGTCGAAACAGCACATACCACAAGTCTTAGGCTCTTATTAGAAACTTACTTCATATATCGTTGCTTTTAAGATTGCAGACTGTAGGCAATTTTCCACTGCATTTAGAAATTTTGCTATTTATGACATTGTTCCAAAATTTTAAATCTCCTTTAAAAGAAACATACATACTGCCGGCCTCTTAACAAAGTGATGTTTACGGTTTTCCCTTTCTCATGTACTATTTACCATTGTAATAGACCAGTTGTACTTAAAATCGATATCTTTACTTATCAGCGCAGTGAAAGTAGATCATATCTTAGCGAGTCAATAAGACATGGTTATCAAAATGTAAACGTATGGATGCTTATATTCTCTGCATTTGGTCCATTTGTCAGACGGTACACAGGCTAACCGCATGTCATTTTGCTGGATCAAGTAGTTGTAGCTTTACCCCAAACGATTTCTTGTTCTGTATGCACTATACAAGGAATGTTTTCAGCTTTTTAACTGCATTAGAAGAGCCTCAGGAGCCACCTTTTAAATGTGTACTCTGTTACCTGGCAGTATCCGTAGCGTACCAGAGTGAAATATTTCAGGCTACTATGTCAATATAAAATGATCCTAGCACTTCAGGTTAGCATGCAACGTTAGTGTGTTAGATAAATTGGTAAGTTGATTGAACGGAACCGAATAGAATATTTAAAAAACAGTTTTCAATAACATTACTTCAAATGCTATGAAAATGGGCGAGAAAATTCTGGGCTGCTCACTGGTCCCTTTGTGAAGCAGGGATAACATCTCTAAAAATTCTATTGAGTCAATGTTGAAAAACTTAATGAAACAATGTTTCCGATAAGTTATTATATGTTCAATTAATTTAATAAATTAGGCAGCAGGTAACTGAAGCATTTACGTTGTCACAGAACTTCGAACATTTAAAAGTTTAAATAAACGCCCACGTAATTGATCACTTACATCAAGGGTAATCGAGTAGTGAGCCGTTATAATGCTAGCACTTTGGTAGTTGTGACACGTCAGTATTTGAAACAAGCTGCCTCATGGGGATTACTTCGATTATTGCAAAATTATGGATTACTAGTTAAAACGACATTGCGTGCAGAATCAAACAATCATTTCCAAACCGTCGAATACAACGTGTACATAAAATAAAAGTCTCATGAAAATAGGGAGCCATTAAAAAACTTTGCAAGTATAAATGATAGTAGACGTGGGACCATTTGCTTTGTTCACATTTTCGAACACTAAGCGATATGCCCTAATAAAGTTAAGAGGAGACAACAATGAATTCCTTATCACTAGCAACCATTCCCCTTATATTATTATCCCAAGGCTTCAATGGTCAAAATGTTTACAATTTTCCCACGATACATGAGTCTATTTTTTTTTCATTCAACGTTATGTAACGTAATTATAGGGAAACTTTACATTTCCTCTAAACTTGTGGCCACTGGATGCTGTATTATTTTTGGCAAATAAAAACTGTATTTACCAAGATCATGTCAATACGTTTGGCTGATCATCTTAATGTGTATCGACCGGCAAATAACACCTGCAACATTAGAAAGGTTCTGAGATGAGAACCGTACTTCTATTTCGCTACGACAAGGTGATCACGTACCATGACTGAATGGAAACAAAGTAACGTTTAAACAAATATGTTTAACCTTACAGTTTAGTTTACGTTTAACGCCGTACCTAACTAGCTCAAATAAAGGTAAATAGCTGGAAAAGTGCAATTCTAAATTGCCGTTTCAGGAACTGACATGTCAGTATCCATGCGGTTGCGACCCGCGGAACGACAGAGGCCAACGTGATAAAACGGACACTAAAGAAGACTCTCTATGAAAGCTAAACAACGGACACTACGGAAAGACAGGGAAGGTAACCTCATTTAAGTCGGCACGAAATTCATTGACAAACGGAGTAGATCAAACATTTCTGCGAATCATCAGTGTTGTGGCAAAATTTCTATGAACGAAAAGAAAGCAGTTGAAAGTTGAGAATTTGTGAAGGTATTAGTGATATATTCTCCGAAGTTTAGTCAATGCTCCGTAGTAAAATATAAACCACCCTCCATGGATTTTATGTAATTTATTGCCTGGCTTCAGTGAACGTCTTCTTGGATACACATTAAAATGCAGCTGCCTACATTGCCATATTTGAGAATCCCGAGTACCTCTGGCTTGATAACCAGGCCGAAATACCAGTCTTACTGCGGACTGCGCCCATGTGAATCCGGAAGGTCATCAATCTTGGAATGCATTTTTCTGAAACACTTCGAAACGTCCGTTTTGCGCTTTGCGGCAAAATGGACAGAAGAACTCTTAATAGTTCGTCGCTCCCGTTTACCCCTTTTCATAGCTCTTATTGTCAAAATACATTAATAAGATAACATTTTTTGTGGATCTGATTAACATTGCTTTAAGACATCGGCATAGGAAAAATCACTTTACAAAAAAACATATTGAGTTCAAACAGAAATTTTGCCGACCTTAAATTTTGTTTCGAAGTGCACTAGTTCGATTGACCAAAGCTATACAATAATATTTTTGCGGATTTCCGGGAGACTTTGTTTCCAGACTGCTGACTTAATGTACAAGCGCTGACATCAGTTAATTTATTGTTTTCCGATACATATGCAAATGAATTTTTAAACCGGTTGCAGTCTTTGTGCATGTGGGCTATATACACTGTGCGATCAGTTGCAAACAACATTCGCCTTTTAGCAGTCTGAACCCAAAAAACTTATTTGCAAAAACATAGATGAATTTGCCTAAGAAGGACAATAAATGTGGGAAAACTACGGAGTCTTGATCATGGGATTATCGAATGTTAAAGGTGGGAGTGACTGCGTTAACACCATCATCTAGTACACCACACAAGTAGAACAGTGACCACATGAAGTTTCGAATGTGTTTTTGAGTAATATGCACTATCTAGCATAAAGGTGGTGGGATAATGGCCTACACGCTGACCCCAAACTCCAGAAGGCAGATGCAAATTTGTTTTCTCCCGGCGAGGATCCATATGATTGGTGCGTTCTACCGAGACGAATGCTCGAGTTAAGTGTTTTTTCTGTAATGTGTCGGCGTAATAAGTTACATAATTATAAAAACGGAAAACAAAAGTGAATTCTCGAAGTACATCGTAAAAAGTTCCTGGAAGGTGTGAAAGCTTGCTATCCCATCTTCGAATAAACTGTGTAGAAACTCACCGGGGAGGGTTTGTTGTAAAAAGTAAAATTTCGGCTGCACCAAAATACGCCGTTCTGTTTTACGTGGCAGCAAACAGTATAGACCAAACATTAAGCAAACAGCATGATACTTATGAGTTGGGCTGAATAGCCAGATCAGTTACATTCCACCCTTCACTATTCAGATCATTAAGCCTCATTGACATATATATATATATACAAATACACATCTACGTATGCATATATATACATATGAATTGATAGACTGTGCGTCTTGTTAATCCTACTGATTAATCAGGAGATTTGTTACGAAAAAACGCAGCGATCCACCTAACAACAACTTAACCTCGCTGGTTAATTGTAGATTTATTTATCTGACAAAATTGCTAGTCACCTTACAGAACTTCATATATTGTCTTTATACCTATTTACACGTGTATTGGCTTGTTCATATTTTTCTCTACATCAACGAAGCGAGTGAACAAACTTTACTTCAAACGCATATATCTTGCTATACTTTTAAACAGTCACTAACTAGAGCTCGTTATTACGGCATATTCTTACCGTGCTCGATATTCGTATTTCGGTCAGTTTTCCATGATATCACCGCACTAACCATTGCACCATTTGTGGTACATTAAGTACGAGTAAATTATTATATGAAAATACTCAACCAAAAGTATTTATGAGTACTGCCCACCTTATCCGACGGCCTCCATAGAAGACACAGTGACTGTTCTATTACGTTAACTCTACCACCACGCAACGAACGAGTCAGCATGATAATAAACTTACGAAACTCGATAAACTTGACTGGTAGTGCTATGATTATTGTTACACTGAGTTACCATCAGATCATGTGACATAGGCTTCCAGTATCTATCAGTGGCGGAATATATAGCTCAGCAGTTCAATTAGACCTGTAGAATTTGACCAGACTCTCCCGATCTGAAAGTCAGCGAGTAAGTTAAGCACAAAAGTTACTGTGTCTCACTTTGAAGTGATCCGCCAATATCTGAAACTGATTCCAAACCCTTAGACAGGACATTCTGAATTTACCTAGTATGAGGTCCATTACAGTAATTAGTTCAAGAAGGTGGTATTCAAAAGCTGGTAATATCTACTCTAGACACTAGAGATTAGGTCGAACAAGAGTGGAACACTGGTCAAGTAGTTCTCATTGAGATGGATATAACATCAGTTAGAAATTGACTAAAGCACCTAGGTGTGTTTGTTGTTCAATTTGCAATCCACTTATAAGTGATCTTATATAATTATTCCCTTGCTCCTTGAAGACAAGATTAAACCAAACCTGTGATGAATTAAGAACCAAGCCTCCATAATTTAATTTATGAGGAGGAATTAATTGATGTGCATGTGATTGTTCCCTTCTCACAGGTTCGTTGCAAAGCCAACACTACTGGCCCTTTACTAGCTGGTTTGCACACTTCTGTTTACTATGCCTTTCTGTTTTCACGATGGGCTTGATCAGTCTTATAATTAAGCAGAGATTAAACAATCCGCATCAAAATTTGTCCAACAGGTTTGTGCTTTTAAAAGTGAGAGTTTTAATCATTTTAGTGTCAAGTTATTCACAAACCGGTACACGTAATGGTAAGTACCAAAGATGGTTCAGCCGTCTTCATCGAATGTCTTGTAATATCTTGATCTAGGGGGAATGATTATTTAGGCGTCTGGAATTGCAATGTAAGACCGTTACGTTTGTGCCCGCAGGCAAGATGTCATTTGTTGAAACTTCAGTGTAGTACATGTACTTTAGGACTAAAACTCTACAATTCACTCTGTACATCAGCTGCGCGATTTTGTCACCGCAAACAACTATGAACCCTAGTACTGTTGTCAGTAACGCACACATTTTGCGTGCGCTCTGACTCGAATTGCTGCTAAATCCTAACGACTTTAAACATAGGCAATATACATACAAAAACGTAATCTCCGGCATATTTTTTCGAAGCATTCGGTAAAAACTGCATGGCCTTTACATTGGTGGTTTAGTAGTATTTACGAATTGTGTAAAGATGGCAACAGATATAAGTTCTTTAGATTCACTACGATCGAGCTGCCTATTTCTTGTGGAATTCTTTCAAAAACATACGCTGAACTTGTTAATAACAATAGCTAAATCATCGTCGAGAGAACGAATTCCGTGTTCATCTGATCACCAAGCACGGTATCATACTTATCATCTTTCCATTTCCAACATCCTTAGCATCTTCAATACGTTTGGATTGGTCATTTCTCCAATGATGTCACGTTTTTGAGTGATTATATGTACGTGCTCTGCTTGTAATTGGCCCAACGAAGAATTAGGCATAAAAGGGATGGTTTCCTCATGCTCATTTCATTAATCAGGATTGTCCAGTTGATAAACCCATGGTTTGGTTGTTAGCTTTGATGAGATGCAGTGCTATGTTAGAGTACCGGTTATGCTACTGCCAAGAACATTAAGTGTTTGTGTGTTATGTTTGGAAACAAATACCCAGAAAACATGTTGAAAGACCGTTTAGCGATCTGCAAACATAAGGGTTTCGTTTGTGATTTTCCTGGAATTTTTTAATATTATCCCTTTAGTCCTGATAAGGTTTCAATTCTAACTTTCAAACACTTTTGTTGCTCAAGTGCACACACCTGTTGTAATCTATGATCTGCCAAAGATGAAATTTAATCAAAGAATTGGAAAGGACTGCGGTAATTCATTCGTGATATGGTGAGAACTGTGACTTACAAGCAACTCTCTTTCACGTAGGCAAAGCTGGATACTTTTTAGTGGAACGTTTGAGTATAAGTAAGCACATAGTACAGTATGAGTTTGGATGGCCCGAACTATTTCTCTGTTACTGTATAAAATGTGCACGCTACACTCGGGAAAGCTGAGAGTTTCCAACGACTTATTTTATTGTACTCTACACGTCAGTTTGTTCAGTGGAACTGTAATACCTTTGACCTGAGCAAAGTAACTTCCTGTTAGTTTGATACATACGCGCTTACTGATAGGGAAAATGGTCCTATATTGCCATTAGTCTGATTTGTGTTGCTCAGCAATTATGTTCTTTAACAGCATACGACAGAACATTTCTACGGCGCCGGAAATCGACATCCTAACATTGAGAGTCTGGTTGCAATTAGCAAAAACAAAAAATGTTCCCGCCCGTTTAACCGGACAACAATCAATCACATAGATTGAAAGGATGTTTGCGTGCAACCGAACGAGGTCTAGTTACTAGGCAAGGGACTTCATACAATAAGTTGGTGTTAAAATAACGGTTGAGTCCAGGAACTAAGTTGTCATGATACATATTTGGGTATAACGAGCGAGTTGAGAATTTAATAAACAATACTTCAGTTCACAACTGTAGTTATACGGTACGATCTTGAAGATACCAACTCATCGACAGTCAAATATCGCCTAGCAAGTTTATTGAGATCGGAGATTTCGACATGTCTAGGAGGTCCTAATCGCGGAGTTATCAATTAGAGTTAACAGACAGTAACTGTGTCTCCTCTCGAGGAGTTCGGGCAATCTGATCATTACTCACAAGCGAAATTGGATGAACGTTCTCATATGATAATTCGGTCGTGCCTAACGTGTGGTCAATGGCGCAGTGGTAAACACGGTTGCCTCATGAACAGCATGTCCGTGGTTCAAGTCCCGGCAGTGGCGAGGATATGCACTGCTGACGAGCTCTAACGAGAGCGAAACCGGAGTCTAGTGATTCTTTTCGAAATGGGCCGACTGGAAAGTGTGTGGGAATGCGACGGCTGTGATCAATTTTGGGTGATGTTTAAATTGAAATATCTGTAATTCTCATAGTTTATTGTTAAATCCACTCGCACATCAGTACTTCCAAAACTCGCAGAAACTGGTGAACGATAGTCGCTCATCGTCGTCCATACAACTGTTTGATGTCCATGTCTATTTTCATTGTGGTTAGCCGAATTCCTGTGCCATCTTCCAACGCAGCATTCTTTTGATAGTAAATCCGCTGAGATTCTGCTGGTTTTAGTAAACCATTCAGTTACAACTTCAGTTTGTTTTACAGCACTAATAGTGTTTTGGTTGGCCAAATAAAATGTATTTCAGTGTGGCAGATTTATGTTTTTTCTTCAAAACATTTCGACCTGCAAAACGAATTGAAGTTGGACTAAGTTCATCAGTCACAGACTGCATCTTAAAAGATGACTCATAAAATCACTCATTCATTTTGCTCCTACTTACAAATGACTACTTAAATCATGCGATCAACCACTTACCTCATTAGTTGACACCGTGATCCAGTGAGTTTTACTACTTGTCACTTCATGACCAAGTTATCGCACTTCACGAACATTATATTTCGCAAACAGACGTTCAGTAATTAGGGCCTAACAGCGTTGCTCGGTTGATAACATGTGGCTGATGAGTGAACACATCGTTATCGCTGTGAAACTCAATGTCCGTTAATACAACCCTGTTGTAAAACTGTCTGTTTAACTTTACAAATCAGGTTGTTGGAATTTGTGTAATGGTTGAAGTATTTATACCAAAAGTGGATACCAACCTGGTTTCAGCACTTGGACAATTCGAAGAATATTCCTCATGGGAACTAAACTCCACCCTTTTAAGAGTATGGGGTAGACGTTGCTTCTATTTGCAGGTCAAATTGTCACTGTTGACTTTTATTGGTAGATCACATACGGCACTAAATGATTGGATGGGGTGTATTATTTTCCACACGGTGATCAATGTGGTGCAATATCATAGCGTACACATTATTGAGAATAATATGTTAATCGGTTTGTTGTTTTTCAGAAAAAATAAACTTTTTCTTATTCAGCCTGAGAGTTCGCCAGACTCCACGGCACTTCACGTCATTCTCAAACTGATGAGTCTTTAATGATTCTAGTTAGTATGAGTTTAACAAATAGGTTGTCGAATCAACCAGACAATCGATTCAATTTTACAGCTAGGGCGTATCACATGCAGGTATCTGACGAATGGTTGCATTCAAGTTCATGTACCCACAATAAAAGTATTCTCACTGTTGTGTTATACCGGACTGAGTTAGTGCTCACAAACAAGAGACATATTTGCACTGCCTAACTTTTTACTAAAAAACATCCATCCAGATAACTACTGTCAGTAACGCTATTTTTAGAACTTTCACTTCAAGTTGAGATCGTAAGTTTTATTAAACCTGTTGAACATGACTAGTCCGTTCAATAACATAGCCAACTGATCCACTTGATAACCCACACACTCCGTTTTCTAGAAAAACTGTGTATTCAGTAGACCACTTGAAGAGAAGAAACAACCTTTCTCTATAGAGAATCTATGGAACACATTAAGCAACACGCGGAAACAAAAACCAGTTCAAAACAGCCCAGGTTTTAATCACGACCTCTCTAGTGGCTTATTCAAATTTGCATTTCCGATTAAATTTTTTTGCAGATGTGTTAATGATTAATAGTAAAACAAGGCATCAATCCAAAGGTTTCACTTGTTGTCGACCTTACTGCAACTAATTGAAAACTACTCACCCTGAACTAGCTAATGGTTTTGATGTAAGTTGTGAAGCTGACCACTACGACACAGCCACATTGCATGACGTAAACGAGCGATTGTTTTGCAACCTAGTGCTCAATCGTACAACGTGACCACGCCTAGGTAAAGTTGTACAGGCCCACAGATAAATATAAATTTTGCTCAAGGTCGTACCATCCTTCAGAATAATAACTAGCCTATGTGATATAAGGTTAAGCGGTCGATTTTTATTCAGGACTCAGAAAATTTCTTTCAGACAACAAGCCCTTGTAGCCTACATTCAAGATGTACAGATACCTAATAGCATGAGTTGTTTTGCCCATATCTAAAGTTCTGCTCAAAACTGAAGACCCCGTAACCATTGTACACAGTGTTTTAACATATCACCTAGAATTTGCGCACAGCAATGACCTTCCAGACTGTACAAATAATGTCACAACAGAAGTCAATTTATGTACACATCGTTCATAACCCTTTGGAGCGATTGAAGACGGTCCGCTTTTGATTGCCAATTGTCAATGACCATAACCAAGATAACACAAATTGGTCGTTACGATAATCACCATCGCTTTCAGACCGAAATTCCCTGTCATATTTCATCTATGATTGTTTCATCAGTTAGAGGGGACCCGATTAAAAGTTGAATCGTCAATGCCTTTCGTTGCAACAGGCATCCGTTCAACCACTAGTCTTGTGCACGCCACCTTTGATGGACCTGGTAATTTCAACATAGTCTTGCCTGCTGGTTTCGCTTCTTAGCACGAACCACCCGTATAATTGAGAACGAAGTACCTGTTTGTATGAGTACTATTGAAGCTCACCTTATGCAGTGTACTATTCTGAAACTATTCCGATTTTCGCCATCTCTTTATAGATGTTTTAATTACACGCATTTTATAATGGTATCCAATTGTCTCATTGATATCTTTCACACAAGTTAACAATTTCACCTTCCGAACGTACATAGTTGTCAGTTTATTCAGCGTGTAGTTTTTACACGTAACTGACAGCGTTATATTATTCCTAGTTTGCTATCTAATCTACCAAGTAAATTTTTAACAACTTCACGAGTTCTTACAATCTGGGCATCCAATAGGTAATACAAATTATTACAATATATTTTTGGCGTACTACATCCCCTTAATTTAAAGTCACTTTGTGGTTGGTCAATTCAACACAGTATTTTTGTTCTCCTCACAGTCGCAGTGAGTCCATCATGCTCTGAAGCATCTTACTGTTATTCCTGCGGACGTAGTTTCACACATCGTACGTAGGTCTTAAATAGTTGATATGGTTCACTGTCCGCTAGTTCGATTTCCTTCAAAGTTAGCTTTGGAGATTTTCATTGCTTCTGCAAGTTCACCTGTTTAACATTTTGTTTATCCACACATATATCGGAATACCTTCTATCTGGATGTCAGAATAGTTGAATATTTGACGTTTCCAATCACACTGCGGTAATCAATTGAATAGGTTAGTGCATTACGGGCCTTAGTAGTAATCGCAAGTTAAACGGTCATCCTCCACTTTGCTAGTGTGCTATCACTATGACAACCAGATTTCACACATTCTAATAAATTTTCCTTAACATTGCGCACCTTTGAACATTTTTGTCTTCATACAAACATAATACTGTAACATTGTTCAACTGTTGGAAGGTTCACAACAAACCTGAGAATGAAATGTCACACAGTAAATATAATAGTTCACTGAACTGAGACTGTTAACTGGTAAGAAGTAGCGGAAGTAACAACACAACTGACTATTCCCTGTTGAACAAAATTGAGCTTTCTTAATTCAGGCGATGCAGTAGGTGTACTGGTAGATTAAACACTTATTACAGATAGACTGTAATTCACTTCTAAACCAGTAGTACACTTTAAATTCAATTCACAATAGCACAGGCTCAATTTTAATGATCATTTTATACTCCTCGCATATCTAGACATCTATATGAATGAATATCCACACGCAAAGGTATATGGTTGACAACCGGGCAGCAGTCAAAGCCTTTCAGCACAGTACTGGTCCACTTAGAAGACTCTGGTATTATAATCAGTGTTGACGTTCTTTTAAGTCAGTCTACTGCACACTGTAAAGTCACATCAGAAGAATAAAGTGTCACACATCGGCACCAGCAAGTTTTACTGATTTGTGATTGGTTCTTCGTTCAGCAATGACGTTACCATGGACTGTGATAACAGAAAAACGGACACAATGCAATAGGGACTAAGTGCAAGATACGCAGACGGTGCTAGATTCACAGTGTGTCAAGGACCGTGAAATCCTGTGCAAGTCATTTTGTGTAAGCTGAGCCCCAAATGCAGCTTTCACTCTTCAGGAAAAGCTTCGATCAATCTTTTTGGAAAGGCTGAACTAAACTGAAGTTCTTCTATTGTTCCAATTCTTCGTTAGTACGTATTCTTGTTATCAGCAAGAACTTAGCGCTAACCCCCTTACCAACGACTCAGTCTGTTTAACCGGTACATCACTGACCTTATGTTTGGTAAGACGGAATTACCGTGGCTAAGTGCGTAGTCACACTCGGTTATGAGAAGTACTCAGGTTTCCCAATCCAACTTACGTATATTTTGTTGCGTCTGTTCTGAAGAGTACACTGTGAAAACAAGCCTGCTTTGAAATGGTTAACATTTGATGGATTTTCCGGACATACTTCTTCATAGGCAGATACTATCACAGATGAACAATATTTTGGAATAACCGGCATGATTTTCTGTAAAATAGATTGTGTACACTTCTTCAACTACAAGGTTGTCCCAACCATACTAATCAGGTTACTCCCTCCAAATCTTTTGGTAACCTTCCATCATACTGTTCAAAACTCACAGGCGGTCTCTTTCTCATGCTACATGACAAAAATCTCTCCTTGTCATCTGCGCATATAGCAAGGAAGCAGACAGAAACAATACTTTCATTTACCAAGTACGTGACCAAAAGTAGCATATTTCGGTAATCAGTTATTGTTCCAAAATCGTTTAGTTGATTATTTTATTGGGATGGCAAAATGGGAGGGATTTTATTAGGCGTAAGGAGTCTAAACATGAATTGGTTTCTTTGAAGCTTTGTACGCACAGTAAAATTCACATCGGTTCAATTAAGAGAATAGAAGTTGTTTAGATGCAATCTAAATCCGTGGTCCATAATGATCGTTTGACAAATTGGAGCAATATTGATTGGGCTTGAAAACTTGCTATGAAACCAATCTTCATTTGGGTTACAAATCAGCTAGGGTTCTGTCCAAAAAATGGGCAGATATAAATGTCAAAACTTAAAACGTCAGTCAAAATGTTTCGTAAATAGGAGGACGAGCAGTTCGTAACGGAAGCCGACAGCAGTACAAGGCGCATCGTGATCAATAAATGGCGCCTGAAGGAAGCAAACACATGAAATTTATTTCAGAAGTTTACTGCTGCATTAGTTGTGCTACTTGGCTATATTTTTGCACCCCCAACAATTACACAACTGTGAATTAAAGTCATGTTATATCTATCTATATGTATATATGAATACCTTTCAATGCATATGAGAGCACTTGCAAACATACAGTCGATGATTGAACAAAAGGATTGCATACCGACCGTATTAATTTAAATATCTTAAGCAGATTGACATTTTCAAATATCATCCACATCAGTTTTAGTTCAACCGAAACTCTTGAATAAGGTTTTTCACTGTTCTATCATCGAAACTTCCACAGTTGGCAGGTTGCCCACATTGCATCTGCTCGACACATGAGAAGTTAAGGTATACACAATCTGAGTGAGATCGGTTAAACAGATTATTATTGATGGTGCACTTGCTTAAAGTCAAAGGAAACATGAAAATGCTCGTTTTATTGTGGAAGGTGAATACAGTTTCTCACATTTTACTGAAGATTTTAACTTTAATAACCCACTCAGTGGCTCATCGGCCGAAACTAGAGAGACTCGAGATTTTGGCTTCACGGACAATGTGCACTTGAAGTCCCAGAAGAAAATCGACTCAAAAATTACAATCGAAATATTGGCCGATGGAGAAACTAATGCTTACACTTAAATAACCTGTTAGAAAGTTAGCTCTTGTAGGTTAACCCGTTCACTCCCTTTTATGGTATAGTAGCACGTTCCGATCAAATCAGCATTGTGGACTCCATCAGTGACCTGCTGAACGAATCCTTTGAAACAATGTCAGTAGTATACCACAGACAACTTGTTTACTTCTTTTTGATGCACTACAGAGGTCCTGTTGTCGGATGTGCTAATAGTTTCTTTGTTGGATCTTAACTCAACTACAGTCCCACAGCGATGCAGTTTTAATGATTCTCACTTCTACTGTGTGGCCCGCTATCTGTCCGCCCCGTTTGCATTAAGTCGGTCAAAATATTCTATGCCATTTTCGGAAAATCAGGGACCCTAAAGGCATCGATCAGGTAGTCACAAACATTCTTGGACGCCGTACCATATTTTATCTTCAAATCAATACGTTTTATCGATTTACATAGGCAAATTCAGGAGCCAGAAAGCAATCGCAGCCAAACATCAAAAACTGGAACGTTGATACACAAACTATGACCTAGTCAACAAACCAAAAATAAAAAGACAAAACGGATCTTAAGCTTTATTCGAGGTAAGTAACTTTCAAACGATCCTATGTACCAGTTCGTTCTCATCATAATCCACATTGTACATTCCACCAACTAAGAATCAACAAATTTTCTACACGCCACTAGAACCGAGCTAATTACATGTATCCATTAACTGCCAAACATAACTGAACGACGTGTACAGCGTTTGGTCATCATGGAACAGTAATCCACAGGTTAGTATATGTGTATATTATGTATTAAATCGTTCCTCTGTTAACCAGTACCTAAGGCATGTTTGGGTATTAACATTTTAGAACAAGGGCGCCAAACGCCCTCAGGTACAACACTTCAAAATAGGTTATATTTGGAAACCGGCTCAACTAATTGACGCAGCTTTAATTGATGGCTTGTTCTTACGGTTGCCTTTTTCCAGAAACTGATTAACTGTGTATAGTTTCCGTAGTTATTATCGGTGCTTAAGCCAACATTTTTTAAGCCACTACCCAGGAAGGTACTTTTTCAAAGTGCATTTTTGGATAAGATTGAATAGTGGCTACAACGATCAACCTGTAACAAACAGACACACAACACTTTAAACCGCTCCGTTGGAATCGACCAAACAAGGATGCGCATCTTGCCTGAATGCCACCTGCTGGCTGCAAATTGTCTAACTTGGCTACGCAACGATAACATCACGAAATGATGGCATTGTATGCCCAACACACTGGAAGCGACCGGATGATAAAACTAACAGTGCATTCTATATACGTCTGCCCCTAAGAGAGCATCGTGTTTGTCCTCGGGTGTTGTACTACTAAGTTATTTGACCTTAGGTGATGACTACTGTAGGAATGGTACACTGCTTCAAGTAAAAATGTTTCACATTGTGCTTGTGCCCTAACTTCTTTATCGCACAATAAGATTTAGTTCACTTCATCTCGTTAGTCGGATAATATGCCATAATTGGATCAATTCAACCACACCTTGCGGTTCTGGAGACCGTATAAAGCTATTCAGTTTTTCGTTGCACATCATTCACAAAAGTTGCAAAATATACACCAAGAGGTAGATAAAAAGATTAACTGACCACGAACTCTGACTTCAAAAGATGTAGATCAGACTTAACATGATGTGCACTTATGGGGAGATTATTGGCTTAAAAAGACGGACTACATAAACCCTTACTTGTTATTTTGACGACTAGTGTAACTAACGAAAAGATCGCAAACTACCGTTTATCGTTTAAATAAAAGACAACCAACTACAATTGGCCGTCAAAATGAACAATACAGACAAGCTTAAGACAAGTTATTCGAACAGCCAAATTATTGGTTTAGAAATTAAAAAACGTTGTGTTTAACTCACAACGAAAGAGCAAAAGCCACATATGACAGATACGTTTGTCAAGCAGATTCAGCATACATAGTTCAACTGTGCGGGTCGAAGTCATGAAATCGACCCTTCTACATAACTAAGTCAACTATTAGGTTTGTTCGACTTTTTAAGTACATTGATTTCGGTGGAATTTGATTAAATCAGGTGGACGAGTACACTTCTTAGGTGAATTCGAATGAGGACAGGTAATGGATGATTGACGCGTATTTGAAAGAGGTCATATGAAAGACGCAACCATTAAAAGTTTGCAAAAATAAATTTATCTATTTATTCTGGGTACATGAATGTTCACCGCAACCTTGATAGTAAAATTGCAACGGTGAATGATTTTCTATGTGAAATGGATACCTAGGAAATGAGAACTAGAAACCAGTAGTAACTCCGTAAAAGAGGGTTGATTTTTAACAGAGCTTTCCGTTTGTAACCATTAGCGCTGTTCAAACAAACAGACAAATCAATGTATTCCATTTCTGTGTAGTTGATGCAAACGTGTTTACCTTATTCCATGGGGTATCCAATTAATCCAATCAATTCACAGAAAAAATGGCGTTCTTTCCTCGTATGTTGGTATGAATATGATGACAATGGTTCACAAAATACTTTCCGTATCCACATTGTAGATGGATGTATATTGACACTCACAATTATCATTGCTCTAAGGTAAAGAGTCTTCCTTACTTTAATAAACGCTTCTGAAAAAACGAGAATGCAGCGCCACAAGTTCATGTAAGAAACCAGCAGGAAAATTCATCGGTGGAGGTTGTTTCTGACAAGCATCATACGTGATTTTAAAATAGACAACAATAAAACTTGATGAAACACGCCCTCAAAGCAAAACCTAGAGAGAGAGTAACTGCTAATTCAGGCGAAAGCTGTCATAACAATCTCAGTGTTTGTTTGGAGTAAACTCGAAATAAAACGTCATAAATGTCTCATGAAGATATTCCTATACGTTTGTCCTTATTAGGAAAATTACAAAAGCAAACGCGAGAATTAAAGATTCCATCGAACTGTGGATGAGAAAAATGACTGCTTCAAGCTTGACGTTTTCCCGCTCTTCTTATCCCTTGTGATTAGGGATGTAATTTATTGTGAAGATGCCGGTTCGATAACAGACAATCATTCATATTAATTAAACCTTTGAATTTCTCTGTCTCTAGTTGTTTGAACTTGTTATGAGATAAGCTATCTGGGTGTGGCTAATTATGATAAAAGAGTTTGGAAAACGGTTTGTATGGTGACTTCAACGTCATCTGGGATATTGGGTCGAAATTTGCAATTACAGCATATGGACACGTGACTTGGAACCAAAAATCTCGCTGTTAGATAAATGGTTAAAATTAATATGCGAGGATTTTTCCGCACTAATATATCCTGCATATTATTGCAACAACTGTTATATCAATTAAAACCATTGTTAGAATGATTTTACAAACATTTCTCAGGGAACACCAGCAATAGTTAGAAAATCGGGATAAGACTAACCCGAAATTTTTAAACTCGCGCCATTTCTTGATTACAAGCATGATCTACATTTGAAAATCCATTAGGCTGTATATGAAAAAAGCAATAAAAGCTATCTGATTTTTCTAAGTGGAGATGAGCAGATCGGACTCAGCTATCGCGATGGCTAAGTAAGTGGCACTTTGTATACAATTTATGCTGGTCAAAGCGGCTCACACTTTTGAAAGAACATTCGAGTAATGGAAAAAGTATATTGAGAGAGTCGCTAGTTTCAATAGTTTGGAAAGTCAAAGTAATGTGATTTATAAGCTTCGTTCTTTTTCATAATTACATGGAAAACGGACTCACACAGTAGATTGTGTAGCTCTGTAACATAGAATAGATGTTACTTCTCAGTAGATTGAACACCACTAATTCTACGCAAGTATGCTCCCGTCCAAACGCATTCTAATTATTTTCTCAGTATTAGCTGTCTAAGTTTTATTTGCGGTTCTAACCCGCAACGTAGGTTGCGTCTAGGTCCGAGGAGGATACAGCTTAAAAGAATGTCATACGGGTGCCAAAGTACGCCAGGGTCTAAAAGAACGTTTATGTTATCGGCGTGGAAAACTATCGTTGCTACCGGCTTGTGTGTGATCTGATGGAACGAGGCTATTGAGAAACAGTTTGGTTAGCTCAAACTCAAAGTAGATTAGCGCGAACTGCTTCAAACGTCACATGGAATGTGATGAGTTTCATCGGTTGCCTGAATTTATTATCACTCCGGACCAGTGGTTCAAAAATTCTTGGCAATTACCTTCCAATTTATGAATCTCGATGGATGTCCCATTGTGCTGCTTAAAACGGTGTTGACAGATCAATAAAGATCGAGAGAACAATGTTGTGTAAATGTGCTTGATGAACGCTGATGTTCGACAATAAGTGTATTTCATGCTGATCAAGTTAATGATCGGATAACCTTGTAACATCATTCTTTATGACCCGTTATTTTCTTAAACTGCCATCATTTCCGCCGACAAATGATACTGGGTGTTAGTAAGGAATTAATGCGTTCAGGTTTTTAAAGTCTGACCTTTTAGTACGTGGTACCAAACTTAAATGGCTACAAGCTACTGATTGTTTCAGCAATACGGTCACGTAATACATACTAATAGATAAATTATAGTTTGACTCATACTTCCGAACACTGATCTGGTGTCTTGATTCAAATGTAGTACGGACTGAACCCAAGTGAATAATCTCTAACATCACTTGGCTGAATAGGCGCACGGAGACAAACGGATTCATGAATGTGAATTGGAGCACGATGAGATGTTTTCAAAATCGGACCTGCACTAGACAATACACGAATCATAAACCACTTAGATGCCTCAAAAGAAAACTGGAGACTACGGCTTGTTCCAAATAGCCGTATTTCAACTCGAATGTTGGTGTACAAATAATCTGAGCTGAAGACAGACTTAGTGCACACATCTCCATGGATAACGCATTCCAAAATCTTATTCCACTAACAAAAGGTGAACACAATTTAAACGTCGTGAAATATCAGCTGAAACGGTCTTCATTAGTTCAACACAAGCACGCATCTATTCCATAAACTCAATTCAACACTAGGAAACCGGTTGCTTGGCTATGGAATCTGCCTGCCACTTAATCCGTTGAGATTATGTTGTACAGTTCGATTGGTTGCTTTCGCAAAACACTGCACGAAAGCCATAAGAATGTCACAGTTTCTGTTTATCACATCATTGCTCAGATGCATCTGCAATTCTGCCATAAATCAGTAAGATTTTTGAAAGTTCAGATGCATATGATTCATTTGCGTTTGGAAAACTGAGGAAACAAATCATGCTTGTTTTTGTGACCGAATGACATTAACCAACAAGTTCTGAACTCGATTCCTTTTGTTTGCTTAAACTCACATTATTGTTAATTTTGTGGCCAAACTCAGTAAAACCGAAGCCATGGTTCTGGTACGTTCTTGACAGATTATTACATTATACAGCTTTCGTAAACATGACGGTTAGCAGGTAAACGGTGAAAATGAATGCTATGCTTGTTTATTTCATGTGAGTCATGTAGGCAGCCTGAAAAAATGTAGAGTTTTATTCATCACTAAGCACATTTTTTCATATGATCGTAACTCTACTTAGGGTTGCCTTAAACTGTTGTGTTATGTACAAAAGTTCATACTATATAGATACCGTTGGAATGTATTGTGAACCCAAATTCAGCTTTAGTAAATAAATTAGCCCTGTAACTAATTTCGTTAAGCTAATAATAATAATCGGAAAAACTCAACTACTAAACATCAGGTCATTGACTGGATTCGAACCTGTGATACAAACATAATTCTTTGACAGGCGCTTCACCAGCTGAGGTAGGAAATCACTTCCAGAGCTCGCAAACTTCAAATTTGCACCACGTTATACACCCGTCCAGTTGTCTCGTAAAAAAGCCACTAAATGATCCAAGGAATTAATTGCCCCCGTAGGCTTTTTTAAAGCGGTCAAGGCCGGCATGCTGTTTCTGTTGCTGGTTCTAATTTAGCCAAAGTCCAGATATTCCGCAAGTGTTTTTCATCTCAATTATGAAAAGTTACATTAATTTTAAGTGGTTGATATTGATCTCAATCATTTCAAGTAACTACAGTACTGATTTACTGGGCACTGTTGTCAAAGGACACAGTGGATGTGAAGCATAGTGGTCATTGATGTTAAAACTTCTAGTGAAAAACAATCGTAGCAAAGTGAGTGCAGGAAGGCCGGTTTCGAAGATTTTTATTAATTGTAAACTTTTTTACACATATCACTGACGTGGAACATTTATATCTTCAAGTAACTTCACAGACGATCAAGGTTGTTCACCGATGAGTGGTAGGGAATATTAGTTGACACAGTTTGAACAGCACTCACAGTTGACTTTGAACATCACCGACTTTTCAGCCGACTGTTTTTTATAAGAAGCAATGAACTCGAGTTCCGTTACTGTTGGAGTCCGTCACTAATGAATATCTTTCACATGACCGATACTAGAATTTGTGGCGAGATAACCGTGACCTCACCTTGAGAACGCATTGTGACTGGCTAAGATTCAATCACCTTCGCTAATGAGTAATGTTCAGAATGCCAGTTCGTTACAAGACCTCACATCTATTGCTCCTGTCAACGTTGAAGTCATAGAAATGAGTAATTCTTTGAGTGATATTCTGATTGTTGGTGAGTGGTAGAGAATTTTCGTTTTAAACACTGTCCACTAACTCACGTGGCTGGAGGTTTGCATGCGATAAATCTGTCGTGCCTAACTTAATATCAGCAGTGTGAAGTTCATTACTGTTGCCTTGAAAAAACTTGGCCGAGGTTCTAGTCACGGCTGTTCCAGGGATACACAAGGATCTACGTTTTAACAAGAGCAAAACTCTAAAGTAGCATTTCTCGTTGAAAACAGTTGTATTCGGTCAATCCTTTCAGATTACAATATTTCAATAGATTGACTACATGCACTCGAAACACTGTGCTAGAATGAACAAAAATTCTCTCTTTGTCTACCAAAGTCAGTTTACCAATACGATGCTTACATTAAACCTAGCTGATACCCCTAACTCGACTAGCATCGGACATTACGTGACGGATAGTGTTTCACTATGAGAGGTAAGTTGTCCGTTTGTCGCTGTCATATGTGGTTGATTAGAATGACAGTTATTTGACAAATGTTTATGGTTGAGATGATTCGTGCACGAAGAATACGCTCGAGGTTTGCTGGTGGAGAACCAGATGGAGTAAATGACATTCACCAAATTTGTTCGAACGTATCTATTGCGCAGAAATGTAAGATAATGAATAAATTTCTGTAAATATAAATCATTATTGAGGTAAAGGGCCACTTGGATTATTCTCTCAAAGTGAGTGAATAAAAACCAATATAATGCAAACGTTAAGAATCTTTGTTTCGATTATTAAAACTGAAAATGCTTTGCTATGCTAATGGCTAGTTTAAACTAGCGTAATCTATTTATTTATCAAGTGGTTGTTAGACGTTTAAATGGTTGGTAAATCTTCGTTATAGTAAATTTAAATAGTGGCAACCAAATTTATATTAACTGGTATAGAAAAAATCGAAGGACGCAGAAGCTTACTGCACTAATAAAAATAGCAGCAAGAACTCTTAATCTCGCCAGTTACCGACATCTTACACTTTGAGTCAATGGCAATCGGATAGTGTTACTAAATAGACCGAAAACAATAATGAGTTCTAACACAGTAGAAATGATGGAATGGTGAGCATTTCAGTGTATATGGTTGCTTACTATTGTGCGTAGGACATTGTGCTCCAGTTCGCTTGGAATCCTGAATAGTGCACCGGTAAGTGTTGTTTTATTGTACCAGCAATTATGGTGATTACCCACGTCCAACAATTTACGGGAACTTCCCTATTTGATTGTAAGTGTCGTCACTGCTAGTGATAACAGAAGTTACCTCGTCGATTGTGTTGTGTTATGTGTCCGGAGAAGGCCGAATGAGCACCCTTATATATCACTGTTTTTCGAGCCGTAAAACAGAAGATTAAACGTGTCGAGCCGCAATAAAGTGTGGAATACAATGTATCCTGGAAGATTCACGTCCGGATGAAATAACTTGAGAGAAGATATATAGTGTGTGTTGTGTTGATTTCAACCTAATAGTTCTGGTGGTCGACGAGCAGTCAGTCAGTTTTGAACGCTGGGCGTTTAGCAAAACAACTTGAATGATCGGTGAATTGCTACTTGATGTATCACACTGTGGGCCAGCAACACGCAGCTAGGTCAATACTCACAACTCCCATTCAGCAGGTGTCTCTCCGATTACATTCGTTAACAGTGATTTTGTATTAATGAAGGTCTGTATTACATTGTGCTCTTTGAGGTAACCTCAGAGCAAATTATCATGTGTGTGTCATATTGAGTATAGTTTCGTGACATCATCTTGAAGTACTATATAACTGACGGACAGTCATGCAGTCATAGATCCGAATTAGCTATCGGAACGTATGAGATAGCACACAATTGTGCCATATTACATATATTCTTAAACGTCGTAATAAACCAGTTTCAGAGTTGCAGCAACAGATACACGATCTAGAAAGGTTTTTAGCAGTTGCCAAGAAACATATAGTTACGTAACTTATTAATAAATAAATGTTTTGGTATATGTCGGTATTAACCTAAAACAAATGGGCAGATATTATATTTTTTGTACCAAAAACAGCTGTTCAGGCTTGGTCAACTATTTGTAATCAACCTTAATCGTAGATCAAGGATTATGTGGCATTATCTTGTGAACCCGGTGCTTGCTTCCAATTTTGGCGTTTGATAGGCCAAACATCAAGTTAAACGTAGCTCATTAAAACGATAACTTCAACTGAGTTAGCCAAAGTAGAATGGACACTCACTGTGAATTTAACTGTCCAGAATATATGAATCCCATCGTCATAATATTAGGATAAGGTAATATACCCAACGGACTGATGTGCACAATAAATATATCACGCGAATGTTGTGAATGGTATGCTCATCACAGAATCTACAACGAAATGAAGTCGTGTCCATCAATCCTAAACACTTCTATCTGGTCATTCCTGAAATTTTGTTTGGTCTCTTTGTAACGTTCACTCATCCAAATTCAGAGATCCATATATTCTTGGAGTACTGCATTTTAAGCATGTTATGTCCCTACCACCAGATCAACTCTAAATGCCCTGCTGCATCCTTGTGAGTAGTATTATCGGGGACTAATTTGAGAAAAAGACATCCGGAATAGCGTAAGTGAAACGAACCTAATCTGCAATCCGAGACATTTAACCACCACTAGCTAAATGACGGTTACTAGATGTTAATCTGCAGTATCCGAACCATAATTCTGCTTCTTAACGGTAAACAGCTGTGGATTGCAGGATGCACCCTTGAGCACGACTTACTGTAAATGGGGAGAAGAACATTTATATCTCGCTGAAATCGATTGGCATGGATGTGACATAGGGATTAAGACTCCAAGAGAATCAACATGGTAAACGTGCGATTATGTTAAGTTATTTAGCCCCATCAAAATCATTTAGAACGGTGCAAATATAAGCTTACCTTTAGTGACGCTAGCTGAAAACGTGCTCAGTATAGTAAGCCTACAATAACAAAGATAGTTACTACTAATGGCTGTGTGACGTTCGGGGTAAAACATCAAATATATGGACTTCATTCCATCTGTCATTTACCGCCATGCATCAGCATGGCACTTGATTTTCCGTTTGTTCCATGCTATTGGAGCGACATTAAAAATACTCGACAAGTAGATTCACCATCATCTATAGTTGACCAGTGGATAAAAATTACGTTTCTATTCTTGGTGTTATGCAGTGCGACATAGCGAAGTAGTAATCATCATTGAATATCGTCAATCAAACATCTGATCGGTCATTTGACGGAACAAGAATTGAGTGCCCTTATGTGATAAGAAATCGACCCCATCGAACAGCCGTACTAACTGCCTGGTCCTGGGAACGACTGTTTTCTATATTGTACAGTTATTACATCAATGCAACAGGCCATGGAATATGCCTGATATTTACAACGGAGATGGATACTTGAAGTGTTTTCCTCTGAGAGTTTTATGTCTTCCCTTTTTCCACCCACAGCTAGGCCTAGCCTGACAAAGACAGTATGCTGCATCTCTCACTGGAATTTGACCACGTTAAATCTCCAAAAAGCGGTCCTATTGGGAGTTCTGAGTTTCACTTCCTACACCAAAGTATTTAATGTGGAGAGCTGGAAAACCTGTAAGAATGTTTCCTAAACGAAAAAGCCTAATTTGAGAGTTCTAACATGGTAATGTATTTGGCACGGATGATATATTTGACAACCACTTTATACCTGTTAACTAAAGCTAAAGTATGTTGAAGTGCAAACTCTTCTGATCAACTCAACCTTTCTCAAAATGTGTAATGAAATCTGCAACATCTATGAGAGTAGCACTTGATTACCTTAGATAATAAAGTAAAACCTGTCGACTGTATACTCACTGAATAAAAACTGTATCTGTTCAGGACAGTTCTGGGATTAGTTTAACCCACTTCAAAGGATAAACGACACTTTCAGCTGTCTACGGCCTCCTAACATCTAACTGACCTAAATGAATAGCTCATTCAGGTCATCAGACGCTTAGGGGAGTCGTTCTCTTTAACGGGCAATTTCACTATAAAGTCTGCCTGATGAATATTTCATTGCAACCCCTAGTTTCTTTACTGATTGCCTCTGGCAGTAATTCGGTCACGGCGTGAACAAATCCTTTGGGATTAGAGGGCTATTTGAACAGACCACGCACGCGGTAATTCGGCGTGCAAATAGGCCAGCTCAATTGTAGTAGTTTCGATTAGCATATTAGCTCTCTGTTCTTTACTGTCAAATACGATTTGCAGCGTGTTGAATCTCATTAGACAAACCAACATAAGCAAATAAACTGACAAGCATAACGATTGTCCTACTTACATACATGCAAGCCTACATATCCACACGCATACACGCATACGTACATACATACACACGCACGCTCAGTTACGCATCCACCGATAGGCAGTGAAGAGGTACCGGGAATGCTGATCTGTTCAACCAGAGGATAATGGGAATTATTTCACACATGAATGACGTTCTATTGGTCCGTGATCACAACAGAAATGATTGTGTCAGTTACAGGCACAAAGCGTACATTGCTAAAAGTCTAATGTGTTCCGTGACTAGACTACGTTCTTACTGAGTTCCTGAAGTTAGACACGGAAAATAAATTGCTGTCTAGCTGGACACCAAAATTTATGGAATGAAATTATTGCAAGACTTACAGTTGAAACAGATACATTTTTAGGTAGCGTATAATAGAACAATAATTTTGTTTCATAGAGTTCATATTTAAAAGGCTAAGTTCAGCTGTCACAGTTCGAACCCGTGTCTTAATATTTGGTCTTATTGTTAGGTAAATGATTAACATAAATCGGTCTATTAAGACAGAGTCTTGAGTTTCTGGTGTTGTTGACATGAATGTATTAGCAGATACAAGCTCGTCATAAAACAATAGGCAATAGTTAATTATATTCGAAGGATAACCGTTTGGTTGTTGCTCCGTGTTGAATTAAGTTTTGTAGTGCGACAATTAATGCCTTCAGAATTGTGAGTATCCCTTCAAATATTTTGAAAACTCAAGTGATAACGCGTCAAGTATGACCGAACTGCCAAGTAAGGAAGTTTTATAAGTGGATATTACTCAACCGGAATTCAGGACTAGGTTTAAATTTCAATATCACGTTATCTTTCATTTTGTTCATTTGTTCTGTACCAAAGCCCCCGCTTTACTCTCTGCCTACCTATATAGTTCTGTAGACGTTCTTCAGATCTGGTTCTAAAATGCCGTATACATCGAGAGCATGGTTTTACTTAAAGAAACTTCAGCGCTGATAATTATTTGAATGTCGTGTTATTTTTCAGTTTAGAATTACGGGTCATCTCTTGTTGAAACCAATGGTACATAAATGTTATAAGCAACTGTACTGCTAAATCGAATTTAAGGCTTAAAATGATTTATTCTAAATTGTTGATGCTTATCTATAACAGTACGAGACTCCTTTGCTGAGAGTGGGTCATTTGCACGCACTAATTGTGTTACATTATTCACCTGCGCAAAAAAATGTACGAACATCAAATGATCAAGGAATTAACTAAATTCCAGAATTGTATACAAGTCTCTTCCTAACTTGTTTTGATTGAATTAAATAAACTTTTGATAATTTATCAATGAAGCTGTTAAAATTTCCTGGTGACTGCACAATTTCGTGACCTACATCCAACTTGTATACTTTCAGACGTCATTCACTTAAAGCAAAATTGATAAAAATTTACTTTCTCATGGCATCACCAGAAACTTCTACACGAACAAAGTATTTGCACGGAGGGGTCTTGGTAACACAAGATTCCTTCATTTTTACAATTTGCACTCCCTAATGTTTCATCCTGAAAGTGACAATGATTTACTCGGAGCGGGATGTTCGATTAGTGACATATGCGTAGAATCTATGTACAGTTACTGTAAGTGTAAGCAAACTCAGGCCTAAAAAGATATTGTTGCAGTCCTCAGCTTACACAGTTCACTATAATAAATAGTAAACAGTAAGCTTACTCATTGTACTTCAGTGTACTTCGAAAGTTTTCTTTGGTAAAATAAAACTCAGATTGAGCACCATAAATATCTCCAGATTTCCTTTGCTGGATGCAATCTGAACAAGAGTACTGCTGTTTGACTTCCTCCGTTTATGTTCACTTATACATATGTGTACGTTCGGTGAATGAAAACAAAAAAATGGATTGTGGACAAAAATTTCACTGAGTTGTGAATAAAATTGGAAATGTGAATGATGAACACTTTGCATTAAAATGCATAACAAGCAGCAATGGTGATGATTTGCGGAAATAATTTCAAGAACGAATATAACAGGCAAAGAGTTACTGACGTAGATGTCGTAGGTTAAATTCGAAGGACAATAGTTTCTGGTTTTCAAGAGAGGTAAGCCATCCAATGCTCTGATAAATAAAACCTCGTCGCAGTGTACAGCTGAAAACTTCATACCGTTATATTTGCGACGAATTCAAGGAACATTCAATCATGAAGTATTTCCTGCAGTTTGCACCATGTCCGTTTGTTTATGAAGTGAGCGTCAGTCCCTCGGCTACATAGGACGAAGTTTTTTGGGTTTTGTTATAATCAATCATTACAAGTGAGAAAAATATCAGTTTTGAATGACGCTCACTGTTTAATGAGAACAGTCATTAACAGATGAGCCAACTAAGGATGATTCGAAAAGTGCCTAGTGATCAGTTCTTGCAGGTAACACTCTCGAGACTCTTTAATCAAGTTGACTAGGCGTTTTTAACGTTCCTACATGGATAGCTTACAAGTCATACAACCTGAATAAATAATTTAGATTAGTCAACTAAGTATGACTGAGGCGTTCACAAAAGGTACTTGCAATGGACTCCCAATTTTGCTTTGTCTTCTAGAGAAGCAATCACAGAATCATACGGTGTTCTAAACTGGATATGCTTTGATAATGAAGGAACGGCTCCTGCGCAACTCAGCCGACTTATTTGGTACTGCAAACTGAACGAGTAACAGAGAGGAAATTAATTCAAACTAAATGCAAAAATGGATTCCAGAAGAAAGAACGGTTGACCAAAATGAGATTACAATAGACTTGTCGAGAATACTTAGATAGTTGATCTAATTTAGCCAGCTGTTTGAGTAAGCAAATGAAAGTATCCTTAAAAACTCGCTAGATAGTTCAACTACTCTTCAGAAAGATTGGTATAAATATCCCAGGGTTGAACTCAATAAAAGTGACTTACATTACTTTAGTTTATCGTTAGCTAGTCTGATTGTTAGATTTTTACAATGGTTATCACAGTCCGGACATAGAAATGCTGAACATGGCACTACTAGTAGGTCGGATATTATATGCGCTTGTAAATGACTTGTGGATTCAGATCCTGTGAAGAAAAAAACCTGGGTGTTCAAGAAACGGTAATGTTGAATACATACGCCTTGCTATCTCAGTAGTGAACATATTGAAGCTCATGTGTCATTGGTACATTCCGTCCATAAACGTTTATTCAAGACCATAACGGTTATACTTCAAATTTTCTTCCAAAACTCAACGTATAAATTCACAACCGATCCCATAAGTTACCTCGTCGTTTGTTGATCGTGTTAATGTTTGTTCAACTAAAGTCTGCTATTTTACTTTCTGTGTCTGGTATCATTCTAACATGCGATAAATTTTGTCTATTAGTTTACTAGATACTGTCATACATTGAAACAAAGTTTCATAGAGAATAGGTCACAACATTGGGTCTACAAAACAGAAAAATAGCACGTAACAAATAGAATGTGATGCTCGACCAGTGTGTACGGTTAGATCGGATGAACAATGTTGGTGAATCAACGTTTTGATTTTCTCTGACCTGCTCTGTTGACAGGAGATTATACAGTGTAACGGTGCCTATTGCCTACCTGTGTTGCGGTTATATATTTATTAAACAATAAGGGATGATGTGAACATGCCCGTGAGAAATATTTATTTTGTTGCTGTGCTTTTTGGGAGGTTTATTGTCTGATGAGACAGTAGGCTCTATGACTTGAATTTTAAACGTTGGGAATTTCACTTCCAGTTGGGATTTGCCAGAATATAGACACAGTGTGTTCCAGCGTTTAACATTGCGCTGTCAGTCTATTGGTCACTATTCCGAATTCCTTCTTATTGATTTCCAATCATCTCACCAGAAGAAAAAAGATTGACCCAATAAACCTACGAACCTGTTCAGGTAGAATTCGAATAAACAACCGTATGCTACAGAAAAACTGACATTGCTTTTCTGATGACCGGAATAACGGTCGGTTATTCTTGGGCAGTTTTGAAGCCACTCATTTTCTTCATTTAGTTTGATTTTCATCTGTCGGTAACCTCTGTATTCTTTGTTTCCCTATAGTCCAAAAACCAAGTCGGGATAAAAATAAAAAGCAGTAACCGAATATCCGCTCAGTTGTGATTTATGTTGTTATCCTATAAAATTTGTCGGGTCAGGGAGTTTCGTTTCTGTAAGCTCTCATTATTAGCTGTTATCGTTTAATTTGTGTACTGTTAGCAGTTATCATCAAGGAAGCTCGTCAGAACGTTTTCCTTTCCATTCACATCAGTTCTCAAGTTAAATGTGTGCAAGAACTGGTGAGTAACATGACGGAATGAGTAGGTATTATTGGAAGGTGAGGAACTATCAACCTCAATCATGCTTTACCATACTGAAGTCATCTTTTTTTATGTTCATCCAACAATCAAGTTATCACTACGGAATCTTGTTTATGTGATGTAAATTTAACCGTTTTCCGAATAAACAGACATTCGAACTACATTGAGAATCAACTGAGAATAATTACACTTTTTGTTGTTAGCCATACTAGCCATCGACGGCAATGTTCTCGCAAAAGATTAATATTCTTTAATTCAACTAACCAGCGCACTTTCAAATAAGCATACATCCGAAATCGATGGCCAAATTTGGTTTGAAATACATTAACTTACACGACATCAGAATGATTCGATCGGTCATACAACCGAATAGCTTTTTGTTCCAAATGCAAAACAAGGCGACCTTCTTTCCTCAGGGACTGAGAATGTCAGGTATTAACTTCACTTTGGATAGAGATTAGTATTCAAATGAACAAGGTGCCAGAGCTACCTCGTCGAGTTTAAGTATTACGAGCAGTAGAACTAACAAAAATGGCGGTGCGAATTTCTTAACTTGTCAAAGTTCGTCAACAGTGCATGAGGATGAGTTTTTACTCTGGTAGATATTTTCCTGATACAACTGCTCTGAACGTAGCGTACCTGAGTTACGGTTTCTTTTGGTTCACCCACCTTCGTTTGCAACTAACCACCTGGCTGTCTGTTCTTTACACGATACATTGAAGTAGTTCGTGTTTCCTTTCTTATGTTAAG